>NEWO01000002.1:1367975-1378092 GCA_003013225.1 Phalaenopsis aphrodite
TCCTATGGCTAGACCTAGGCTACTGAAGAAGTTTTCTAGACCTCAACCAAAAGTGAGGTCAACAGACCCTTATAATATGAATGTCATAGCAAAAAAAAATATACAGAAAACAATTTACATGACATAAAAGAGAATTATACATATCTTTAATGACTTTAATAGAAATCATATCAACACCTTTCTTTTAAAAAACTCTCCAGAGAACTTCTCTTGGTACATTATCATAAATTTTTTTCTAAATCAAATAGGACAGATGATCATTTATCCACAAACAACTGCAAATCAGTTGTTTTCAAACAACTACCTCAAACAGTTAGCCAACTTATCATGATCAGTTGTTGATCAACAACTTATCAGGATAAGTTGCTTATTTAGATAAACTAGATAAGCTACAGCTGCCCCCAAACAGACCGTTATTCTCATTTGTGCATCATCTAACCAACAAGATAAAAAGGGATAATAATGTAATTATAAACTTGAGCCACTTCTAATTATAAATATGGGCTATTTGATTAAAAAAGGATTACACACTCATGGACATCCCTATTTTTTTTCATGTTTCATCTCTTGAGGCATGTTTGGTAAGACAATCTGAGATTTAACAATATTTTTCAGCTCGACTAATAAAGATTCCTATATTTATCTTTAGTACTGAGTTTATCTTTTTTTATATTAATAATATGCTCATGTTCCTCAGGCCACATTTCTTCTGTTGAATAATGTGTTCATCATCTTAGAACAAGTGTTATCAACATCAAATTTTAGAACTTACGAAACCAAAATTTAATTACTAGGATTTCAAAGTACTTCTAGTCAAATTTCTAAAGTCCTATAAATTCTGAAGTCTTACAACTGAAAATATGACAAGATTTTAAAATTTTCAGACAATCCAACCTCTAATCCCTTTAATCTTCTCATTGAATCTATGACTTAGCGAGCAAAATTTTCAAGTATTAAAACTCAGTTTATATCATACTTAAATTCGATTCTAATATTCCATATGAACTAAAGCAATTTTAATAGTTAAGTTCAAAATTAACTTCAGCCCCATTAATCCATGCACATACATCATATTTAAATTTACTAAACTTAGACTTGATTTTCTAAGAAGTAAAGTTAAATTTAGACATTAAAGCCTTCAATTCTAAAAGCTTTCATAGCACAAAAAAATGCCTACACCTTTTCATTTATGTGTAAGGTGCATATATATATATAGACATTGAAAGTCAGGTTTGATATGTAAATACCTAAGAATTGAGTGGTATGTATAATTAATCTTCCTAAAATTTATATTGCACAAATCTAAAAATTAAAAAATGATCAAATATTCTGAACCTTTTTATTTCCTAAAAATAGTCTAATAGAACAACCAGATGGTACAACTCACCTTAAGATTTACAAATCAGGTTAAGCAAGTTGAACTAAAGAAATAGTGTATCTACATTCCATATTACAGCACATGGATAGTGCTATCTAAAGGCATAAATAAATGGTCTATGCACAACCATATCAAAGAAGAGATAATTCAGCAGAGCACAAACACAAAGTTTCCATTACTATAACTAAAATAGCACATCACTCTTTACCTCCTATGATGATGCCGGTGGTGCTCGTGCCTGTGTTGATCTCGTTCCCTCGCATCATAGTTTGACCGATGCAAATTTTCGTAGCTCCGGTGGTCCATATAGGTAGCTAGGCCGTGATGTTGAGGCGACTGCCAGTTATGACTCGAGTAAGGATTTGAGCTGTGAGGGCTATGAATTGGGGAGTTTCCATAGAGCGTCGGGCTGGGCCAACTTCGGTCGGAGAGAGACCTTCCCAAATGCGGGCTCGGAGTAGAATTATGGTCCCGAGAGCTAAACCTGGGCGAGTAGGCAGCCCTCGAGAAAGCAGCAAGCCCGTGAGCCGAACCGGGCGGCCCGTCGTCTCGCCAATCTGTGGATTCGATCCGATCACGATGGCTACCTCGGTGGCTTTGGTTTGAGTCGGTATGAGAGTTTTGGTTATGCGAGCTGCGTGAAGTGGCCCAAACCCAGTTATCTGCATTCTCAGGAATGGGGGCATTAATCCCCGGGAATTCCACTGTCATCCTCTTTTTTGATGGCGTTGGATCAGCCCTATCAGGAAGTTCTCCTTCCTCGCATTCTGCATCTACCTCCTCGTCAGCGAAAATTACGATTCCAGAAGGCTGATCTTCCTCAACTTCATCTGCGAAATTATAAGAATCATTAGTATTTAGTTTAAAAAATGCACTTTATATAGCATGATATATGAATACAAAATCTACAAGAACAAATCAGTAAATGATACAAACAATAAGTAAAAATGAATGTCAAAAGAGTCTAGTTACCAAGATATCCAGGTGGGTACCCCAACTGACGCATACGGTGCAACCATGGCGGCGGATCAAGTTCCTACAAACCAAAAGGATTAAAAACAATTTTTAGAAATTATGAGCATCTACCAGCCATTTGTCAAATAAGAAGCTCCATGAAATATCATGTTATGCATAGTAACATGTCACTCATTATGAATTTAAAAAGAATTTTAAATAAGACAATAGATCAACCATAATATGAAAAAATCAAGATGCGTATAAATTTCCTCACAATGTACACGGTACAGTATTTTCTAAAGAGACTGAAGCAGAAAAAAATTATAAAGAATAATCACATGGAAATCATGCAAAATCATGCAATCAGAAATTGCTTTCATTGATTTTTCACCATATCCTGGCTATTTAGTGCACTATTATAGAACCCTTTTCACCATTAATTCTGAATTTGAAGTTGTATTTTGAAATCAATAATAGTTTAGGAAACTAGTTTTACTTAAATATCAGCATATCTTTAACGGTAGTTCCAATGGAAATAACAATAGCATTCTAATCTGTCAAAATTTCTGTGCTTGGATCAATGTTAGCTGTTAAAACTTGGTTGGTTTGAGTACAAATAGCCTGTCATTGGTTTTGTTTTGGTGAACAAATAGTCTGACATTTAGATGTACAGCTTGGCTACATCCGGATGTCATTTACAAATTATTTAAAAATGACAACAAACAACTTACAAGGAAAAGAAAAAACAATATATGAGTAATGTGCCAAAAGTCCCCTGATGAAACCATTTTAGTTCCAGAGTCTATAAAAGCACCAAATTAATCTCCAAATTTTTTTAATTTGGGCTGAAATAGTCCTCTCTGGGGATTATTTCAGCCCATATTAAAAGAATTTGGAGACTAAATAGGCATTTTTATATAATTTGGGACTAAAATGACGTACAAAAAAGTAAGGGGCTATTTTGACACTTTTCTCAATGCATAATAGATGTCAACAATCCAAACAACCCCTTAACCAAATCATTTCTAAAGTATAACTTGATACTGAAGCTAACCCAAACAACGATAAGAAAATCACATATTATTATTAAAATCATATAGGAGATTACAACCAATACTTTATAACGGGAGATAACAACAGACTAAATACACGAACTCAACGAGAGGTTGATCCAGGGTTGATAGAGGTCGGCTTAGGTGGAACTGGAGGTAGGTGGATGGAATGGTAGGATGGGATGTTGGAGGGCGGCGGTTACAGCGGTTACAGCGGTTTTGATTTCTAGGAGATGGATGAGGGGCGGTAGGGCTTTTGGTCGGCTGGAACAGAAGTAATCATCAAAGGGAAGGGTGTAGCAGGGCTGCAACAACGATGTAGGATGGCTGGACAGTTGTAAAACATCAAAGGGAAAGAAGTTGCAGGGTTGCGGTAGCGATGTTGAACTACTGGACAGTGGTAAAACAACAAAGGGGAAGAATTGCAGGGCGGCTGCGACGGTGAAGTTAGAGGGCTGGGACAGCGATGGAAGCAAAACAGAAGGCTAGGAACAGCACCAGCAGTGAAGAGGAAGGGAAAGGTGATGACGGGGGCACAAGACAGAACTGCAGAAAAACAACCGCGAAAAGCTATTTTTGGCGACTGCAGCAAAAGCGGGATGTGTATCAGCAAAGCGGGAGGGATGTGGAGGGGTAGGGGAAAGATAAACACCATCTTGAGAGTGAAATACAACCGGAGCACTCTCGACCATTGGATACAACCCTTGAAGGAAAAACGGAGAAGCCGAAGGTTGTCCCGAGCAAAACTCACAAAAACCTAAATCTAAAACATAAAAAAAAGCAAATATATAATAATAGGATAGTCAGAAGTTACCCAAGATAATCCAGAAGTTACCCAAGAAGATCGGCCGACTCCATACATGCAAAAATTGAGACCAATTCGGTCCTCATGCTAAAATGCGACGCTTAAATCACGGGAGTCCCGCATGCAAGAAGCAATTTTGCTTCTGCGTGTGACCCCCCATAGTCTCTCAGGGTTGCAAGAGCTTCGGTCTCATCCATCGAAGCTCTGACTTCTCATGATATGGTATCAGATCAACCATTTTGAAGGTGATGGAGTTACTATAATTTTTCGGTAAGTACACCTTATAGGTGATATCATTCTAAAGCACATCCTGATAAAATAAAAATCCATCATCTTTTGACACAACCAGAGCTGGAACTGCATATAGACTTATATTCTCACGAGCCAAATCTAGAGCAATTATATTTATAATCTACCTTTTCCACTTCTCATACTCGGTTGAATGTATAGGATATTCAAATTCGTTAAGAAAAATCAACTCTAGAATGAAATCTATAGTAGGTTGGATCATATTGAATTATAAACACTCAAAGAGCAGCCTATTCTTATTCTGTTAAAAGAACCTAAATCCCATTGTTATGGTTCAAAGATCCTAAACCAATTCCCAATGTTATGGTTCAACTCTAATGTCTAGCTATCAATGGGTGCACTGTTGAACTGAATTGATACCCCAATGACTCTATATGTTCTTCCAGAAGTGGCTCAAAAGCTTCCCATCCGTGATATGTTGGACCTCCTTCAAAAGTGGCAACTCAAGAGGAAGGCTATATATCTAAAAATTCTGAAATTCTCTTATCCGAGGTTGCCATGAATTTAGTATCGACTTCCCAAACTAATGAATCTTTGAAACATCCATTATCAGGCATGTTAATGCTCCTCTTAATACCTGCAAAAAAGTAGTTTGAGGCACCACAACCTCATACTTTGCATGAAGACCCATTATCTCGGACTTGATAACTCTGTTATCGTATCTCTCATAGGCTTAGTGCAAATTACATGCATCTCTCTCTCATCAGTTAATAGCAGACACTCCTCTTTTGTGTCTTCAATTTCTTTAGTGTCTGATGTGTCATTTTCCATTGATCCAGCTGCTACATGCTCCGTAAAATATATCATAATTTTGTTTGGCAATCTGATACATTGTGCCCAAAATCGTGGCACTTGACAAACTCTCTGGCTGGGACAAAGTTAGCAGTGTTGGTTGGCTTCACCTGGTCTCCATTTTGAACAAGTTTCTCCTCAGGGTAAGTCGGCTAGGATGTTTCGTTGGGTGTACTCTTACTCTTTGATCTTGGGTTGAACTCTGCCTGTAAGATGTGGCAGTCGTCTGAAAATATTGTCTCTCAACCCTTGAAGCTAAAGCCTGAACATCCCTCAAATGTCTGATAAGCCTGCAATTGCATTACTTAGCTAGCACATGATCTCAATTCCCTCAAATATCAAGCTATGGAAGTCTTCTCGGGCCCCACCAGACCACATTTCAATATAAGTTGCTTTAACTCAACTTTGTAATCTAGTGAGAGACCTTATTGATGCAGTAATGCAGTCTCGTAAACATGTCATGTCTGTAATAAACTGGTAGGTACTTAAGATGCATCTCAGGTTTCATTTTGGACCAAGTAATAAATTTACTCTTCCCTTCTCGATCTCAAAGAAAATTCAAGTTCTCCCACCACAGAGATGGACTCTTCTTTGACTTGTTGACGACTAGTTTCACCATTATGTGTGGTAAGACATCCTAGTACTCAAAGAATACTCTATGAGCTCGTTTGGATCCAAGTGACCGTCAAAATGTAACAATTTTACCTTTACTTCAATATCATGGTCTCGCTGATAATTCATGTCAAATCTTCAGGGTAGTAGTTCATCTCTAGAATATGTATGGTGAAATGAATTTATTGCATTATTTCAATCTAGCAAGTCACCATTGTGGCTACGGGTGAACCTTCAAAATTGCCTCCTCTAGAAGGTTGTAAACCTCTATGGCAGTTGAATGATTTCCCGTCGTACTTCCTCCATTAAAAAGTTTTTGGACATCTCTTTGTGGATTTCTCATAAATGGCATGACACAGGGTTAGAGGGCAGAATTGTCATTTATCCAGAATCAGCTGTTTCAAATAGTTTATCTGGATCAGCTGTTTATCAACAGATTATCAGGATAAGCAGCTTATCTGGATAAGTTGGATAAACTGCAGCTACCCCAAACAGACCCTTAGTGAAATACCAAACAATATTTAACTTGTGGGATATAATAGGGGCCCGTTTGGGGCAGCTTATAAGTGCGAGGCGGCGTTTTCAAAACGCCGTCTCACCATTTGGAAAACATGTTTTGGCAGCTTATCAGAAAACGTGGTTCAGTTTTTACACTAAACGCAGTCCGCGAGCCTCGTTTCAGAATAAGCTGTTTATCTGGATGAGCACAAGCTGCCCCAAATGCACCCTAGGTCAACATTAGTTACAAGGAAGCCCAAATCTAGCAGCCCAACCTACACTTAATAAATATACCAAAAAAAAATATCAAGGTGAGCATATGAGTAAACATTATGTAGGTTTTGAGTGATATAAAATTATTTTACAATTCCAGAGCTGACTATCATTATCCTCTACACATTACCAGAATTCTACAAAGCATGGATAAGGATAAATGGCATGGAAAACAACACGAGATTGACGAGGTGACTTCAAAAATAAGCAAAAACTTAAGACAGCTCGAAAGACAAGCATGCATACATTTAATGACAAAAATTGGTAGTATTCTCATCAGAAGTTCAATTCATAGCTATGATCAAATTGACGAAAAACAAATGAACTCGTGTTATATCAAAAAGATGAGGACAAAAAAGTAATATTAGAAAATGAGAATAACAGCCTAAAATAAAAATGATTCCAGAAATAACCAGGTTACTTGAAGCATGTTCATGAACATTTGTAAATTTAGTTAGCAAGTTAAAAATTGGCACCCACACGAGAATCCAATAGAGCTCTACATGGTGGGGCCAGAACAACATGATGACACGTGAAATGAAAAAATATATATGCTGAAAGAGATCCTATTTACTCGATACAGAATGCAATTGACAGAAAAAATAATTACCCCAATACCCAAGCATTCCCTTGTTTCAGGTCCCAGCACTCCAGCTTTTAAATCATCAAACTTCCCAGAAGTTTTCTGGTAATATCGGTTTTGGCTGCGAGAGCTAGCATTTTGGTTGCGCCTTGAACCATGCTGTTTGCGAGCATTACTGATGGCAACATTATCACGTGGCTTTGGGCACTCCTTCACTGAATGACTATAAGAGCCACAATTGAAGCAACGAGAAGCATCTAATGCCTGCACTCCACTATTAATTAAAAAAAATGAAGCGTGTCATTAAATTTTGAACCTTAAAGATATAACTTCACAGAATATAGAAGCAAAATAAAAAAGAATGAAGGGAATCTTAAATCTAGAGTTGTTGAAAGCACCACCACATTGCCAAAGTAAAAGTCAAAACATCAATGAAATATCTATAATACTCATTGCAGTTAAAGGAGGGCGCCGAGAATTTTGCATCCACGTTTCAGGAACATCCATGAAATATATAAGGAAAATAAAAATGAATGAAAGGAATCTTAAATCTAGAGTTGCTGAATGCACCACATCGCCAAGGTAAAATTCAAAACATTAACGAAATATCTACGATACTCATTGCAGTTAAAGTGCCGACAAATTGACATCCATGCTTCAGGAACACAAATAGCCCCAAAAGTCAGTATTTATCTAGAAATGATTTCACAGCAGCAAGTACTGATCGCAAATTGAACATTCACAGCTCGTGGCATTAACTTTGACAAACATATGCTCGCTCTTCCAAATATGCTGGAAGCTGCATGCTTTTATTCCAAAGAGGTACATATCTTTCTTTCTTCTTCTCCTTTAAAAGGAAACTTTCACAATTTAATATTCAATAAACAATCAACTAGAGAAGGTCAGCCATGAATATGTCAACTAACAAGCTGAGCGGTTTGGAAAGTAATTCTAAGGAAGTATTCATTTCTTTGCAATTGTACAGTCTTGCAAGAAGTTTTCAGTAATCAAAGACTAGCTTTTCTAATTCTAAACCATCTCTGTTTTCTTTAATTTCTCTTTGGTCTCTTTAAATTTATTTCATAAATGCATTTGAATTCTAATTCTCATTTTTTTTGTTCGCATCTAAAATGAGTTTTTGTATATTTAGTGGTGTTTGATTTATGAATCATAATTTACTTTTGGTAATCAACATCTATTGCATTATTCTAGGTGCATTAGAAAAACTAAATCTTAATCCATCCTATATAAGAGAAGGGGGTCATACATTTATGCCTTTCATATTTTTTTATGGCATCACAAATCCATTCATAACAAAGGTACAAGCACTAGGTTAATATAAAAGAGTAAGCAAATTGCTAGCAATTAATAACTCAAAGATGCAGTAATTTTTTAGCAGTGTCTAACAGGATGCATGATGGGTCAAATGGATATCCTACACATGGGTGTACCTGCTGTGGGAGTCCCGAACCAGATCATTGAGCCCCCTGCTGCAGTAATTTTGGACTGACAGGCTCTTCCCTTCATCTGGACTGGACGTCCAGCTCAAGCAAACATCCCCTCATAGGATTTGCCGCCCAACTGACGTGGGGGCCAATTCTTTGGTGCCCTAGGTGTATATATGTTTTTTTCATCGTTTCTAGGACAACTTTTTCAAGTTTCTATTCAGGAAAACCACCTGCGTCGCGGTTTATCCTTTCTAGAGTAGTATCCAAGGAAGGGTGGTGCTCCGATTGTAGCTTGTCCGAAGGTGGTGATCTTCTTCTAAGGTTCGAGTGATGCTCCGGCTACAGCTCATTCCCAAGAGCCTCTCCTCCGCTGCCGCTATCACTGTGGCCGTTGTCGTCCCTCAAAAACCGCCTCTCAGCTGTTTCCCTGCAGCCGACCAGCACTCTCAAACCCTCCACCTTGCAGCCAGCCTTCCAAACCGCCTCCAGTTTGCTGCTGACCAGCAACACACCCCCCACCCCTCCTGCTTGCTGCCGCCCCTATTCCAGCCACTCCACCTCGCTGCCAGCCTTCCAAACCACCTACCGATTGCTGCCAACCAGTCCAGCTAACCCTCCTACTAGCTGCCTCCACTTTCCCAGCCCCCAGAACCCGCTGCCATCCCTTCCCATTACCTCCCTACTTATTGTCACCTTTCCCGCAAAACCTCCCAACTATTGCAGCCCTCCTTCCAGACGCCTCCAACCCATTTTTAGTCCTACTTCTTAAAGCGCAGCACCTTCGTCTTCGCCCTCAGTCCTAGTTGGGTCATATTGTGTTTTTGTTATTTCCAAGTTCCCATTATCTTTGATTGTAATCCTATTTACTTTTTTGAGTAATAATACTTGCTTTCTCTATTGTGATTTGGGTCAACTCCGACATTATTGAGCTTATGTAAGGATCTCGACTTTTGCTCCTACTTTGAATGGTTGCATCCTTCTTTCAAGAGTGATAGTCATGTTTCGTTTTCATCCACTCCAGCCAAGTTTGCATCTAGCAATAATAAATAAATGGAGCAAAACATGAACTGCCCACTAATCACGGTCGTAGTTATTTGCACACTCATACAATCCACCATGATTGTTGTGTTGTTCATATAGCAAAATCGTCAAGTAGATTTTAATTAGAATCATTGTTAACTTTTAACTCTCTTTCTCTCTTCTCCTTGCTCATATTTTTCTTAGCTTACAATGCAACTTTAAAACAAGCACCTCTTCTTTACATATATGACCGCTCTTTGTTCGTGCAATTCATCAAGGATTAAAGTTATGTTACCAACATAGAGCAAAACCACAACACCAAGTGGACTCAAGAGGCGTCAAAGCAAGAAGTGACAGCAGCAGCAGATTTTAAACAGCAACAGGAGCTAT
>NEWO01000002.1:1378667-1391167 GCA_003013225.1 Phalaenopsis aphrodite
ATGTTTATGTTAGAATAGAACCAGGATTTGGAATAAAACATTATAATGTTATTGATAGAATGAGGGGTATTTAAACTCAATTACAATGGAGACAACAAAAAAAAGAAATAAAACAGAACAAAATAAATAGAAAATATATAATGAGGGGATAAAAGCTAATGACAAGTAATAACAGCTAGAAATTATCGTTATAAATCTAATATTGTCCCTTCAAGTTGAAGTGTAAATGTCAATCATGTTCAACTTGAATTTGAAGTTATCGAACAAAGAACGAGGAACATTCTTGATCAGTATACTCGTTAGTTGATCACTGAAGGGCACAAAAGAAACATCTTTTTTTGGACTCATGCCCCGTTTGGGACAGCTTATTTGGTGCGATGCGTTTTGAAAACGCACCCATGACCATTTGGGTAAACTATGTTTTGGTAGCTTATTTAAAAAGCTACATTTTCAAATCGTTCATGGCTAGTTGCGGTGGCAGCTTTCTAGTTGTGGTATGACTTTTCCAAAAAAAAAAAAAATTGTAATAGTCACCGTAGCATTTTGAACAACAAATCAGCTTATTAACAGACCCTCGATCTTTTTCTTAATGAACTGTCCATTAATCTTCATATGTTTGGTACGAGCATGCTGGACGGGATTGTGAGCAATGCTGATGATAGTCTTATTATCACAGAATAGTTGCAGCGGGATGGAAGTTGACATACAAAGTTCGCGGAGAATGATGCGTAACCAGAAACCTTCACAGATCCCCGAGGACATGGGCTGGAACTTAGCTTCAACACTTCTCCAAATAATCACATACTGTTTTTAGCTTTTCCATGTGACAAAATTGCCACAAACAAATAACCCGAGGTGGAATGTCAATCATGAACTGACCCGGCCCAATCAGCATATGTATAAGCAGCAATAGACCAAGAGGAATGATGAGAGAAAAACAAACCTAAACACGGTGTACCTTTTAAATAGTGGAGAATCCGGTGGATAGCTTGGACAGTGCTCATAGGGGTCATGAATGAATTGACTCAATATATCAAATGTGTGACATATGTTGGGGAAAGTATGGGAGAAGTAGATGAGTTTCCCCACAAGGTGTTAGTAATGAGTCTTGTTGACAGGCACCGGGTTGAAAATGTTAGATAGTTTTTCATTCAGATCCATAGGGATAGCCAATGGTTTGGACAGAAGAAGGTTGTTCTCTATCAAGAGATCAACAACATATTTGGGCTACGAAAGGCAAATGCCCTAAGATGACCGAGCCACTTCCACGCCTAAGAAGCATCAGAGAGATCTCAAGTCCCTCGTTTCAAAGGACTTAGCAAGGGCGTCTTTCAAGGACTCCAATGATGGAAGATCGTTACCTGTAAGAACAATATCGTCAAAATAGACAATAAGGATAGCTACCTGGTCATTGGAGGAATGTCAAAAAAAGAGTGTAATCTGATTGAGTCTGATTAAAACAATGACCCACGACCACCATGGTAAACTTGTCGAACCAATCCCTTTGAGACTATTTTAACCCATAGAAAGTACTTTCGCAGCCTGCACATTTGCCCTTTGGAGACAGTGGAGTCAAAGGCAGAAGAGAGAGACATGTACACCGCTTTTGTAAGCTCCCCATTCAAGAATGTATTCTTGACATCTAGCTGGAATAAAGGTCAATCCAGATTCACCATGAGAGACAACAGGACCCAAATAGGGTTTAATTTAGCCCCTAGAACAAATGTATCCTCATAGACAACTCCGTAAGTCTATGACGATTCTTTGGCGACCAATCATACCTTGTTGTGTTCAAAAGATCCATCAGAGTTGAACTTAGTGCTAAAAATATATTGGCACCCCACAGCTTTCTTACCTCGAGCAAGATCAACGACATCCTACGTATGGTTCCGATGATGGGCATTTATTTCCTCCATTAATGTTTTCGCAGGCTATATCAGCAAGAGCAACCACAATAGTAGCTAGGATCTGATGGTTTAGTAGGGCAGTAAAAAATGCTCTGTAAGTCAACAAAAAACTGCAGAAATAAACATATTTTGCCATAGAATGGAGGGAGCAAGTCTGACTGCGTACCTTACACAAAGAACTCACCACTTCATTCAGAGGAGGGTTGCTGAGGTTGTCGCCCGGAATGGAATCAAGGTTCTGTAAGGAGGTAGTGGACTTCAAAGAAGAAGCATTAGAACGGGTGCGTCGAGTGTAGACATAGAAAATGGGAGAAGGTGGTGCACTCAACGGAACAGAGGACTCCTCAGTGGCAAGAATAAAGGGGAGAACATCCATAGAAGTAGGGTAAGGGATAGTGTCTAAGAACTCAAGCCCACCCACACTTGAGACCGAGCTAGGAAAATAGGAAATACTTTCAAAGAAGAAGACATCAACACTCACATAAATATGTTTGTGGTAGGATCAAGACACCGATACCCCTTTTGAGTGGCGGAATACCCTAGAAATATACATTTTATGGATCCGACTCCGAGTTGGGGCAATGTTCCAAACAAAGAGAGTGCACCCAAAAATCTTGGGATTAAATGTGGAGGACTCGATTGGCAGGGAAGCATGCTATCAGGATGGCTAAGAGTCGAAACTTATGAATTTTAAAGGGGACTTTATTTATAAGAAAGGTAGCAATCATAATGACATTGTTCCAAAACTGTTTCAAGACATTTGATTGAAACATATGAAGTGAACAACATCGAGGAGGTGACTATTTTTTCTCTCAGCTACCTCATTTTATTAAGGAATGTCCGTACACGAGCTAGGGTAGAGGATGCCCTTTCCCACCAAAAATTCAACCAAAATCGAGTTGAAAAATTCACGATCATTGTCGGTTTGAATAACCTAAATTAGAGTTTTGAATTGAGTTAAAACAAATGTGTAGAAGTTTTGAAAGATGGCAGCAACTTCAAGTTTGTCTTTTAAAATGTAGGCACACGTCGTTCGAGTGTAGTCGTCAACCAAAGTCAGCAACCACCCTTTATTGGTGTAGTTGAAAGTGCGAGAGATTCCTTATATGTCACTGTGAATGAGAGAGAAAGGGGCGGAAGGTGTGTAAGTGTGGGGTAAGTAATGAACCCGAAGATGTTTAGCTAACTAACATGTCTCACAATTGAAATTAGAAATATTTTTATTAGAAAACATCTAAGAATACAATTTTTTTAAATATTGGAAACTAGGTTGACTCAAGATAAACTATAACTCTTGAGTAGTGTGTCCTCACTCTCTGTGCTCCTCTTGAAATTAGTAGAGTCGAGCTACACTCTTAGCAATTTCAATCATCCCCCCCGAGCAACGATCCTGAAATACACAATCATCATAAGAGAAATTAGCCACACAAACAATATCATCTGTCAACTTACTGACAAATAGCAAGTTACATTGTAAAAAAGGAACATGTAAACTAGACTTCAGAGTTAGATCAATCGTTAGTACAACCAGTTCTTTACCAGCAAAGGAATTGCATGAGCTATCAGCAATTTTGATAGTATCTTTCCCAGAGCTCGGATAGTAAGTCGAAAAATCTTGCAAGCAACCAGTCATGTGATTCGTGGCACCTGAATCAATAATCCACGAACTAAAGATAAAAAACCCCACAAGAGCCATAAGAAGAGTACCATGTCGAACGTGGGAGGTCGACAAACCCACAAAGAATTGATTGACTCCAAGTAACTTGATTAATTGTTCCATCTGATTTTTCGGGGATTCGGAGATTCTAGAATGTTTCGGGTAGGGTTGGGTTAAGCTCGTAGATTCCAACGTCGTCGGGAGACCTTTTGTAGTAGAGGATTTTGTTGAAGGTATGAATGAAGGTTTACCGTAAAGTTTCCAACACTTATCCCGAGTGTGGATGGATTTGTGACAATAATCACAAGTAAGGTGGCCCATCCGAGGTGGCATAGACAAGGGTTGAGCATTATTCGAGACCAAGGCGAACGATTCAGCTGAAGGAGTAGAAGTGTCGAGGATGACAATTCTCCGGCTCTCTTCCCGACGATTCTCGGTGAAAGTAGTGCGGGCGAAAGGAAGAGGGTCCTGACCAAGAATACAGCCTCAAACTTCAATAAGGCCTTCTTTAAAGCCAGCCAAGATTTGGAACATGTGATCATTTTCTAAAAACTTCTGAAAGAGAAAAAGGTTGGCCTGAGAATCTCAAGTGTAGTTGTAGTACCGGTCACATTCCATCCATAGTGCAACAAGACTATTATAGTACTAGGTCACGGTCCTTGACCCCTGTTTTGCCTCTCGGATTTTCTTAGACACCTCATTGAATTAGCTAGAGTTTCCTACATCCAAGTAGGTGTCATAGACTGCCGTCCAGATGGCACTGCTAAAGGGAGGAACATATATGAATGATAAATCGAAGTCTCCATCGAGTTAATCAACCACGAAATGACCATGGAGTTCTCCACTTCCCAAGCTCCATATGTTGGGCCAGCCTTTGGAAGCTCACGAATCATACATGTGATGTAATTGAATTTCCCGCGTCTTTTAATGAACAAAGACACCACTTGGGACCACTGGAGAAAGTTATTGTCGTTCATTTTATAGGTTGTGATTAAGTTCAAGTTGGTTTCCAGTCCTCTGATCTATAGAGTTAGAGTCGATCCTCTGGTGGAATTAAGAACACCTTCTAGAAGTGACTCAGTGTTGTGACATCGAAAGACACCGACTGCAAGAAGGAAAGAAGAGTCAAGCGATTGGACAGAAAAACTGAATGGATGGACAGAAATTCTGTTCTGTAGGATACAGCGCCTAGAGGATATTTGGCAGTTGGGGAGCAGGTTTGGACAGGACCAGCGGCCTGGACGGAAGACTAGCCGGCTGTACAAAAAATCTGGCCGGCGGGATGTACATCTTGGAGGAGTTTCGGTTGGTTGGGAGAAGCCCTATCAGCCTGGAAAAGAGTTCTACCAGGACATAGATTCAGCGCCTAGAATAAAAGCTCCAGTCGGCGGAGTGAGAAGTAGCACCTGGAACAGCCGGCGGCAAGGGAGGGTTCAGCGGCTGCTAGGTCGGACCCATGGCTTTGATACCATTTTAGAATAGAACCAGGATTTGGAATAAAGCAACATAAATATTATTGATAGATTGATGGGTATTTAAACTGAATTACAATAGACACAACAAAGGAAAGAAATAAAATAGAATAAAAGAAATAGGAAATATATAACGAGGGAATAAAAGTTAATGATAAGTAAAAACAATTACGGATTACTGTTATATATCTAGTAGTTTAAAGCTTCAAGCTACTCAATACCCATCTATAATCCAAATTTTAAAGGATCCGTTAAATTGAGAGCTCTATCTCCCTTGCATGACATCTGATTGTTGATTTAATCATTCCGATGAACTATAGTCAAATTGATTTTATCTAAGAAATGCACCCATTAGCAATCTCCGTCAAGAAATTAGACTAGTAATGATTCAGCAAACAAGAATCGTTAGATATTTCTACAATTTGACCAAATTGCGATCATAGACTAACAACTAGATCTCATCCCCAAACTAATATAATTTTATATACCTATTCTTGCCCCGATCCCAAAGATCAGATGAATCCTTTTTATCACTCTTTATGCTCTCCCAAACACCAGCAGCTCAAATAGATACTTTTAAGTTCTAAATTTATCAGTCTTATGTCTTCCAGATGTTGGAAATTTAGTGAAGAGATAAACATATTCTAGAAGCATCACCATACTAGTTAAACTCAAAATTCTGACTTCTATCATGTTAAGTTAAAGAATTTAAACGAGGTTTGCAGGACGATATAGCAATTCATGTTGGTCAGCATAATTTCGAGCAATACTACCTAGTTGACAAAAGATAATCTAACCTGTTTAGCGTAATACCTATAAGTATTCTGACCTAACTATGTTTAACATATCTAACTGTGCCAGTAATAAGGTAAGATGCTCCGACCAAGCATAGACAGCAATATCAACCAGGGTGAGTTAGGTAGAGAATTAAGAGAAGAGAATGCATGGCTTTTTTTCATAAATAAATAGAAAAGTAACAAAATTATAATTCAGGGGAACAAATAAACATGACATGTTGGATCTTTATGGCACTCCAAGAATTTTCCACCAATTCACCAAAGATCGTCACAGTAAATAAAAGGAAGTAAGACTACTAGAACTTTAATCATCACAAGGAAAATCACTACAAGGTTCCTTGTTCATGATCAGTAAGTTATTTACCTTTCAGTGATGGTAGATCCATCAAGTGTAGTTGAGCCCAATGAAAATCCCCGGTCATATAAAGGCACCATATCACCGTCCAATTTCACAGGATCTCCAATATTTTCCTTTATGCCTTGGCTATCAAGCCAAAATGACTAAAAATATAAAAGAAAATGACGAACGTAAGTTTCCAGCTAAAATAACTATGACTTCAGTGAGCTACAAGAAAATGTCACGAGATTTTCAAAGATATTAAAAGAAATATGATTGGCTCTTACGCATGAATGAGAATATTATATGAATATAAACTCTTCTGAATCCTAATTTACCAAAGAGCACAATACGATTGACAGAAAGGACAGCAAGGAAATGAAGTCTGAGAAGCACTTAAAGTCTTTTGCTCTTTGGAACTCATCATAATTTATCATTACCTTATCCCAACTCTTTGGGGTTGGCATTATAATATCCTCATATTCATCGAAGGTGATTGTTGCATGGAGTGTTAAATTTACTGTACTAAAATTTTGCACAACTTCTACCATTTTCTGAAGCTGCAAGTGCACTTAAATTAAGAATCATGGCTAGCTCTAAGTTGAACTAGACCAATCCATGAAATTAATTAGTATTTCTTTTATTAGGTCGTTATGTTTAAATAGGTAGGCATTAACTCCTTATGTAATCTTGGGTTTAAATTTTGACTTCCTGTTAAGATAATATTTCAAATTAGAAGGGATTTATTTTTAATTTTTATTAAGAAAATATGCTTAATTTCTCCGTACTTTCTTAACCTGTCTAAAGTCCCCAAATGACAATGAAAATGCAACTTTTATTACGGAAATCAAATAGACATTTCAAACAAAGATGCTTGAAATAAGGAAATGGCCAAAGACACAACACAAACACAACTAGGGCTTAGGTCGCGGGTGGAGCTGCAGCGGTTTAAGGAGAAATAGTAAGTATGGAAGGAGGGGCTTGAAGGTGGACGGCAGCAGGGTATGGTGTGACGGCATGTTTCAGTTTGGAGGAGACAACGAAGAACCGAAGAAAAAGATGTGAACAAAAAAGAGGAAATTAACAGAAAGGAGTCATCCAGTCAAAGGAGGGAGAGGAATCGAACTGTTGGGAACTCAGAGTTCACTTGCATTCTATAAAACAATACGTAGGAGGAAGACAAGCAAGTCCAAAAGAAGAAGAAAGGAGAAAGGAAGAGAAAGGAGAGGGGGATAGGAAGGTTGTGACTCACCTGCATGGGAGGCTTGAGAGGAGCAGAGGAGACGATGTTGGTCACAAACAAAGGAGACAATGTTGGTCACAAACAAAGGAGACGACCTCAATAACGAACCTCGATCGAAGGAGTAGCTCTCCCGTGTGCTAAGGGTTCATGTGCGTTGCAGCCATACGAAGGAGGAAGTAGGAGGTGTCGACGTTGAGAGCTTCGAGCAGGCAGGAAGAGTTGATCGAAGAGGAAGAGAGAAGTAGGTCATGCACTAAGCTTTCAGTGCAAAGGACCACGACCATGGCCAAAGCATTCATTACAGATAATCGAGGGAAGAGGGGCGCAAGCGTCTGTACGAAGAAGAGATGAAGAATCAAGTTGAGGCATTCGACCAAGCTAAAGGAGAATAAAGGGAGAAGTGTGTGCGAGAAGGGAGGAGGCTGAACCGTAAGTTAAGAAATTTTATAATACACGTTTATATTATAAATTACTAATTCTTAATAATAATTTTTAATTAAATCAGATTTTAAGTTAAGTTTCATAGTAAGAATGGTTAGGTTTTGATTTATTTAAGTTTTACAGGAAAATTAAGTATAGAGCACAAGAAACATTGCTATTTACAAATCAAACACCAAGATGAGTTTTTGAACGATGAAACTGATGCATTTACGCGTGTCACGATCAAATCATTGTGAATTTGAAAAAAATGAAAAAGACGTGTTGGGGTTTTATCATGACCTTTGATATTTGTGTAAGAATTTGAAAAATGGATGAAAGAGGGCGCTTGATTTGTAAATAGCAATGTTTTGGGTGCTTTGAATGTAATCGCCCCAAGTTTTAATTAATAAAAAATTGTTATGTAATATAAATGTATGTATAATTATAACTCTAATAAAAAAATAATACAATGCACATAAAGTAACTAAGAAGTTAAATTAGGATATCTAAATTTATTTTTAATATTTAATTAAGCTTAAATCGTTAAATGAAGATAAAAATTAGGATAATAATAAAATAATTAATATTATATGATACATCAAAAGGTCAAACAAAGGAAAATTATCTTCTAAATAAAATTAGCACATAATAAATAAATAATAATTATTTATGCATTTGACTTTAGGTATGTTATTGGAGATAAGTGAAGAGAACGTTTAGAATCATCAATGATCAAGGTGAGTGCTCGTATTTTTTGTTATAATAATATTTTTTTTCTTCTTCACCAAATACATTTATTGTTATAGCATTGCATGCCTATCATCTATGGTTCTTTTGAATTTTGTTCGTATCGCAAGAATGACATGTGCGCTCAGCTTTATTAAAGTTATCGTAGATATTAAATCTTATCAAGAATATTAACTGTTACGCAAATGAAAATGAATTTTTTTTAATTGATCCAATAATATTGATATTTTTATTGTATACTTGTATGTGCACGTAAATGAAAAATGATAATGATATTGAAATATCTTAACTAGTATAATTTTTAGACGACGTTCCTGTGACAGTTGTATATATATAGAATAATATTGGTATGTTATTGATATAAAAAAATTAATTGATATTTATTAAAAAGTTAAAATGGCAAATGCATTATTATTTTTTACACTGTATTATTGTAATTTAGGAGTGTGAATATTTGTTGGCTTGTATAGCTTATTTTAAACTAAATTTTCAAGTTAATTAAGTGACTAAAAAATGAGCTAAAAAAGAAAAATATTTTATAGAAGACGCGGACATCCAATAACAATATAAATTTAAATCTAATGTTTTAATTTAATTTAATAAGTGATTTCTTCATTTGTTAAATAGTAAATGAATATAAAAAACTTAGCCCCCACCGTCTGACCGTCTGTACTCGTCTTGGTTAACTCCAAGCCCTAGGTGAGGTCGTGACATATGGTGAGGTGGCTGCAGCGGCGTGGTGAATGGCAACACATTGGGAGGGTCAAGGAAGCAAACAACATTAAGGAAGGCAGCCAGAAGGAGTGGCAGGTGGTAAACAGTTGCAGAAAACAGCTAAGGGGTTGTTTTCCTGGTAGCTGAAGCAAACAAGGCAACGGCGTCAACAGAGGAAAGGCAGTGGGATGTAAGAAACGAAAGATAAGCACCACTGCAAGACGAATTACAGCCGGAGAACCTTCTCGCTTTTGGACATAGCCCTAGAAGGGAGAATTGGAGACGTCAACGGCTGTACCGATCAAAAATATTGCCCTAAACACAAACAACATATAAATACTACAAGGTAACTAAGAGGGGGAAGGGAACCACTCCTATTTTGGCGGCAGCATTATTCTGTAAGGTCGTTCGACCCTTTCTAATCGATTTAGTCTCCAAAAGTTTGGTCAGATTCATGCAAGGACAGTACCATGTTAGTTTACTGGGGCTGTGGAAGCTTTGACCTCATTCATCAAAGATTTTGTTTGCATATTAAAGCTAATGAAGTTGTAGTAACCTCGCGGGGCTGAAGATTCTTCAACTGTGGATCTAGAAGCACCTGGATCCCACTATCGATTGCACTATCCCCCAAAACACCTTAAAAGTTGTCCCCACTTGCGAGCATATATCCATATCGGTCCAACTATATAAGAGAATATTGTTGAACTAAATTGAACTGAGACTTCATGCCAAATGTGACCTACAAAGTCTTCCAGAAAGCCCAAGGTTAGTTCATCCTTGTCTAATGCGCCAACAAACAGCACTCCCTCTAACAATGATGGCCATGGCGATGAGGCATCAATCATGATGTCTCGAAATACTCTCTGTAGTGTTGCCTCATGTCTGGACTCGGCACCTCAATCATGTTATCCTCTATCATCACCAAAACAAATCCCACTAGTACTTCCTACTAACAAAGGAACATGTAATCTCAGACTCCACAAAATGTAGAAAAACTATCATCCTGTCATCAATGGTAGAGTAAGTACTCCTAAGCCTGTCATGTTCAGTCCAACAATCAAGCTGTTATGGTCTCCCCCACAATAGGTGTCAAGCATCAATGTGCACCACGTCGCACCAAACCTGATCATGCAGTTGACTCCCAATCAAAAACTCCACGAGATACCTCCTGTCAATACTGACTTTGTCCGTCCTCAACCATGTCAGGGAGTATGAATGGGAGTGTCTATGAAACGTGAGGCCCAACTTAGCCACCATTTGTATAAACACCACATTCTTGTTGCTCCCTACAACAATGATGAGATGCATACATTATCTTTTATAGTGAATTGGGTGTAGAATTATAATGTGGTGAAGCTATTGTCGATCCCTTATAGCCTCAATCTGTAAAACTTGTCGAACCATGAGAATCTCACCCTCCTCTGGTGGAAGGTGGTAGTACTCGTCATTTTATTCAACTGTCACTTCATCGCTAACTTCCTCCATAATACCATGCTTGGTGAAGGACACAACTCGATTCGTCGAGCAATTGGAAGCAATGTGTCCAAAATCATAGCATCTAAAGCATTTCCTGACTGGGACTGCATTACGATGCCGCTCTTCTCTCAAACTTCTCACTCTAGGCGACCTTACCATCTCCTGACCAGACTTCTCAACTACCTTAGATGTACTGCTACTAATCTTCCAACTGCGGATGGCTATCTGAATTTGGTGGGTGTCTGTCAATGCTAACTATGTTCTACTCCCTCAACCACGTCAGGGAATATGATTGACAGTGTCTCTAAATCGTGAAGCTCAACTTTTCCACCATCTGTGTAGGCGTCACATTCTTGTTGCTCCCTCCATCAATAATGAAACTGTATATCTTATCATATACAGTGCAATAGGTGAAGAATATGTTCCGGCAAATTCACGGTTGATCGCTCGTAGCCTCAGTCGTAAGACCCGTCGAACCACGAGCATCTCACTCTCATCTAGTATAATGTGATACTTCTCATCATTTTCTTCAATTGTCCTTCATCGCTAACTTCCTCCAAAGCACACTTCTTGGTGAAAAACACCACTGGCATCATCCGGTAATTGGACGCAATGTGTTCAAAACAGTAGCATCTGAAGCATTTCCTGGCTAGGATTGTATTAGGGCGTTGCTATTCTCAGACTTTTTCTCACTCTAGGCAGCTTTATCATCCTCCTGACCAAACTTCTCAACTGTCTTAGATGTCTCCAACTATGGGTGGTTGTCTCAATGGCGGTGGCTCTGCTCCCGTTGTCTCTCCACCTTTAGTGTTAATGTCTGAACGTAACTAAAAAACTTAATAAGGTTATAGTTGAACCACATTAACGATGGAGTGCTTAAGGCCTCCTAATTACTAAACTATTGTGTGCTCCTTTAGCTACGTCAGAACACATTTCAGCTTAAGTTACATAAATTTTGTTTTGTATTCTAATGAAAGAACAATCTATTGTAGTTAGTGGAACCTCAAAAAAAGATCCTGATGTTGTAGTTCTCTCTTCATCTCTCTGAAATAGTAATACTGTTCCATCATTCTCTATGTCTCTTCCTCTTCAAGCACTCCCACTGCAACGAGGCATGCTTCTTTAGCTTGACAACAGCTAGTTTCACTTTTCGATCATATGTCACCTCATTGTATTCAAAGACCCTCCCAACAGTCTGCAACCACTCTATGAAGCCATCAGAATTCATCCTCCCTTTGAAATATGATTTATCCACTTTTATTGATAAGTCTTTGTATCGTCCAACAGAAACTCCATTTCTATATCCTCTAACAAACAATTCACCTATATATTTTCCAAAATACACTCCATTTTTGTATCAACTAACATGCACTTCATCTCTGTATCATCCAACAGGCAATTCATCCCTCCATCTCCTCTGATATTGTATCTCTAAGTGTTGTGGTTTGTTTTCTTCTTCGTTAGAATCATGCCTACGAAAGAGATTTATGTGTTCTTCTCTCTTCTCATTAGATCTTGCTATCATGCTTGTCGGTGACCTCTTCTGGGTCCTTTCTCCAAGTTCAGTGAGTCGTTGTATCACGGTGGAACTATCGTTGCATCTCGTCCATGGTAAACTCCTAAACGAATTCTGGCGATTGCATCCTTGGCGACATAATTAAGATTTAGGATAGAAGAGGTGAAAGGGTGTGTAAGTGTGATGTAGGGTGAGAAAGAAAAATTTTGGGTGG
>NEWO01000002.1:1395304-1405678 GCA_003013225.1 Phalaenopsis aphrodite
AATTATTATTCAAAAAAATAGAATAAGAGATATTAAATTTTATTTAAATGAATATTTTATTATTAAATAATAAGATTTGAATCTCGCCCCTACCCTTAACATCATACGACTACGTGACTAAGGTTGTCAAAACAAATCGTTCGCAAACAGCTCATGTTCGGCTTGCTAAGCAAACGAGCCGAACATGAACAAATTTTTTGGGCTTGATATATAAATTAGTCAAACACAAACAGTGATATTTTATAACGGGTCGAACACGAGCCGAGCCTAAGCTTGCTTGAGCTTTGTTTGTTTACACCCCTACTAAAAACTCCTCTCACAGTTATAAAACTTAATCGACACAACTACCTCGAGTGGACTCAATCTATAAAATTGGCTATCGAAGAGAGGCAATATTGGATATTTAACTGAAGAAATTTCAAAATCTGATGCTAGTGATCCGAATCTAAAAAAATGACAGTTTAAAAATTCTCTAATGACTGTATGGCTCATCAACTTCATGGAACCTACCATAGGAAGTCTCATCTATTCTTTCCCATTACTCGATATATAAAGGAGGCAGTTCGAGATCTCAGTTCAAACTTGAAGAATCCTTCGCAAATTTTTTATTTGAAAACTCAACTTCGGAAATCCATAAAATTGAAAATCATTGGTTGTTGCTGCTTTATTAGGTGTTATTCATAATTTTTCACATGTTTAATAACTGAATCTAGCTCTACCGATCACATGACTAGTTGCTCTAAATTATTTTTCATCAGACATTGTGCAGGCAATAAAAGCTCAAAATTGTTGATGGTTCCTTCCAATAATTGTCAAGGTAGGAAATGTCAAACTCTCCTGGTCAATCCTTTGT
The DNA here is from genome assembly GCA_003013225.1 of Phalaenopsis aphrodite. Lineage (NCBI taxonomy): Eukaryota > Viridiplantae > Streptophyta > Magnoliopsida > Asparagales > Orchidaceae > Phalaenopsis > Phalaenopsis aphrodite. The sequence continues at coordinate 1,396,158 of NEWO01000002.1, forward strand.
GATGTTCTCCATGTTCGTAATATATTGTGTAACTTGTTGTCCATTAGTAAAATTATTGTTGATCATCAATGTCAAGCTAACTTTTATTCTTCTTGTTGTAAATTTCAGGAATTGACCATGAAGAGTATGACTGGCATAATTTCACAAAGATTAAGTCATAATAGTTTTCGATATCAAAAATCTTGTTTCTCAAATTATTTTGGAATAAAAATCTATTTTTGTTTCAATGTGAAATTTGTTAGTTTGTTAAATAATATCGTGCATAATTTTCTCCGCAAATATACAAACTAACTACATAATTTACTCTGATTCATAACAATATTTGGGATCCTTGTAAAAATTTTGAACATTTTAGGGAAAAAGGTTTGACTTTCACTAATAATTACACTATATGAAATTAAGTTTATTTAATGAAGAAAAATCTAAAATGAATATAATTTTTAAAAAAATTTACACCATGGTACACACAGTTTTACAAAAGTATTCAAATATTACAAAGTGACAATGGCCAAGAGTACTTCAAAAATACTTTGGGTCAAATCTTTCATGTAAATGAAATAAGGCATCAAACCTCTATTGTCGACACTCCACAACAAAATAGAGCGACTGAAATTAAAAACACTTATTGGATGTAGCTCGAGCATTGATATTTACCAATCAGGTATCAAAATATCTTTGAGGTGAAGTCGTTCGTACTGTTGCATTTCTCAAAAATAGAATACTTACTAAGGTTTTAAATTTTGAAATTCTTTTTAATGTTATTCAAAAAAATTATTCCAAAGGAACGGCACTCATCTTCTCTGGCACTAAAGATATTTTGGTGTTGTTTTTGTTTGTATTAAAAATTAAGGAAAATTTGAATCCTGAAACAAAAAAAAAGTGTTTGTTGGTTATGCATTAACTGCCAAGGTGGGTCTTGTGGCCATTAAAATTGATATGGAGCAGGCTTATGGAAAGATGAGCTAGACCACTTTTTGGGTTGTTAGAAACTTGGAGATGCCCGGAGATCTTCACTAAATGGGCTTTGTGCTGTGTGGAACACCTGAAATTCTCTTTTCTTGTCAATGTGAGGTTGACTCCTTGGATCAATGCCAAATGCGGTTTCAGGCAAGGATGCCCATTATCTATACCTCAAAGGGCACATCATATTGGCATTTCCCTTACTAGTGGATCCCCCTCGGTCTCTCATTTACTGTACATTGATGATTCTCAGAGGCTAACTTGAGTGATGCCAAGCACCTTATGGATATTTTGTGAGAATATCACGATTCGTCCAGCCAAAAAAAAAATAATATGGCTAAGTCGGTTATTCCTTTCAGTAAAGCAACATTTGCTTGGAAAAAGCCGAAGATTTTGCGATGGTTGAAATTTAATAAAGCAGATTAGATTGAATATCTCGGTATCAAATTAGCTCTGAGGAAGCTTCACAAAGCAAATTTCTCACATCTTCTCCGAAAAAACAGCAGCTACCGTTAACGCTTGGGGGAATAGACATCTTTCCCTTGCAGGAAGGGCTACTTAGATCAACTCGTTTTTATTAGCTACGCCGATGTACCTCTAGAAACATACTGAAGTGCCAAGTAGTCTCTTAAATGAAATTGAAAAGCAACGCAGGCAATTCTTTTGGAGAAAAAAATCAAAATCAGCAAGGCATTCATTATATTGCATGGAACACTCATTTTGCTTATTCCAGCAGCTCGGGGGATTGGAAATCTTGGTGTGGCCCACTTTATGTATGGCTGGCCTGGATTATTTACATGACAAGGGTTCCTTGCTCTACAAATGTCTGGAAATTAAGTATGGGCAGCACTTGCATATCATGGAATATAAATGGAGTATCTCAATTATGTGGAAGATTTTATGTGAGCAGGACAATTTCCTCCGGCCAATTAAAAGATGGCGAATTGTGAATGGGTCCAGTATTACGCCCATCCATAAATGGCCATGCCCAGTTTACATTGATAAGCTTGAAGGTATGAAAGTCTCGCACAGATAACAAAAGGCAAATGGAACAATCAGGTTCTTTGCGAAACTTTCAATATAGACTTGGTGAACAAAAGCCTCCAAACCAGAATTTACCATGAAAATAAGGATGACACCATGGTGCTCAATCGGAGATTCTCTGGGAGAACCATAACCGTGCTTGCTCGTGCTGCTACTTTCACGCAACCTGAAAGCACGCTGGAGTGAATTGGGAAGCTGGGTTTGCACCTAAGGGAGTGTTTCTTTTTCTGGTGGAGGCCAACTCACGATGACATCCTGACCCGAGCTTGGCTAGCTAGGAGGGGCATCACCAATGAGATGGAGTGTCCCTGGGGCTGCCAGGAGACTGAAGACATAAAGCATATTTCTACTAACTGCTTAATGTTTTGCAGGATTAAAGAAGTCATGGGCGGATGGGGTATCACAATACCGAAATGTACAAACTTGTCAAGCGGTTCCTTCACACCACCAATACCCGGAATTTGGCGCAAGCACTATGTTTTCTAAATTGTTCAACAATGCTGGAGAGCCCACAGCACCAAAACTCATGGTCCGGCGCATGGTACACCTACAATTCTCACATCCGCCATTTTGGAAGCGCTCACAATACCGTACCTTTATCCATTCCAGGAGCACTGTGTTGTTGGCTGATCCATTGTGTCAGTTCATTCAGCTTTCTATCATCAACTCTCCCCCAAACCTCCTAGATGGATCAAAGTCGACGTCGATAGGACCCTTCTTTCCTTTGGGGTTACTACACGGGTGTGGTTTTTGGTGTGGTGGGGCATTGGGATTTGTGCGGCTGGTACTTGGTTCGACGATTGGGACGGCTCCCATGAAAGTTACATGCTATCCAAGCTTTGCAGAATTTAAGTGAGCCACCGATGTTCAAAAATAAGGGTATTATTATTGAAAGCAAATACGCCAATATCATCAAGTTTTGGAGCTCGGCTATGCAAAGTCTTGGAAACACCGACCACAAGATGCTCTAGACTTGGCCTTTTGGTTGAACTTTAGAAAAGTTTTATTTTTGCATACATCAAGTGAATCTATAGGGCCGCTCATTTTTGTGCAGAGCGTGCTCTTGGTGGTTCGTTTATTTTGTTGCATGTAGATAGTGAAAGAGAACACTCCTCAAAACTTGTTGATGATAGGGCTCACTTTTGCAAATCATAGATGCATACATACATAGTTTTGTATCTTTTTTTTATTTTTAACGCAAATGCATAATCCATGGAAATGATGCATATAAGATGAACCATTTCAAATAACGCAAATGCATAATTCATGGAAATGATGCATATGAAATGAACCATTTCAAACCAAGGACTTAGGATCTTTGAGGTATTTCCTTGGCATGAAAGTTGCACAATCAAAGAAAGTAATTAATTTCTCCCAACAAAATATGTTCTTAATCTTATCAAGGAAATTGGACAAGTGGCATAGACCTGCAAACACTCCAATTGATCTCAAATAAAAAATAAGAGATTAGAAGGAAGGTGATCTAGTGAATACAGTTAGGTATCAAAAATTGGTGAGAAAGCTGATATACTTATGCATACAAGGGCAGATGTTACCTTTGTTGCGAGGTTGATAAATCAATTTATGTATTCGCCCTATGAAAAATAGCTTGAAGCAGTTAATAGAATTTTTAGATATTTAAAAGGTACACCAGCTAAAAAATTGCTTTTTCTGAAGAAAACATAAAAGAGTATAGAGGCATATACTGATGTAGATTGGACAAGCTCAGTTATTGGCAAGAGATTAACTTCTAGATACTGCAACTATGTGTGAGGAAACTTAGTTACATGGCGAAGAAACAGAATGTGGTTGCAAGAATAGTGTTGAGGAAAATATAAATCTATAGCCAATAAAGTATGTGACATGTTATGGTTGAAATGAAATCGTGAAGTGTTGCAGATCCCAATAAGAATGCCAATGAAGTTATATTGTGACAATAAAGCAATTATAAACAGGGCAGCATGCTCGTGCAAAGCATGTAAAGATTGGCAGAGACTTTACAAAAGAGAAAATTGATTACAAAGCTATTTGTATAACATTTATCCCTACTACTCAACAAATAGCAGATATCTTCACCAAAGGACTGTTCAGGCAAGTTGGGCATGATAGATATCTATACTCCAATTTGAGGGGGGTGAGGGCAAGGGGGTGGGGATTTTTAGGAAGTTTTTAGTTTTAGTATTTTAAATTATTAGTACTTTCTAGTTTTAGAGGTTAGAATTATGGGTATGTCATAACTCTCATTTCCTTCTTTTACTATGTTGAGTTGTGGTTAATCTTACTACTTTCCTAATGTTAGAGTCAGCCCGCTCTACTTATCTTACAATCATTTTCTAAGAAAGGAAGAGGAATAATTATTTTTCCCTCCCAAAAAATACACTTTAATTATTTATAATCAACATGATTTGATATCAAAGACAAAATCAATAAACCCTATCACAAATTCATCATCTTCACATATTATATTCCCATCTTACACAAAAAAAAATCAATCCAACCCCATTTCTAAATACGGGCCCCCAAAATACACCCACCAACCTACAAAAATAAAAATAAAAAAAAGAAGCCCCCTTATCTGTTTTACAAAGCCACAAAAGCCCCTAATTATAACCTAGGCCAAAATCCTTCAATATCAAATCAAGCTAGGATATCAAAGGCATGCAGCAAGATCAAATGGATTTAATTGAAAGAGCGGAAACAACAGCCAAATTCACAGTGTGGATCTCACATCTGCGACAATATCGATTCATGTAAGTTCGATTGTGTTTTGCGATAAAACTTAATCTATATTAAGCTAGAGTATTTTAGCTCTTCAAGCAATATACTTGAGTTTGCAACGAAATCCAGCTAGAAAAACGATCTCGCTTAAAAATGAGATTCATAACTTCCTATTAAAAAATTTGCATATAATAATTATATGAGCCACAATACTAACAAAAGAATTTTGAATGTCTATGCTATGTATCCTAAAAAGTCTTATTGATCTTATTAACCTTGTACATGTTCTATTCTTGATTATGAGCACTTTTTAAATGAACTTTGAGTCTATAACAAACGACATTTTCTAAGAAAAACAGTATTGACCAACACAAATGTGCCACAAAGAAATGGCATTCAACTAGATCAAACACAATAACAATGACAGATAACACATGGAACGTTACAAACAATCAATTTGACAAACCATAACCGTAACAAAATGTACTCAACTACCAGCTATTTTCCAAAGAAAACAACCAAAGCTAATGGGTTTAAAACATCAAAAGTGTCTAGAAAAGAGTCCCTCGTCATAAAATTTAATGGACAAGAACGGTTCAAAAATTCACCCAGGCATAAGATGAACTAAAATTAGAAATGCAAAAAAGACGGGAATTTTTTTCAAGAAAGAATTTACATGCAATGCTATCATAAATGCATGAATAGAAAATATTTATTTATTTTTTTACATGGAATACAAACCAATGGGCTGCCCATAGTTTCCCTTATCCAACTCCTCTAGCCATATTAAATAATAATAATAATAATAATGAGAGGAAGTTTGATACTTCATGTGAAGGAACTGTTTTATTTTATTTCTTGATTTCTTGACTTTATTCATAAAAAAAACCATGGGGAGAGAGAAAAACTATGCCCATAGTTCAATGGTTTTTTTTACAATTAATGATCTAAAAGAAAACTACAATTTAAAACTGCAACTATCCAGATAAAAATAAGAATTTATAATTCAGCATTACTAACATTAAAGCCGTTTTGGTGGAATATTGAAAAGGATTGCCCATCTATATTAGTATAGCAAATCTACACCATTTGGTTGCTTGATTTTCTTTATCAACTCACCTTTCTGGACTTGATTATGAAAAAACCATGGGAAGAGAGTAAAACAATGCCAAGAGTTCAATGGTTTTTTTTACAATTAATGATTTAAAAGAAAGCTACAATTTAAAACTGCAACTATCCAGATGAAAATAAGAATTTATAATTCATCATTACTAACTTTAAAACCGTTTTGGTTCAATTTTTAAAAGGATTGTCCATCTATATTAGTATAGCAAATCTACGTCATTTGGTTGCTTTTGATTTTCTTTATGAACTCACCTTTCTGGACTTGATTATATATTTCGATCATCATCACTTGTGATGCATAGAAAGTATCATTTTCATATCTTACCCCATGTAATACCAGTCATTAGCTTGATCTACATGATTAACAAAAAATATTTACAATATTTGATTGTTGATTGCAATAAAAAAAATTCTACAACTGATGTGAACAAAATACGTGAAATGCAAACCAAATGAAAAGACAATGGTACATCTGAATCCCATGAGGTTTCCTAAAGTAGCTTTTAAGAGATTAAATGCAAGACAGGAATGACTTCAGATACTTATAAATTAAAAATTTTGACAAATTGTGATATTAATCAAGTTTTGTATATATTTAACTTAACTTCATTTCAGGAATTGTCTAAAAATAATTTAGATTCATCTTTCTATTTCCTCGTTATAAATTCACACCAAGCATTTTGGTAAAATATCCATTCATTTTGTTCTGAAAGCAATTCTAAAAGAGAGATGTTTTCATTGTTGATAGAACTTATTAGAGGTACTCAAGTATATTGTGCATTACAATGATGGGCATACTTACAACACAACTAAGCCGTGATTTTCTTGATTTGTTCAAGCCAAATTTTTACAAACTGAAAAAATGATGCAAATTTAGAAGTATACATTGAATTGCATTCCTTGTTCGATTATTTATCATTCCCTATGGAGCGCATCAAGGTCTTCAATCTAGTCAGTAATCTGGAAGGTTACTACCTCTAGGCTATGTCTCAGTTGTCACAAAATTGGTGAGCAGGCATAAATGTTGTAATCAAATCCCCGCTAATAGCCAATGGTCGCTTACTAGATAGTCCTTGATTGCTTGTTTCATAGTTGTTGAATGCGTCTTATATTTATCATTTGCTGATTGGTTTCGACTTATATGATGTTTTACAACATTTAAATTGTGACAATTTCACTTTTGTTACTGGTACTGATTTACTGCATGTGGTTCTCCAGTGTTTTATTTTTCTTATAGGTTGTTGTTAGATATGCTGCCATATGTCCGCCCTATACTGTATCAGATGCAAGTTGGCTTCCTTCCATATGTGATTTGTATATTGTAACGAGGTTCAGAAAACTACTGATTGATGAAATATAGACTTGCAACTATAGTGGGAAATCGGGCTAGTGACTCCTTGTAAATTCAAAACTTCCTTATCTTAAAATTTTGAGATTTTTTAGGACAACAAATTACAGATCTAGTTTTGATTATAAATAAGAATCTTCTCTAATCATATAAAAATCATTCAATGGTAATAAAATTCCAATTTTTTTCTCAAAATTGTATGTGCTAGTTGGATGTGAAGTATTCAAAATGCAATAGAAATCTAATAATAACTTTTGAACAAAAGCTTTCTCCTTATAGCATAGAAATAAATGGATTTTCCATTTGGTGGTTGTTATACTCGTTCTTTTTCATCTAACCAATTCGTAATTGAATTTGTATGTGAATGAAAATTGGTCAAGTATGTTATAATCAAGTTTCTTTCAAGTGGTGTGAATCTTAATCATCACATTGTTTGCTTGATCTCAGATTTTTGCAAAATTCTAATTTTGTAAGATCATTAAATAATCATTTGGAATGAGTTTTATATATTTTCTGATTTGCATTAAAAGAGAAAGCTTTTACGTGCCTAAGAGTTGGTGAACTTCAAATTTTAACTTTTTTGTGTTTCTTATGCATCATAAAACCGGGAACCAAAGATGTCCTCCATCACTTGGAGACTTGGGACTAGTAAAATTCAAAATTTGCATTCAATTCACGATTTTTTGCAAAATTCACATCAGGGCCTATGCTCACACATCTAAAAACCCAATACAATTGGCAAATTTTAAGAAAATGATTAACAAATTACAAGGTTAGAAGCATTGATAGTAACATAAGCGCATGTTTCCAGGAATAAAGTTACCACTGCATTAGTCCTCCCTGAACCGACATTCAATGCTGCATAGTATGTATCTTCTCCAGATTCCAATGCAACATTTTCAGGCACCTATTAAGAAAACAAAATGGAAGATCAGACATACAATAACAAGACCAGTGCACTCAAGTTTCCCTTCTCGCTGGTGTGCCAAACAAGCTATACTCACAAAAAATGCAATGATAGTAGTTTGTGGAGCAAATATATAGTGCATTTCGAAAACACATTTTGAAAACGCTAAAAGCCTAATTTGAAAATCGCGGTGCAGCGGTTTATTTGAATAATTTCATGAAACGCAGACTGCGGCCCGTGTTTCTTCGGTTGGCTTATTACAAAACTATGTGGTATTTTCTCCTCTATCGCATCTCTACCCTATTTCCTCACCAAATCGCAACGCTGGCCCTAGGTAACTCCTCTCCTACTCCCCTCTCTCCTCTCTTGCACCTCTGCCCTGAGAAATTCATCTCCTCTACGTAGCTCCCCTTACTCCTCTCTCATGCCTCTTCTCTGGGTACTTGCTCCTCCTCTCTCCTGGTGGGAAAACGGTTTCACTGCTTTCTTGGTTGATTCCCCTAATTCTCTGTTGTTCTCTGGTAACTTCTACCCTCTCTTTTGTTATTATGCACATTATTTTTTGCGATTTGTAACTTCAAGCTTGTTCTTTCTGAGTTGTGGCTATGCTCTATGGAAAATTATGAATATGTGCTTTCAAATGGGGGTAATGCCAGGTTGCATTTTTTTTCCTTTTTGTGAATTTTGGTTTTTTGTGGTCTTTGTTGTTTTGGCCCTTTGGTTTTGGCCCTTAGCTCTTTGGAATTTTGGCAATTTGATCTTTTTGGTTTTGGTAATGCTCTATTGAATTTTGATTGTTTGTGAATATGTTTGTGTTTTGTAGCTTTTCACTATGAAGGAATTGAAGCATTCAACTTTCTCGTGATGATGTTTGCAGTTTATGGCTTTTCTCTATGGAGGAATTAAAGTTTACATTATTATGGTGATGATGTATGCTGTTTTTGGCTTTCCTTTGTGGAGGAATTGAAGTATGTGGGTAGCTATTGGTGTTTGGCGGCCATTGTCTATGTGAGTGGCTATTGGTGTTTTGCGGCCATTCCCTTTGATGGGTTGCCATTGGTGGTTTGTGGCCTATGTGGATTGCTATGTGTTGGTGTGGTGGTTTGGTTTGCTGGCGTGGTGCTTGTGGTAATATGTAGATGGGAGTGCTGGTTGTGGTAGTGTTGATGGTGTGGTGGTTGTGACTTATTGGTGCGGTGTGGTGTGGTGGTGTTTTGGGTTGGTTGTGGTTGTTGTGGCAGGGTTGTGGTGGTGGTGGTGGTGGTGGTGGTGGTGTGCTGGGTGGGTTGTGGTTGTGGTAGTGTTGTTGTGGTGGTGTTGGTGTGTGTAGATGTGAGAGGTGATGGTGGTGTGTTGGGTTGGTTGTGGTGGTTGTAGTAGTGTTGTTGTGGTGGTGTTGGTGTGTGTAGATGGCAGTGG
>NEWO01000002.1:1405963-1427734 GCA_003013225.1 Phalaenopsis aphrodite
TGTTGTTGTGGTGGTGTGTGTGTAGATGGGAGTGGTGGTGGTGGTGTGTTGTTAGTGGTGTTGGAGCGGTGTTGAATTATCTATTTTATTATGTTACTTTTCAAATGTGGGTTTTTTAAACTTCACTTTCTCTGTTTCATGAAAAAAAAAATTTACTGAATGTCACAAATTTATATTTCTCATCTCTAATCATGCTAGTATACGTGATGGTTAAGAAAAAAGAAATTGGTTCGTCTGTCGCGTAGGATAAAGAGATTAAGTTAATATTTTGTGATCTCTGCCTTAAAGAGAAGGATTTGGGAAATAGATCAATCATCTATTTTAACAACGAGGGCTGGCAGAATATAATAACAAAGTCAAGGAAAGCACAAGAAAGGAATATGATAGAATGCAATGGAAAAAAAAAAGTGAGATCAGCTAAAAAAGAACTGAAAAATGTAGAAAGAGTTAGAAGCGAGTAACCACAAACTTGGGTTGAGATCCGATAAAGCGAATCATCGATGCTTCGGAGAAATGATGGGCTAAGAGATTGGAGATGAGAATTTATGAAACATCATGTCAATCACCATTTATATTTCTTACAGTAACATCAACATATCAATTATTCATTAAATTGTAGGTCGTGTCAAAAGCCAAAAAAACTAAATATAACGACATTGACCCTGAGCTTGAAAAAAAGTTGGATCATATGTACGGTTGAGTCATGGCCACAGGAAATCATGCATAGACCCCAAGCGAGAGAGGGTTTGTTGATAGAGCTGAGCATGGTAATGTCGAGCAAACTGCCGACTCCAATGAAGGCCTCAGCCCTAACATTAATGAAGTTGAATCTACTAGTCAATCCAAACACCATAGATTTCAGAAAATTAAATAAGATGATGTGATTTTCTTTAGAAGTCAAATTTCAGAGTTAGTTGCTTCATGCACCAATGGCCCTAACACATCACAAGCAACTTCAATTCAGTAACACATGACCTATTACTTGTTCTCTATGAAGTTGCTTGAAGACCCGACAATGAGAGAGTTCTTTATGTCGATGACCCCTAATAGTAGGCTCAATTACTTGTGTTATTTCCATGACAACCGAAATGCATGAATTTAATTTTATTTATCGAGCACTTTATTTTTTTTCTAGAGGGGACATGTTATATGTTAATTTCATTATGCTTTGATTTTATTTGTTGGATACATTTTTGCTTCAATATGCTCTAACTAATTTGGAGTTATTTATATGTGGAAGCTGCATAAACAATGAATGAAATGAATTGAGAAAGACGTAGAAGAAGAATTTCAGTTGTGTTATGCTTAATGTATGAGTACTACAATTCATACATTGCTCGCTCTCCTTGCACGACATCTCAATACATTGGTGATAAGTGAGTTGGGGAGTTACTTGCAGATCACCCAACAAGATTTAGCAAAATGTCCGAATGACTCCCCCATATTCAACGATCTATTGGAAAAACTGTACAAAAATCATGAACTTCATGACTCCTCCAGGATTACTTCCAGAGATATGTTAGCAATAAACCTCTACAATTTATCACGGAATGAATCTATGTGAGGAGTCATGGAGCAATTTTAGTACTCATCTGAAACGATCAACAGACATTTTTCAATTAGGTTGAATGCTCATGACAGTTTATTATTAGAAATCAACAAACCCGAAGACCTAACATTTCAAAGAACACCCATAAAAATCTCACAGTATGTTATGTTCCACGTCATATTTTAAGATAAATCAATATATTCATATTTATCTGAATTTAATTGAGCAAAGCAATTCAAGTGCTTTTGTTAAGTGCTTCAGAATTGCATTGAAGTGATTGATGAAACACATGTGAATGCACGTGTGTCGAATAGTGGAAAGATCGCATTCATCGGGTGATGTGGTACACCAATACGTTGTATGTGACTTTAACATGTGCTTCACTTTTATTATGGTCGAATGAGAAGAAAGTGCACACGACAGTCTTGTATTCAAATTTACCACAATAACTCAAAAATATAACTTTATGCACCCACCCTCAAATAAACATTATTCAGTAGATGTTGAATGTCCCTTACAGAAAGTTTTTCAAACTATTTTCTAATATCAAATACCACATTCCTGATTTTGAAATAGCTAGCAACGTTGTTTGGGGTAGGAATTAGATATTTAACAAGAGACACTCATCCATATGTGGTGTCATTGAAAGAACATTTAGAGTTTGAAAGAAAAAATGGTGAATATTGTGGGATATGCAGACACATCCATTTAGCAAACAAGTGCAGATTATGGTCGCTACAATGGATCTCTACAAATATATTCGGCGGCAACCTTCAAGCAGTAACATTGACATCAATAGGGTAGATAAAGATCATTCGCATGTCCCTGTTCAAGCATATAAATATCGCCTCGGACAAGCTATATCATAAACAAAAAGTGATTTGCCTGTGTTTTGTACGAAGGATGGGGAGGGATCAGAGAAAATGAGAGAAATGAGAAAGTGAATCACAGTGCCATTGTTAGGGGTTAAAAAAATGTATGTTTCTTTATTAGTTTATTTCTTTATTATTAGTTTATTTCCAATGCGTTTTGAAAACAATTTTTGTTTATCGTACTGATTATTTATGAAATGTGCATTTTGAATCTCAATCTTGGGGACCTTTTATTTTCAGTTCTTTTTCATGTATTTTTTCCCACTTGGATAGCTAATGAGACAACTGTAGGTATAATATGTAATATAAATTTTTATTGCATGTTTTATTTTTTGTTTTGGAGATCTATGATAAGAAATTCAACCTTATGAGTTCTTTTAAATGGTCTATATGTTGCTATTGGTTCTTGACACGTGTGAAATCCTAATAAAGGCAAACAAGTTCCTCTCCTCTTCAGTCCCTGTGAGGTTCTTTTGGATGAATTTTTTTGGTGATATGCATGTCTGACAAATACGAGCACGGTGTTATATGGTTTAAAGGCAACTAATAGCCCATATTTTTTTAAGGTTTATGGTCTTCTTGTAGTGACAGATTCGTTGATTTATACTATGTTCTTTGAAATCTATAGTTTCATAAAACTTGAGTTGAGTTGAGTATTTTTACTATTCTTTATTATTAATGTTGTAGCTAAGGGTTTCTACTTCGTGGTTTCTTTATGGTTTTAACCCTTCAGAAAAGATGAGCTCAAGGACTTCCGATAACTCCATAGTAATGTACTATTATTGTGGACTACATTTTATGCTAACTTTGTGACCGCTACATAGCTATGGAAGAAAATTTTACAGATGTCCAAGAAAAAGGCCATAAAACTTTAACTTATTTAGGTGGGCAAATCGGTTTAATGATTTCACAGCCGATAATGATCAGACGTGCAGAGTTTCATCTGAGAAAATATTATCTCGAGACATTAAGTAACTGCATTTTTTTTAAATAATATTATCATATTATTAATTGTTATTTTAAGAGTTTTTTTTTATTTTGATCGTTGTGTTGCTTACTGTTTTGTGAGGTGTCTGTTTTAATTTTGTAACATTTAAACTGGATATTTGTTTTTAAGTATGAAATGTGCTAGAGGGATTGGTTCTGTTATAAACAATACAATAGTACAGAGGCATAAAGGTCATTTGTTCAGAAATAACTGCAAAACAGCTGCTGCAAAACTGTAAAAAAAAAACAAATAGATAGTCAACTTCTACACAGCAACTTCTACGCAACAATTTCTTGGCACAATTGCTGCGCAGCAGCTTTATAATAAACTGCAGCTGCCCCAAACAGACTCTAAGTTTTTGACAAAGTTACACGATATCCCCAAAAATCTCTAAAATGGCAATGAGTTGAAGAACTGCCAATGCCTTCAATCTATGAATTATTAGAACATATTACGTGTTGTATTAAAGTAAAGAAACCTCAAGGTAAAACATTTGCTTATGGAGAACGAGTAAAAAGCAATAAAAACAGCAAAACATATCGAGATCATAAGATGACAAACTTACCTAGCACTTGAGAAATTAAATATCCAAATGTTAAAACTCTGAGGTTAATTTGATGCCAATCAATCTCATCCTACTACTAGAATTTTATAAAAATTGTCAGATGTGCACCTTACAACTAGTTCATCTAGTTCAATTGTTCCCTGTAGAACAAAGAATTCCTTCTACTTTCTCTTGAACTAACTCAGGGAATGAGCTGCTAGTTTGCATTCTAGTCTTGAACAAAAAAGTTGTCTATAAAATAAATTTTAAATTCAAGTACTGAACAAAATGTTGTCCATAAAACAATCTTTTTTTCTGTCCAGAATATGCAAAGTCATTGACATAACAATATGGCATCATGGCTATAAACATGAACAATTCAGCTAAAAAAATAAAGTCCTAAATAAAAAAAAGCAGAACTAAATAAAAATCATATTCAAACACAAAAATAAGTAGTTATTGTACATTGCAGGATGACTGGTGTTTTGTCTGCCATTGGGACCACTGCTGCATAAGTTCCATAAGTTTTTTTTTGCTTTCTCTGGCAAAAGATCAACATGTATTTAAAGTTAGTTGTTGTAGAAGTAAAAGACGAAGTAAGAAAATAAAGAAAAAATATAAGGAAAATAAACCATAGATATAAGCACACACATATGAACACAAAAAGCTTAAATGTTATATATGGAGGAAACACGATTCTTCACCTCTATAATTTCTTGTATTGTTGACAGTCACAACTACCTAGTATTTATGCATAAGGGAAGCTATAGGAGGAAAGATCCAGAGTGTCAATTACTCGTAATCAAATCTAAATATAGCAAATTTGTAGCCACCAACAAAGAAAAGAGAAAAAAAGGAAAGCTGATTACGCACTTCTAGAAAACAAACAGATCTCAAATTTCTTTTGCATTTGGAGGTTTCAGATTTTTCACGTGTAGAAATTTCAAATTTCCAGCATTAGAAACTTTCTATTTCAATACTCTCCCAGTCTCCCTTAAGCTGATGAATAGAAGGTTTCTATTCACAGCTTGAACATTTCAGATTTTCAACATGTACAGATTTCATATTTTCAATATATGAAAATTTTTAAATTCAATACTCTCCCAGTCTCACTCAAGCTAATGAATTGATGGCTTTGATTAACAGCTTACAAGTAAAACCTTCAAATTTTGAGGTAGTCAATCCCTGGTTATGACATCTGCAGTTAATCACTTTAAGGAATATAAGGGTTTTGCTGAATAAACAGCTGCCCATTTTTTATGTAGTGTTTGTTAGCTTAAATGAGTTCTATCTAGTCACGTCGTACCGGTAATGTTAATTGTAAGTTTGGTATCACAATATAACTTCATAAATCCAGTATAATTGATTTTCAGATCATCAAATATTATTTTAAATCATAGAATTTCATAGATAACTCTAGTCACAGCTTTTGACTAAACTTCAACACTTGATCTTGCAAACATTAAGTGCCGCTTCTTCAATGGTATAAGACTGCCTAGAGGAAATGTACAGTACCAAATGTAGAACTTTTATCCATAAATAAACAAACATGGTTGGCACCTGTATAAACTTTCAAACTGAATCATTTTTATTTCCTTAGAACAAAATCACTTTTCTTAGTGAGGTCTTTAGGTGATGAAAAATCTTATAAACTTGTTAGTGCTTCTCCTTAGAATCTTTTATGAATTGACTTACTCTACCATAGCTAACATTTAATGATATAGTTAGTGATAGGAGAGTTACTTCTATTAAAAAAAAGAAATGCTTAAACGTACTTATTTTCTTTTATTTCCTTAGGAGGGGTCTTATTTTGGTGAGCTTTTGTTTTCAGATTAGACCTGTGAGAGGATCGGTTTTCCCCTTTCTTGAGGTGGATTTCCCTTAAATTTAGGAGAAGGTCAGGTGAAGGAGGCCATAGTGGGGTCCAGGCCTTGACAAGATTGGTTTACCTAGAGTCCTAGGTCTTCTCCTTCAAACCTAACACTATCCAAGCCTCCTGGATCTGGAATCAACCCAGTTCTTGCCCGCAGTTTTCTGTTTTCCAGTAAGTTCAAAATTCAGTAATCTGTCAATCCAGTGTCTTCTCAACGTCCCAGACAGAGGCAGTGTTGCCTAAAACCCAGAAATCTAGTTCAGACAGCCAATATCCCAGCATATGGCAACGAGGGTCTTGGATTCCTACAGTGAAACAAATTCAAGAATCCCTCCAAAAAATAGACAATGGTGGATTTCTAGACATCCAAGCCTCAAGAATTGGATCGAACAAATTGTAGTTGATGCTATTTGAGGCAGCAATCATTCATTTGAGCATTAATGAATCCAAGGATTTCCAGTAATCTACCGTCCTGCTCACTTGAATACACTACAGGTTCCAAGGTATTAAAACCCTTGGTGGACTTCTGGTTAGTACGTGGATTGGATGGGACTCTCTACATAGAATTCGCCACTGCTCCAGGGCCAGATCCTTCTCAGTAAAGACATCTTTTGCCTTCCTAGCACCAGCCAATCCGAAATTTAGTGGTTCAGGAACAAGCCAAGTCAAGTTCTCTGTTTCTGATTTAATCTTAATTGGTGATTTTGAATTCAGTAATCTACCTATTTTTTTTCTACCTCATTTCATTGGAGGGCAGGTTATGGGATCTCTAAATAATCTAAAGATTGGTACGCTAAACCTAAGATTCTCAGATTCTTGCATCAAAAACTATACACGCTATCAGGTGGTTGGGATTTGGGAAGCAGCCATTCCACTGCTATCCAGCTATTTGGAAAGATCATTCAGCTGATTTCTATAAAGTTAACCCCTGGAAGCTCCCTGGATATAAGATAAACTACAGCTTCTTAGGTAAAGGGATTTTTACAACAACCAAACAAAGGGCCTAGAATACCATTAGGAAGTGGAGGCTAGTTGAAACCAGATTAATTGATGTAATTCATTGTCTAATATTTTCTTTGGTCTGGGTTTAGAAGTCTTATATCTTGCATATCCTTTGTTTATTAGAAAATTTGTTCTTTTGTACTATTAAATATAACTGTATAGTTACTTTTAATTTTTAAACAGTACTTCGGTGTCACTCTGATATCAGAGCCAAAGATAGAATGCCTCTGAACAAAAACCCACCTAACCAAAACCAAGAACTAGCCAAGGAAGAAATACGTAGGAAAATCCAACAATTACAAACTAGATTAGCGGCGTACAAAACTCGGGAAAAGGAATGGTTTGATTCATTTGGATGATCACCATTTATACCGTGAAATGGAAAACCCATTCCATCGAGCTTTTCAAGAATTATGTTATGAAGACGACTCTTATCAAAAGAGAGAACCCATTAGACGACATCATTGTTATGAGGTTAAAATTGATATTCAGGATTCAAGGGTAGTCTTAAATCATGATAACATTATAGATATTGGCTTCACACCTTCGAGCGTGAATTTAATTAAAAAAGATACAAGTTAAATTAGTGATCAATAAATTGAAGAAAACAACTTCTATTTGATGGAAGAATCAAAAGAAAACTAGCTCTAGAAAAATAGAAAAACTCTTCACGTGGATAAAATGAAGAAAGAATTATAAAGAATGAACTTACCATCTAATTTCAAATAAGACATATTTATAAAACTACATAACTTTTTACGAAGAAATCTATTTATAGAAGAAAAAAAAGCTGAATTTGAACAATTAATGCTAAAATGTGATATAATCGAACCTAAAGAGCATACCGTTGCTTGATTCATAGGAGGATTGAGTCATGTTATCTCAAATGTTGTATAATTACAATAATATTGGATGTTATCCGATATTACAAATTAACTCTAATGGTAGAACGAAAAATGACACGGGCACTATGATGAGCTTGCAAGTAGAACGTGGGTGAAGGAAGTGAATGTTAGAACTGTCCCCCATGGGATCATGCGCTATCGCGATCCCGCCTAAAGGGATCTGTAGTATTTTATAACTCCCGCAATCTCGCGAGTGTGACAAAAGGGATTATGTCTTGTTCTACAGCGAATTGGGGATTTTTTTCTTATAGTTGCTACCCGTACTTCGGAGACCTAAATTTGTAATATTTCTTTAATTAAAAATAGGTATTTTGAGAGCGCACAATTTATATATTTTTATTTCTTTTTTTTTTTTGGACTTTAAATTTGTTGTGTGCCTTTTAGAGATTCTACTCTCTGATTTCTATTCTCAAGAGTGCTTTATCATCTTTCTTTTGTAAGTTGTGTGTTTATAGCTTGTGTAGGACCATGTAGTCAATCTCCTCTCCGCCATATACTGTCGTTTCATGATTCCCTCTATTGTTTCAGTCAGGATACTCTCCGAACATCAATTATCCTCTTCCAAATGTTATCAACCCCCCACATTCCCCTTTCCTTATCCCCGCAAAAACCACTTCCAAACACCTTCTGGAAGCCCTAGAATGATGTCATCTAGTATTAGAGCCCGGTAAACCCTAAATTTCTAAGGATTTGTCTTTGTTGCCCCAAATCAGAATTTCAAATAAGCTAACATAATATCACCTAAAAAAAATCCACCATGCTCTAAATCATTTCTACCACAATTGCTAGCTCTAATTCTAAATTTTTAAAAATCAGCATTTCTATCTCTACCAAAAATTTACACCGACGCCCACCACCAAAACTTAATCTCAAGCCCAACTATTGATTTGCAATCCAACATCTATCGAAATGTTGATAAAGCAAAAAAAGACACAAAGCCACCAAGACGAAACCCTCAACGAGATTTTCAAGATATCACTATGGACGATATGTTGGGGGAAATCCTTTAACTGTAACACAAGCTTATCGCCTTTAGAAGAGACAACCCAGAGATGTCACTAATAGCAACAATGATGAATCAGCAAATCGAGGAGAAAGTGAACTCCTTCCACCATGAAGTTTCAAATGACAGAACTAATACACCAACAATTCCACATGTAATATCAAAGGACAAGAGAGAATTTTGGAGTAAATATGAATTTACCAGATTTTGGGGATTGCATGGACTCGGATGAGTTCATAAAGTAACTCCAGACAATAGAACCGATCATTGAGTACTATAAGAAGGGTAAAATTAGCAGTCATTAAGTTAAGAAAGAATGCGCCTCTATGGTGAAAAAATTTGAAGTGCCTACGCTAGTGTGAGAGAAAAAGCAAAATCATTACCTGGTCCAAGATGAAAATTGAGATGTTGCACAAATACCTACTGGCACATTACAAATAGTATTTATTCTTGAAACTTCACTTACAGTAGCAAGATATCATAACATAAGGAGTACACTATTGAGTTCGAGCAATTTAAGTTGAAGTGTAAACTAGTGAAGCCCTGAGAGAACACCATAGCTAAATATTTGGAGGGATTGAGACCGTCCACTAGCAACTTGGTACAGTTACAAGATGTTATATGATGTCTACACCTCAACTCTTAAGATGGATGGATAACACGGCAGTATCAGATCCACATCACCCATCAAACAGGATTCAACCACGAAATCAAGCAGCAAGAGTACGCCCATTAGAGGACATAAGACAATCATTCCGAGTAAAAATCAATCTAAAGTGAAGAAAATGTAAAGACCACTAGCACCCTAAAATTCATCCCAAACAGGAAGTACTACAAGTGCCATGATTTTGAGCACACTACGTCTGATTGTCCAATTAAAATAACGATCCCTTTAAATAAGTTGAGAGTAATTGAAGAAAGCAAAAGAGAGAATTAAGATGACATAGAGGAGTAACAGCTTCCAGCCGACTAGAGAGATGCCAGTGATTAGACAGATCCATCAAACTCATGAGAAAGATGCCAATGTGACTAGCATTGAATGTCTAAGGTAGTGAGTCTGTGCAGCTAATACAAGAAAAGAGACAACTTTTGTCGAGGGAGTTGGCCTACGTACCAACTGACAATTTACCTCTTTAGTGGCTATTACTAAAAGGGATCCAACATGCCATAGATTTCATTAAAATGGTTCGTTCCTCCAGATAAACTTTTCATTTGATGTGACCAGTCGAGTACAAGTGAGAGAAACAAATCACAGACTTAATAGCTTATAACTTGCCTAGTGATAATACTCATCTATGTGCAATTCTAGCTTTAGTTGTGTCAAAGAATGATGAATATTTATTCTATCACAATAGAATTTAGAATGGCGTGCGTTTTAGAATTGTCTGGGATGAACGTGAGCATAAATTTTATTGTGAGATGGCCTCAAATAAAGCAAAGCAATAATTTTGTTATGGTGGTGACGGATTAACTCCAAAAGTTTTCATGTAAGAAATGAATCCTTTCCTAACAAGGGAGAATGAAACAAGATGTTGCTACATGCTTAAAACTCGAACAAAAGAGAAGGAAACAAAAGCAGGAACTATCTCGTGATCCTGCCTGCACAAGATCCACGAGATTTTGAGATTCTTGTGATCCTACAAGTGTGACAGACGGGATTACATCATGTGGCATAACAAATCAATGATTTTTTTCCTATTGCTGACGTCAGTCCTTGGGGATCTGAAATTCTAATATTTCATTAATTAAAATTCTCTTTTGTTAGAATAAGAATTTTTTTAGTAGGATAATCATTTCATGCAAAATTCTACATCGAGGACGAGTCTCCCGCAACCCACAAAGAATAACATAGTTAGTGATATGAGAGTTATCTATCATAAAAAAATACTTGGAAGGCCTTTTTTTTCTTTTATTTCATTAGGATGGACTTTTTTAGAGAACTTTTATTTTTAGGTTAAACCTAATTGAGAAGATAGGGTTTTCCCCTTCTTGGGGGTTGATTTCCCCTAAAATTATTGCAGGGGAGAGGAACAAGAAATAAGGGAGGACTAGGCCCTTCCCAAGATTGGCTTTTTGTTTCTCAATATCCTTGATTGCCCATTGTTTGCCCAGAAATGTTAAGTTCCTTAAAATATTTAATATTGCATTAATGAGACAATAGGGTTACCAAAAAAATACAAATTAGTGCTATCAAGCATGCGCCATGCGAGATCTATCCTTCTTTATGAGAGAAAAAAGAACAAGTATTCACATATATGTTCCATCAAAAAATTACTAAGCAAGACCTGTTGTGCACAAAAATGAGCAAACCACTTGATCTTTCAAGGTGCAAAATGAAACTAAAACCAATTTGAACTGTGTATGAAATGCCAAATCTGGGCTGGTTTGTGGTTGGATGCTCCATCCATCCTCTTACAAGCTTTGTATAAGGAAATCAGTCATTTTGTTCTTCACTCTCAATAACAATTCCCTTAATTTCTATCATCCAAGGCTCAAGAATGTCTTTGATAGAAAGGATAGCAGCTAACTCAATCTGGGCTCCGTCCCAATGTTCCAATTTCTTGCCAGCCTCAGTAATACACGCACCAGTTTCATCCCCAATCAGCACTCCCAAAGAAGGGGCCACCAAGAAGGGCTGTGAAACAGGCCAAATGACTAGTTAGTATCCCAGTGCTCTTGCATTGGAAAAAGGTGAGTCTGTTTGAAGGCTTCAAAAACAGTTACCGCCAAAACCTTCAGGGTCCCACATGCTCTATCATGATTTTTGGCATTTTGGCCCTCCAACATAAGTGAACAGCACTACAATAGATACGAATTTGAATAAATCTGGTAGAAGATGTTGAAGACAAAGTTTGGCAGACAACCTTCAGTACGCTTCTTCCCAATTACCATACAAGGAGATGGAAATAACCTATTTTTTTAACATTCCAATGACTTCGGTTAGGACCTTGCAATTGGTACTGATATGAGATGTGTTTTCAGGTGGAGCACAGCCCCATGGGCAGTCCATGCAATCCACAAGACCTCTCTTGTTAAGCCAAACATTAGTAAGCAAAACATTCTTGAGGAATCTCCACCGAAACCTCTTAGGGTGCAGTTTCAGCTTGCATGGCCAGCTATTCGTATCTTCTTCTTTACCAAAGTGGGCTTCATAAGATAGGGAAGTGACAGTTCTTCCCGAATTCCAAGAGGGCGATTCCGATTGGTTTTCATCCAAATCATCACTTCAAAATTTCGCTAAGTCTGTGCATCATTCCAAAAATACCTTCCACGCTGCTCCCAATCCCAGTATCCATCATGGTGCAGATCCACAACTGTCAACTCTTCAAGCAGGCTGCTGTCCACAAAAGATTGGCCACCAAGATAATAAGTATCATAAATCCAGACATGGTTTAGGACAGAAATTGATCTACCATCGGAGATCCTCCACTGTATAATATGCTGGAGATTTGCCGCGCCATCAGTAAGCACCTTCCAGGTGATCCGATCCCCCTCATAGCAGCTCTATTCCACGGCTTGTTGCCATACCTGCTTGAGGTGCACACTTGAAGCAATGAGTTTTGGTTCTTTAAGTTGTCCCATGCAAACCTGGCTCTGAAAGGACCTCTTTATTTTCTGGAATTATGGAATCCGAGCCCCCCAGCCTCGGTTGGCAAATATCATTCCAGCTCACATAGTGAAACTCCTTTTGGTTCAAGCCTTTGTTCCAAAGTCTCTACATTTTCTTTCCACCTCCAGCAAAAACCAGTGCAGGGAACTTCAGTTGGTTAGCAGGTAAGCTGGAAAGCGAGGGAGGAATTGATCAATGCCACCCTCCAGGCCAAGAACAAGTGTCGGTTTCCCCAGGCATATAGTTTGCTAGTGTCTCTTTGAATGAGCCTAACAAAATCATCCTTAAGAAGTTTTCTCATGGCAAGTTGAATACCCAATGTATTCAAACTCATCCACCATGTGGAACTTCAAAGCAGAGGCAATTCAATTGTTCTTCCAACCCTTAGAGGCAAAGCTAAACAATATAGAGGACTTAGCCTTGTTGATACTTTAGCCAGCCCAAAGGCAGTACTCTTTCAGAATCTTGGAGAAATCCTTGGCAGCGGTCATGGAAGCTTTTGAGAAGAGGATATCATCAGCATAGAGTAAATGGGATAGACCTCTTCCTTCTTTAGCAATGTTAAAACCTAAGTGACTTTCCTTTTGTTGTAAAGCAAGGGAGAAGAGTTCAGACTAAAGAATAAAAAAATAAGGAGAAAGTGGGTAGCCTTGAGTGAAACCACACTCAGCTTGAAACCAGCTAGTTCTTTGAGAAGAAGTAGAACTTAGGCAGCAAAATGCTTTGGAGAACCCAGTTAGAAGATATGCAGAGATGTTCATGTGCTGAGAACTCCTTGGAGGGTTTCTCAGCTCATAAGCCTGCTCCATATCTTGAGGGCCATGAGGCTGGAAGTTACTGTGGAATGTTAGAACTTGTTTATCATCTCTTCGGTTAGAAGGCAAAGATAAGAGATAAAATGATTTGGAATGAAGGTTCCTTGCTCTTTGGATATAATCAAAGGGAGGATTCCTTCAAATCTATTGGCAATAACTTTGGCCACAATCTTATATATAGATTGAAAAATACTAATAGACCTATATTTAGAGGGGCATCAGCAATCTTGCTCTTTGGGAGGAGGATGAGGGTTTCCTTCAATCTTGGGGACAAAATACCATTCACAAAGTAATCCTAAATAGCAGCAAAGACATCCATCCCGACAATGGACCAAAAGTTCTTGAAAAATAATGAAGTTATCCCACCAAGGCCAGGAGATCCATTAGGGCCCATAGATTTGAAGGATCCCCAAACTTCCTACATGGCAACATCTGCATCCAGCTGGCTATGGTAGTTGACAATGATTGAAGTCCTGTCTTCAAATGAGGGCCATTTGTACAAGCCAGGTTCCTGGGAGACTGTTCTCCACTGAATCCAGATATTCAGGTTACGCTGCAGGCTGACTGTAGATGAGTTTAGGTGGGAAATTACAAGGGAATAACAGAGAGAGCGTGATCAATAGCCAATTATATCCACGAGACTAAATTATCATTACAGTTTATACAAGAAACTAGTTTGTTGTCACTGTCCAATGCAGGGAACTTGGGCGGCAATTTAATTCAGGCTACATGGCCTTAAATCAACTTGGTGACCCTTGAATCAACTTTAAATCTACCACAAAAGAAACCCTGATTCTTGATGCAAGAATTAATTCACACATCAGATTCTCTGTTCTTTAAATGTGCAAAACTTCTTTAATTAATCTTCCTTCGAGCATTTAACTGTTGTATTATTGTTTCTTAGACTGCAAGGTGCTGGAGGGACATTCGTTGCCTGAATTTCAAATTACCATTGCTGTCATCTGTAACCGAGTGGATTCCGCGGGATCTGGCTACATTTTCACAGGCAAGAAACAGGATCAAAGCATTTCCAACACCTCCTACTAAGTGTTGGAAGTGAAACTGAAAACGATGAATCATTACACATTATCTGCAAAAAAAGTGTAATTTAATTATTGCTACTCTTGTGCTGAATATTGCTTTAGGCTGTTCATGTACCTTATTTTCTTTGGACTGAGGGTTGTTCTTATCTTTTGGTTGTCATTTGAGAATTGAAATACATTAGTATTGATAATTTACAATCTCTTTGTGGCGTCATTGAGCCTTATCGGGGATGACTAAATTAATTTTCCAACCAATTACTGATACATTCCTCTTTCTATTGCATATCATTATTTTTCTCATCCAATTTATGATCTAGTTCAACAGGCATTCCAACTACCCTGCTACCAACAATACATAATTCTTTCAAGAACTGCAACAATTTTTTTGTTGATAATAAATGTACATTCCTTAGAGCAATCCACTTTCATCCATTTAAAATACTCGAGCCTTCCAATTTCATTGATCTCAAACCCATTAGCAAAACTTCAACTAAGAGATACTTTCTCAATTATGTAACTTTGTAATTAAATGACTCATCCATATATACTAATAAGAGCAAGTCCTCTATCAACAAATGCTCTACAAAGAGAGTGATAATTTGACTTGCTTGTGCCCATAGATACATTATTTTCTAAGAATCTACCGAATAATGCTCTAAAAGATTGCTTTAGCGGCTATATGGTTTAAATGATTTTAAAATGCATGGATTTCGTAAATGAAAACTAATTAGAATGCAGCTATTTTAAAAATGAGAAGTAACAAGATTGGCTTTCTGTTTGGTTAGATGCAGATCAAATACATTGAATTTATTTTTTTGTGATTGTTATAATACATCTCAATGCAGTTAAATAAGGATGAGGGCTAGTGAGGATGATGAGAGAAGGTGTAGATAACAAGAACAAGCGAGGGCGGGCGAAAGCAATAAGTTACGGTCAAGAATCATAAGCAGATTGAATGTAGATGTTGAAAATTGTGGAATTCAAGCAATCTTTAAATGCAAATAAAATATAGGTTTTTGGGTATTTCAAAACCCTCAAAATTTTATTTTGCATTTCTGTTGCTTCAAATCAAAAATGTTAAGAAGAACATTAGCATGCAGAGGAATTAAATGAAGTGCCCTACCAATGCTGCTGACCCTTTAAGCCGTATATTGCTTTCTTCAACCTACAAATTTTAGAGCTACTAAGAATTTTGTTAAATCGCTGAGGGGGTTCCATGATCACCTTTTCCTCTAATTCTTCATGCAACAAGAAATGTTTTTACATCAGACTATAATAGATTCCAATTGAAAATGAAAACTAGATACAATACAAGTCAAACAAAATAATCAAAGCCCATATTTCTCCTCAGCATATCCAATCATCCTACCCATAACCGCAACCTTATCCTAAAGAAACTATATGTAAAAAAGAAGGCTATTTTGGATCAGAGGATGCATTTGATAAAAATAAATAATTCTTTCTAGGAAAAGATGGATGAAAACTTTTTGTTCATTGGCTAGCAATAGCCATAGATGAACCATCCACAATTATGATTTTTCTATTACCAAAGAATTGGTCATAAAATATAAATCTAATTGGAACATGCATCATAAGATTAATAATTCCTAAATCTATGGTTTGGAAGTTGCTAAAGAAAGAATCTAAAGTACTAAAAGCATAAGATGATAGGTTAACCAAATTTAACCGATAAAACAACCAACTTTAACTGATAAGCATGACACAAAAAATATGATAAAATAGTTAATGATTTCTCTAAGTTTACTAATTTCAGCCAACTTAAGTTATCCGCCTAGTGGGTCTTAGCATTAACTTTATCATGAAATTTAAAGCATTTCTCCCTAATATGATGTATCTTTTTGCACTAAGTACACAAGATCCTGCCTCATTTTAGTAATTTGGTGTTCATATGTTTAATGTTTTGTATCAATTTTTTCTTTACCTTCATCATCTTTTAGTTTTTTCAAAATTGATAGAGCCTTCTACAATTTGAGAGTCAAGCGTCACATTTCTCCGCTCCTCAACATGAATTAAAGTAAGAGTTCCATAAGAGACAATAGTGTCTCTTTCCTGATACTTGTACTCAATTCAAATTCAGCATTGAGATTGACTATGATTTCAAAGGTTCTCGCCCTTTCTAAGAACTTCTCAAGCACCATAGCATCATCATTGCACTTCATCATGACATTTTGATAGTGATCTAGTTCAAATCATAAACTATTCACAAAATTAATAGTATCATACCATAGAGAGGATACTTTGCTTTGTTTGTTGATAGATCAAGGCAACATCTTACATCTCAGAATAAGTTTGCATATTGAT
This sequence comes from Phalaenopsis aphrodite, assembly GCA_003013225.1. NCBI lineage: Eukaryota > Viridiplantae > Streptophyta > Magnoliopsida > Asparagales > Orchidaceae > Phalaenopsis > Phalaenopsis aphrodite. Next base: position 1,422,490 of record NEWO01000002.1, read on the forward strand.
TTTCCAGGCTATCCTGATCTAAGTATTGAATTTTGAATCTTATGAACCTAACCCAATTCTAATTAGATGACTTGGGATTCATTTGAGCTAGCATTTATTTTCTATTTTTAATGTTTATTTTAATTTATTTGCTTTCAATTTGTTTCACTTTATTTATGTTATTACTTAAGATTAAAAAAAAGGTATGAATTCCATCATGCACTTAAGATTTTCAAAATCTAAAAAACAATATAAAAATAAAAAAAGCGTTATTCATCATAAATAATTTTGAAGTTTAGTTTCAGACTTGACTAGTTATTTATTATTACAATTTTTACACATCAAAAATATTATATATATACATATATAATGGCAATTATTGGTTTTAATAAATCTGATAATGTTATATGCATTATATTTAATATATTTTATTATTATGATTATTCATATAAGTGGATGACTACAATACTTTGAATGAAATTATTGAAATAAAAAATTGATTCCTAAGATAATATTCCTTTTTATTTGCATTAGAATGTATAAATTCATTGCTTCAAAATTTTGTTATTCATCATTCGTTCTAGTGTCAAATACTTTATTTGTTTCAAAATTGGCCCTAGTTCAAAACATGTTTCCTATATTCCAACAACCCATTTTGAAAAAATACAAAACACCTTAAATGTGTTCTCTAAATTTTTACAACTCAAGTTGTTTACAAAAACAAAAACAACTTACTAAAATTATTTTAATATATTGTTTCACCGGTTTCTAAAAATTAAAACAAAAAAATAAATCCTAAACATACCCTTAGCTTCACTCTCCTTCAAAGAAACGTGTTCATAAATTGTCCACATTGTGGTCTATAAGGAGGAATAAGATTATTGAGTTCCTCAGTTTATGGATTCTAAACAAGTTCTCTGATGAGTCCATAACTATCCAACTGATTTTCAGATGCATGCAACATTTTAATGGATGAGAAAAGCAAGAAACAAAGGATAAATTTTAGCAAAGGTTGGTCACGTGGCCCCTAAGGATGTGTTTGGAGTGGCAGTGCGATATCGCACCACAATTTTTCCTGTTTGGCAAAATTGTATTTTGCCCGTGTTCTCAAAAAGTTATAGTTAAAAGTTGTGTTTTCCCACAATACCTAACTACCTGCGGTGGCTGCTAAAAAGTTATGGTTTGACTTTTTCAAAAGAAAAAAATGGTAATAGTCACTGCAGCTTTTTGAACAACAACCTATTTTTCAGCAGGTTCACAGTTACTTCTTCATAAAGTTGCAATTGTCCAAACAGGTCCTAAGACAATAACAAAGAAAAATTTTGGAATAAGGATAAAAAATGAAAGCAGAAATCAGGATCAGCAAATGGGAAAAAACTTTTGAACTAAAGTCAGTAAAAAAAGCTATAAAACACCGGTAATTAAGTTTGATGATCAGAATCAAAAGAAAATAAAGTGGAAAACAGACAGGAATACGGGGAATAAATGTTCTCTCTATAATCAACAGCAAGAGAGAATCGTTCCTGAATGTAGTTCCAAGCCTACTCTGATACCATGTGAAGGAAAAAGGACTCTTCATCTCTATAATATCTTGAATTATGGTCAACTACAATAATCTGGTATCACATGGATGAAGCAATACAAGGAAGACTTCAATCCTTCAATTACACCTAATCAAATCTGGATATTCCAGATTTGCAGCTACCAAAAAATGAAAAAAAAACATATAGTCATGCATTCCAAATATTGCTAGGCTGGAAAAAGGAAAGCTAATTACATAATTCACTGGATGCATCCAAATTTCAGAGTTCCCACATGGAGGATTCAAAATTTACACTGATAAAGATTTCTCATTTCCGTGACATGCACCCATAAATATATCAAGATACACACAAATACATATGCATGTTATACAAGCAAATACATAAACCCAATCAAGAACTTCCATACGCAGTATGCACATACACAAGCATGTGAGACAAAAATTTGGAGTATGCAGCATAAACATGCATGGAAATTAACAGATTCATGCCAAATAATACATGTTTACAGACACGCAAACCCAAATCAGAGCACACAGACTTTCATGCATAAAACCAACAATAAATGAAAATAAGGAAATATTACGAATGTAAATTATTTAAAGAGAAGGTAGTTTTTAAGCCCAACCTTGTCAAGCCGTTATAAACTACACGTACAGATGGATGTTGATCATCACAAGTTTTCCGGGCTCTTTTAAAACCTGCTACAGCTATCACTCTGGATTATGGAAGAACAGAAAATTATTGCTAGTTAGAGCACCACGACTATGAGCATAACAAGATGATTGGAGAAGAATGCGATACAATAAAACATGTGCACCACTTTCTTCCAACCACCTGTTTGCAGATCAGGCATTACACACCTGAAAGCAAGCCTAGCAAGAATAAAGTTAAGTAAATAAAGTTATTCAAGAATAACTCCAAATGAAAAAAATTTGAAAAACTCATGAGAATAGGATACGGCTTTCATCAACCACCAACTTGGTCATTGTGGTATGGCTTACTGAACTTGTGGAAATAATATTTGTAGAAAATTTAGATTCAGATGCATCCACCCTTTCCAATGTGCTAAAAGAATCACTAAACTGAACATTTTCTTGTAGAATTGCTTGCTTCGACAAAACATCATCCTCTTCAAGGTCCATGTCGAGTACAAGCTGACAGCCTTCCTCTTCAACATTCACAATATGTGCCTCAAGATTGCTACCATCAGTAAGACCTTGTGTCTCAATATGATTAACATCATCAACGTTCTCCTTAAAAATAGAAAAACTGCTTTCTTGTGTCTCTGGTTCGTGGCAACCATTCCCATGAGCTTGATCGTCAGAATTACTAGGTGAATCCAGTTTAATAAAATCGTCGGACCCCATTTGGAAGATAGAAACAATAAAAACTGCAACCAATTCAAACATCGAGTAAGGTAACCAAATGCATTTCAAAGGTTTCTGGTATGTAATTGACTCTAAATGACACAGAGGCTGGTAAAATCTACCAGGAAGATGATAATAGGTGGACAGCTGTTCAAAAAATAAGTATGAAATATATTTAGTGTAACAACTCATGCTTTCCATACATGGGGCAGATTGATAAATTAATATATATATATATATATAGAGAGAGAGAGAGAGAGAGAGAGAGAGAGAGAGAGAGAGAGAGAGAGAAACTGAAGAAGGATGTAAAGTTTGCAATGGGTAAAAAATTAATTGCATTAATTTTTGTGAGAAGAAACCTGATTGCTTGATAAAGTTAACCCCTTTTCTGTGAGCCACCTCAAAGTGTAAACGGCGCACCAGAGTAATTTTCTTAATAGAAAAATAGTTCATTTTAAACAAAGTTTCCCTATTGTTGTGTCAGAGTTTGTTTAGGTATAGAGTCAGAACTATCTATGGGCACACATCCCTATAGTTACTCTCAAAAGGAAAAGAGCGCTCTCAATTAAAAATAATTCCAAGGATTGCCTACTTATAGAGTTAAATATAAAATTTTAAATTTAATTCTGAACTTAATTCAAGGGAAATGGTTACAATAATAGAGAAAAACCCGATCAAGATCCAATAGTACGATCATCTAGGATATACCAGTGTACAATATCAGAGGGTTGTAAAGTATAACAAATTAGCAACCATGGGTTTCTTCGTCACATCTCACATATCCTAAGTTGAACTAGAGAATTGTGTAGTGAATATGCTTTCGAGATTGATATTAATGTTTAATGGAAAAACATTGGTCATACTAGTTTCACAAAAAAGCTCAAAGGCAGAAAATATGGCCGCTTGTGGCTCAAAGGTATTGTACATTATCGACGGTACATTATCGACAGGAGAAGAGAGGCATGAAATGCGCATCAATTGTGCACAAGTTTTTGTTTAAGTCAAAGTATGCCCACAACACATGAGGGATTTGATTTGTGATTGTGGTTTTAATTGGTGGTTTTGATTTAAATCAGCACATTTTTCACTAAATAAGTTGACCTATGTTTTACAGTCTGTTTGGGGCAGCTACGGCTTCTTGAATAATCTGTTGATAAGCTGACTAAAAATAATCTGTTTATAAGTTAGGTGCGATGGCTATTACAAATTTATATTTTTTTTAGAAAAACCAGACCGCTGCCAAAAAGTTGTCACTGCGCCTAGATAGATGCGGTGTGAAAACGTTGTTTTCAGCGTTTTGAAAACGCATAAGCTATCAAAATGCAGTTTGCCCAAACAGATCATGTGCGTTTTCAAAATGTCACCGCATAAAATAAGCTGCCCCCAAACGGACCCTTAATTGAGACTTACATCCATTAGAATGCTCAAGATTTGGCTTAACAGGTTTATTGGCTTTCTATCGACACAAAATAATTATGGAGGATTTACAATCTTTACTTTCATTATGCCCATATATGGGACTTATAACAATACTATTGAAATTGGCCCAACAGTAGATCATGAGATCTCACCCTATAGGAAGGCAGTTTGATTAATTAAGTTGTCTGGATTTGGCTTTTGATGTAGTGCACTATTTAACAAGCATTAAAGGCAATAAATCACCAAGACTTCCAGATCAAATGAAAGAAAACAAATTTTAGTTCCTTAGCCTATATGCTTGACCAATCGAGACAACATTAAAATATGTAAATTACCAATCTTGGGATGTTATAATAATTTAGTTGTTGAGAAGGCATTCTAATAAAATGTTATCCTTGACCAAACGTTATAGCCCTCCAGGTTAACCAAGATTTACTATGATCCTTGGAAAGAATTTGAGATCATTTGAAGGCTATGGTGCATTGGCACATCATCAAACAATATTCCTTATTCAAGCCTTAGAACGTTATATAAATATGAATTTATAGCAAGGGGAAATTTTACACTCAGGATTTTTCTATAAAATCACCAACCATCCCTCCTCAGAGCAAGTCATCAACAGTTCCTCTAACCATCCCTCTATTGATGACACTAACACTTATGAGACCCTCAATCAAGCAGAAAAAGCCACAATGGCAGCCACAAGTGAATAACCTTTCCAAGAATTTATAACTACTCCATCCACTGCAAACATCTACATACGAAGAGAGAGGCAAATAAAAAAGCTAGGACTAATTAAATATGATTCCCACGTGAGAAGTCAAAATATAACCCAATTAAAGATCCAAAAGAAGATAGATGCATCAAAATAAAGGCTTTGGCAGGATTTAAGCTATATCAAGTGACACAGCGGTTAACCAAAAGTAAAATATATCT
>NEWO01000002.1:1429489-1461989 GCA_003013225.1 Phalaenopsis aphrodite
CTGATAATCAGGAGAACCTTGCAGCTCCCCATCTTGAGGAAGTATCGGGGGTAGAGGCGACAACTCTTACCTCACATACACTTGTGGGCACAACTGTTGGCAATATTTCTACTGCAGCACTACCACCTCATCCGAATGAGCAACAATCTTCGGATGAGGAAGGGCAAGTCTACACTTCCAGGAGGAAGAAGAAGAATGGAGATCTATTTGAGCTAAGGAATTTATGTATGATACTCTCATTACTTCGGGCAATGGTACACACCTCACCAATCTGTTAGTTGGTTCCTTTCCGAGAAGTAGAGACAGAGGTAGAACTAAAGTGGGTCGACCTGTTTGACCTTACATGTACCATATACTTTTTGTTTTAAATTTCTTTTCTTTTCTTTTCTTTTCTTTTTGTGTGTGTTGTACCGTATGGGTTGGGTGTCCATTTGGGTTCACTCATACAACCTATCTGTACCATTTTCTCTTCAAAAAATTTGTCATTTGTACCATTTTCTCTTCAATAAATTTGTCTTGGGCTTATATAGAGCTTCCCACTGCACTTAACAGATAGGTTGTAAAGTAAACAGATCAAGTTGAAAAAAGAGATTCCCACCGTAGAAAATTTTGATAAACAGCAAGTAAAAAGTTCCCCGAACAGAACTGTGATGGCGGTTTGAAACACAAAATAGGCGGAAAGCTATCACAAATAGACACTTGGAAAGTTAATATTGGAAAAGTTAGAAAACTCCACAACAACAATGAGTCGGAATCAATCTTGAAAAGGTAGAAAGCTCCATTATAACAACAAAAAAATATACTCCAAATAATAGAGAACCCAAGTAGAATTTCATTCATCAAAAACTCTCTCTCAATTACAATTAATTCCATTTATTTTAGCTCTAACCCCACCCAAAATTGGATACACATTAATAATGAAAATTAATTACTCACAGAAAGATAACTAATACAACAAACCATCATAAAAGCAAAATACAACTTTTAAAAGAGAATAGATGTAACGTCTTGTTTTATTACCTGAGAGAGGAATTGAAAGTGTCGAACATAGTGGGAGATAAAGCAATGACTCGGACAGTCATAGAGGGGGAGAAGAAATGAGAAGACAGAAACCAAACAGAAAGGGATAGGAAACGAGGGAATCAAAAGTCGACGGACGATTTTGTTGTATAAATTGATGTGAGAAGCAGGATCCCTAGTTTGTGTAGTCAAAGAGCAGTGGAGGGAGTGTTGCATGCTTTCTTACCCGAGGAGACGACACAGCAAGCCTCGTGCTTAAGGGAAGAAGAGGATCACAGCTCTGTGTTGTTGTGTCGAGTCGAAAAAGGAAGATGGAGGAGCTTCCTTGTATGTGTAAGGCTTCAATCGTGCCCTAAAAGGAGCATCACGCTAAAAAGGAGGAGGCGTCGGGTTGAAAGGGTCAAAGCCAACTCGTACAATGTCGAACAGGCGAGGAAGGTGTGTATCTTGCAAAAGGGAGGAAAAAGTCTGTGTATGGTTTAGGGATCGACGAGGTAAGTTATTTAAAGCTAAAATAAAATAATATATATATATACAGATGGCGTCGTCGATAGCTACAACAAGCACCGCTAGGGTTTCGCACGATGGCAAGTCCCGGCAGTGATTCCTCGATTTCTCACTTTCTCTCCGTCGCTGCCCAAGTCGACGTTTTCATGCTCTCGCAAACGTCCTCCTGTTGATGACGCTCATCTCTGTACTCGACGACCTCTCACCTGCTCTCAACGACGCTCGCTGCTCTCGTACTCGACAACCCCGCAGTTGATGGCTCGCATCTTCTCTCACCCGCAATCGAAGGCTCTCGACGCTCGCGTCTCTCACCCGCATTCGACGGCTCGCAGCGGTACTGCCTCCGAAGTTTGTCAGCCTATTTCCAGCGGCTCGCCTAGCTGCTCTGGAGATGGCATCGACGTTCCGTTCCTATGCCACTGCACTTGCCGGCGACTTTCATATTCCTACTCGTGCTCCTCTTTCAAATTCAAATATTGATTTTTGTATAGGTAAATCCTGCAATGTCCCACAATCATTTCACGAGGCTCTTGAAGGTGGTGACTATCACACCTTCATTAAAAAACTGGAAAAAAAATGGGAAGTCTGCTCTTATTCTTACCGATGTTGAAACCCGTACTCTTGCATCCTCGTGATGTTTTGCTCTAGTAGGAAAATTTGTTTATGGTCACCCAAAACTTGAGATCATTCAAAAAAATTTGATGCTATGAAGTTGTTAGGCAGTTGGAATATTAGTTTACTTGACGGCCAACACATACTGGTTCAGTTGTCTCACGATACCAATTACACTCGCATTTTTCTCGAAAATTTATCAAAATCGACAACCGTTATATGAAAATTATGAAGTTGACTATTGATTTTGATCCAAAAGTGGAGTCCCCTATCATTTCAGTTTGGATAAAGTTTCCAATGTTAAAATTACATCTGTTCAAATTGGAAATTCTCTATTCTTTAGCAACTGCTTACGGCGGTAAGTCTCTCAAGGTTGATAGTCTTACGTTTGTTGTCATCAGACTCTCTGTGGTTTGTGTATTAGTTGAAAGGGATATCACTCAACCAGTTCCGGATGAGATATGAATTTGAACCACTCGCAACGGGTATAAGCAAAAGGTTGAAACAGAACCACACCCACCTTATTGCTCTAATTGCAGTATTTTTTTACACAGTTTTACTATTTGTTGTCGTTTGCATCCTCATCTAAAGCCGGATATCGCTAAATATCAACCATCTATCATCCTTGTTGAGAATATGCAACAAGATCCTCTTTCCAACACCGCAGATCCTAACGAAGAACATCATACTACAGTTACAGATCCAGCGTTATTGAAGAAGACTCGCTTACATGTCCAGGCACACGAGAGTGCCCCTTTGATCAAATAACAAATCAGCCGGCACAACATGTAGTTGCTTCTAATGTTCAAGAACTTGCACATCTCCAGCACACTTTAGACCAAAATCAAGTGGGTCAATCTTCGGATGAGGAATGGCAGATCTACTCCAGGAAGAAAAAGAAGAATGGAGACCGACTCCAGCTCGGAAAAATATTGCATGATACATTGGTTATTACTGGCAATAGCAATCATCTTACCAACTTATTAGTTTGCTCCTTCCCTAGAACTACAAGCAGAGGCAAGACCAAATTGGATTACTCTCTAGTCACCTGATATTTCGTATTTCGGCACATTTAGGCTTTTTCTTTAAGTCTTTAATGTACTTTCCGTATTTTCTAGATTTAGAATCATTTGTGATTTTTGTGTGGGCAGGGTACCATGCTTGGGCCCTCCCACACATTATATCTGTATTTTTCTTTCTAGTTAATATAATAGCCTTTTTTAGCTTTCAATATATATANAGCCTCGTGTTTAAGGGACGAAGAGGATCACAGCTTTGTGTTGTTGTGTCGAGTCGAAAAAGGAAGATGGAGGAGCTTCCTTGTATGTGTAAGGCTTCAATCGTGCCCTAAAAGGAGCATCACGCTAAAAAGGAGGAGGCGTCGGGTTGAAAGAGTCAAAGCCAACTCGTACAATGTCGAACAGGCGAGGAAGGTGTGTATCTTGCAAAAAGGAGGAAAAAGTCTGTGTATGGTTTAGGGATCGGCGAGGTAAGTTATTTAAAGCTAAAATAAAATAATATATATATATACATATGGCGTCGTCGGTAGCTACAACAAGCTCCGCTAGGGTTTCGCACGATGGCAAGTCCCGGCAGTGATTCCTCGATTTCTCACTTTCTCTCCGTCGCCTCCCAAGACGATGTTTTCATGCTCTCGCAAACGTCCTCCTGTTGATGACGCTCATCTCTGTACTCGACGACCTCTCACCTGCTCTCAACGACGCTCGCTGCTCTCGTACTCGACAACCCCGCAGTTGATGGCTCGCATCTTCTCTCACCCGCAATCGAAGGCTCTCGACGCTCGCGTCTCTCACCCGCATTCGACGGCTCGCAGCGGTACTGCCTCCGAAGTTTGCCAGCCTATTTCCAGCGGCTCGCCTAGCTGCTCTGGAGATGGCATCGACGTTCCGTTCCTATGCCACTGCACTTGCCGGCGACTTTCATATTCCTACTCGTGCTCCTCTTTCAAATTCAAATATTGATTTTTGTATAGGTAAATCCTGCAATGTCCCACAATCATTTCACGAGGCTCTTGAAGGTGGTGACGATCACACCTTCATTAAAAAACTGGAAAAAAAATGGGAAGTCTGCTCTTATTCTTACCGAGGTTGAAACCAGTACTCTTGCATCCTCGTGATGTTTTGCTATAGTAGGAAAATTTGTTTATGGTCACCCAAAACTTGAGATCATTCAAAAAAATTTGATGCTATGAAGTTGTTGGGCAGTTGGAATATTAGTTTACTTGACGGTCGACACATACTGGTTCAGTTGTCTCACGATACCAATTACACTCGCATTTTTCTCGAAAATTTATCAAAATTGACAACCGTTATATGAAAATTATGAAGTTGACTATTGATTTTGATCCAAAAGTGGAGTCCCTATCATTCCAGTTTGGATAAAGTTTCCAAGGTTAAAATTACATCTGTTCAAATTGGAAATTCTCTATTCTTTAACAACTGCTTACGGTAAGTCTCTCAAGATTGATAGTCTTACGTTTGTTGTCACCAGACTCTCTGTGGTTTGTGTATTAGTTGAAAGGAATATCACTCAACCAGCTCCGGATGAGATATGAATTGGAACCACTCGCAACGGGTATAAGCAAAAGGTTGAAATAGAACCACACCTACCTTATTGCTCTAATTGCAGTATTTTTTACACAATTTTACTATTTGTTATCGTTTGTATCCTCATCTAAAGCCGGATATCGCTAAATATCAACTACGTATTATTCTTGTTGAGAAGATGCAACACGATCCTCTTTCCAACACCGCAGATCCTGACGAAGAACACCATACTACAGTTACAGATCCAGCGTTATTGAAGAAGACTCGCTTGCATGTCCAGGCACACGAGAGTGCCCCTTTGATCCAATAACAAATCAGCTGGCACAACATGTAGTTGCTTCTAATGCTCAAGAACTTGCACATCTCCAGCACACTTTAGACCAAAATCAGGTGGATCAATCTTCGGATGAGGAATGGCAGATCTACTCTAGGAGGAAGAAGAAGAATGGAGACCAACTCCAGCTCGGAAAAATATTGCATGATACATTGGTTATTACTAGCAATAGCAATCATCTTACCAACTTATTAGCTTGCTCCTTCCCTAGAACTACAGGCAGAGGCAAGACCAAATTGGATTGCTCTCTAATCACCTGACATTTCGTATTTCGGCACTTTTAGGCTTTTTCTTTAAGTCTTTAATGTACTTTCCGTATTTTCTAGTTATAAAACCATTTGTGATTTTTGTGTGGGCAGGGTACCATGCTTTGGCCCTCCCACACATTATATCTGTATTTTTCTTTTTAGTTTATATATTAGCCTTTTTGAGCTTTCAATATATATATATATATATATATATATATATATATATACATATTAAATAGATATTAAGAGGGATTAGATAAAGCAAAACTAATACTTAACTAATAAAAGGTAATCCTTTATTAAAATAATAAAGTAATTAAATATCATATTTATATTAGATTTTTAATCCAAATTCAAACACAAAATAATCATCACCAAGATTAGTACCATTCTTAAATTATAGTATCATTTTGGCATCTCTTCTAAAACAATTTTATGGATTGTTATTTATATTTGATTAATGCAATTATTTTTTCTATTATTGAATTTTATCGGTCATTTTGAAGTGAATGTTTATAATTTTATATTATAAAATATTTAATGCAATATAATATTACATCTTGAGAGATGTATAATTATGAATAATATGATCTGCATAAATTAATTGCATATACATGACTGAATATAATGAAATCATATTTTTATAATAGCAGCGGGAGAACGATACCCATGCATGTATATGGAAAAAAAAATTTGATATTGATGTATCTTAGTTAACATAAATTTTAGACTGTGCTCTTGAGACGGCTTTACATATATAAAACATTATTGGTATGTTATTGATACTGTAAGAATCATTTATTAGTATGTTAAAAGTTCATATTGATTTATTAAAAAATTTAATTGGCATGCATTATTGTAGTTTGGGAGTATAAGTATTTATTGGTTTGTTATACTTGTTATTTTTTAATCTAACTCTTCATTAACACTCATTGTGATTTTTATAATCAAAACTAAGTGAGTAATGAATTAGTTTAACTTGATCGCCGCAACACACGTAATACATTGCATTTCAATTACATATTCGAAACAACGAAAATTAATCATCTAAAACATGAAAAATATACAGAGTTGTAAAATAAATAATAATAAAAATGCATACCCAGAAAGACTGTACAGGCACCCAACTATGAAGCAAAAAACTGTACAAGTCACCTGGCTACTCTCCTCAGTGCTCGTTGCCCCTACCTAGAAGGCGACAACGTAAAGTGAGCAAAACTAACTCAGCAAAATAATCAGGAATAAAAATAAAATTTTAAACATGAAAAGAAAGTGGCGTGCATGTTCAAATGAAATTAATCATGTAGACATACAATCATAACATGCTGGCATAATAGATAACATAAAAAAGTGGGGTACATATAGTATAAAAATCAATTGTAGTATATCATGCAGATCTCAAACATAAAATTATAAGTATAAACATGTTCATTCATTTCATAGAGATCATATCATAATAATGTCACTTGTTTAATGTACATGGTGCAACTATTTTCATATTCTTTCATAGTGGGTCTTCATACTGCCCCCAAATATAATATAAACTGTTGATAAAGATTAGGCTTCAAACCCAATTTAACTTCTCCTTCGCTAAACTCATGCTAAAACCTTGCAAAATAATTACGATACTTCCGGACAAAATCGGTGCCTCGAAAGGCTACCCGAGAAGAGAAAAGGGTGGAAATTGAGACAAGTCAAAAAAAAAAAGGTGAGTAAGGAAATGAAAGCCTAAAACAACGAAAGAGAGGGATTCGTGCTTACCGAAATCGCTCCGGAGCTTCGAATTGCGAGCTGCGGCACTCAGGTGGCCGCTCGGCTACCCTGCAAGCCGCGACTACCCGCGCCCTTGCACTGTACCAAGGGTCGCGTCTCCTTCTGCTTCTGCCGCGCGGGAGATGAACAAGTAGAGAGATAGGGAGAAAGAAGAGACGCAGAAAAATTAGGAAGAAGGAAATTGCGAAGTTCGGTGCCCTATTCGACCGATCGAAAGGAAATAAAATGGCGCAGCTAGGTTAGTGTTGAGATTAGGGAGATGCTTAGGAATTATTAAGGATTTATTAATTTAATAAAATTTATACTTTCAATATTTTATAACTCTCATTCCATTTACAATTTATGTATAGTTCTTTATATCCATTTGAAAGATTTCATACATAAAATTCAATAAATTTATTTGGAAGAAATTATGAGAGATTATAATTTTGGGGTGTTTTTCAAAAATGTCTAATTTTATTTAATTCCTTAAAAGTTTGGTGTTACACCCTAGGCCGAGTCATGATAAGAGTGTTATCAAATGTTTAGGATTAATTTAAATAATCTTGATGAAAGAGTCAATAAGATAATTATAAGACAAATTCAAAAATAAAAAAATTAAGTTAACTCAAATTAACAACAATATCAATTCGGGCATAGTGGTGCACTCGCAATTATAGAAGAAGAAAGCCTGAAAAAAAATGAAGAAGTGTGGGCTATTATAAATGTGAGCGCGAATGTCTTGACCCAAATGATGCAACGATGACTCAGCTGATACAAAAATTTAGATCACAGCTTATCGAAAGCGATGCAGCACTGTAGATAAGTACCTAAAGATATTTCAATATCTATGTCCACCATTGTTAAGGAGAATTGAAGATCTGATTGAAGCGGAGAATTGGCTAATGAAGAAAAAGAAGATATTAAATAGCATGGCTAATGTTGACCTTGAGTTTATTCCCTTACTCACAGTGAGTCTGAAGAACCTGCTGCTGCTAAAGATGATGAGTTTGACATATTTCCAAGCATACCATCTTGCTCCAGTAACTTTGTATTGTTATCTGAAGTATAGTTGAGTCGTCTTGTATCAAATGTTTACCTTTATTGTGATTACTTTTCATCTTAATGAATTATCTTAGTTTCAAGGATAGCTAATGTTGACTGAGTTGAGGTCTGTCCATAAATTTCAAGGATGAAATTTTATAAGTATGGAAAATTGTAATGTCATGTTTTATTAATCAGGAGAGAAATTGAAGGTGTTGAGGAGAGTGAGAGAATAAGTGATGAGTCAGATAATTGTAGAAGGGGAGAAGAAACGAGGAGACAGAAACCAAACATATAGGGAGAGAAAACAAGGGGATTGGAAGCTAATAGACAAGTTTTCCCTATAAATTGATGTGAGAGGTGGTATCTCTCATTATTGCAGTCAAAGGGCAGGGGAAGGGGTGTTGTGGGCTTTATTGCCTAAAGAAACGACGCAACGGGTCTCATGCTCGAGGAAGAAGAGAAAAACAATTTTGCACTTCGGTGTTAAGCCGAGTCGAAGAACAAAACAAATGAGCTTTCTTGAATGTGAAAGACTTAACTCGTGCCCTGAAAGGATCATCGCGCAGAGGAGGTGTTGGGTTAAAGGAATAAAAGCCAGCTCATACGTTGTCGATCAAGCAAGGAAGAAGTAGATCTCGCAAAGGGAACGAAGATACTTGTGAGTGTTTTAGGGATTGATAAGGTAAGTTATTCAAAGCTAAAGTTAGTTAAAATAATATATATATATATATACATATATATATATATATATATATATATATATATATATATATATATATATATATATATATATATATATTTTTCATATTAACTCTTTATGTTATATTTAAGAGTCACATCATGTTTGTCCTTATGGAACATTATGAGTCAGAGACTTTGTTTATGCGCTCCTTCCCTTTGATCTCGAGAGTTCTTCATCACTATTACCTTGTTACAATGGGAAATATTTCCAATAAGTAGATTGATGTCTCGTAGAAGAAGTTACTTGTGATTATTCAATGGAGGCTGAAGAGAGAGGGGAGGGTGGACGTTATAAAGATTCATATGGTTCCAAAAGAAATGACGGCTATGTAGAGAACACAAAACCTCTTGAAATGAAAGGGCTGATAAGTTGTCATGTGGGGAGCACTGCAACTTCAACTGTTGTTTGGATGTCGGTCTAAACAAGATGGCTCTCATCTTTAGGGAACTTGTGGTCGTGGTTATGAAAGCTAGTGTTGGATCGACAAATTTTGATTCTCTAAATGAATATACATGTTATAACAAATTGTAATTCTGCTTTTGAGTTTAGACAACCATGCATTGGTTTCTTTCTTATTTTTCTTAGTCTTTTATTGCTTTGCATTTCTGATATTCTAACTTTTTCTTAGTAAAAAAGTTTGTTGATCAAAATTTGGAGCCTATGAATATCCTCTGTTGGCATTAATTTTTCTTTCATGAGTATAGGGTATCCACCAACATGAATTGAGGTGGTCTACGACCCCTCTGTAATATTCAGTAGTTTAGACACCCACTCAGGTTCGTCTATCGTTTGTTTGGAGCACTTAGATAGGTTTGGTGACAATTTTTCCCTGCCCGTGAAATTTCTTTATGGGAGGCCCATCCAGGATGTGAGACTTGTTTGGTACCTAATTCGATGATTAGAAGTCACCACATGTCCATCCGGAACCTCCCATAGCCTCAGGAAGTCACGGAGTCCACCAACGCGCGCTACTGGAAAATTAGAGTTGAGGACACTGTACCTGCATCGCAGCTCAAGACGGGTGTTGGCACTGATTTCTTCGGCGAATGTCTAACCTAAATGCTTCATTTTAAATTAATTGGACGACAATTGACTCAAATAGAGTCTCCCATAGCTTTCAGATTTTAAAGAGGCTTTGTCGGGCTTTCCCAGCGAAAATTGGGGCCTCGAGCTAGGTCGGCGCCCCAGGGCCATCCCCGGAGGCCCACACACGGTGTAAACGAACCGAACACGAACGAACAGTGCTCGTGTTCGTGTTCGGTTCGTTTGAAATATAGTTTGTGTGAAATAGGCTCGTGTTCGAAATTGTTCGTGAAAGATCTGTTCGTGTTCGGTTCGATTTGTTCGAATTTGTTCGAATCGTTCGAATATGTTTGAAACGTTTGAAATGTTCGAAATGTTCGAATTGTTCAAAACGTTCGAAAATTTTCAAATTTTTTATATTTTTTGAATTGTTAAATAGACAAATTTAAATATTAATTCTCATACCACATCAATACCACCATTTTGACTTTTATAAATTGAAATAACTCTAAAAAAATATATAAGAATTATTAATTAATTCTCAAATTACCAAAAACAATAAATAAAAAACTTCAACAAAAATATCTTTTTATCATTAGTCAAACAAATAATATCTTACATAAAAAGATAATGTTCAAAATTCAAACTGTAAATTCAATCCAATTCTCAGAGCTTTGTGAATTTGAAATCAAATTTCAAATTGTAAATTTAGCATGCATTTACTTCTCTCAATCTCTTATACATATCATGTTTAGTAATTATTACAGCTATGATAAATTCTACTCTACATTGGGATGGAAGGCTCAAATGACATCTTCTGGATTAATTCATGGAGCTCAACCATGAATCCATGCTTGCCCAAAAGCTCTATCTGTAAGAAAATGAACAAATCAACTTCAGCTTCAGGCAAATGTAATTGTCTAATACATATACAAGTATGTTATGATAAGTACAAGTCAATTGATTTAAATAGAAATAACATTCATTCTTGTTTCATACAGATGTTTAACAGTCGTAATTAGCTCAGCATCAGCTGTTGATTCTTCAGAGATAACTTGCAACACACCAACACCTGAAGGTAAAATAAGGAACATATGTATTTAAACATTTAATCTAAAAACATCAGCTTTATTACCCAAATCCTAGGGTGCATAAAAGCTTAAGCATCATGTATACCAGAATAATAAGTTTTTACAATCCTTCAGGTGGATTGGAAATTATATGCTTTAGCTCGTTTGATGATGCTCCTACATTTCTCAAAAGGATGGGAACATGCCGATGAATGGCCTGCATTCAAGATTTTTGAAAAAAATAAATATCAAAATATATAAGGGAAACTCATGCACTTGGCACACAATTCATATGTATTTATATATCTCACATATAAACTTTCATATTTACAAAAATAGCACTTTGGTGTTTTAAATTTATGCATGAAAAGATGTATTTCACTTTTACATAAATTTTTATGCATAAATAATAAAATACATAAATTTTTATGCATAAATAATAAAATACCACATATAACAACGTGTTAACTTGAACCTACTCACCCATGTAAGCTTTTCCAAAGCTTCTACTTCTCTCGTAGCAAAAAAGACTAACTGCATGTATAGATAGATGAAAAATAAAATGAGTTCAACTTTCATAAAGTATTCATAAATATTATTTATAATTAATATTTCTCTGCCAAACTGCAATATGCATAAGTCACTTCCTGCACCACAATTAAAGGCATTAATATTGCACCAAAATAGATTATAGAAATAAAACTAATCGATCTTAATAGTTTATCCACTAGAAACAGAGCTAGCATAGTTAAAGCAATCAAATGAAATCTTTAAATAATCAAAGCAATCAAACACAGCTCAGGTTGCACCAAATAAATCCACCACCCGTCAGCATATAGGTAAGGACAACTCTCACATTCCAGCTCAAGAGGATGGACCAACATAACTGAAGAGTATAAAGTATATAACAACCTTACATGTCTGATAGAAATCAGGTTTTTAAAGTTTGATGTCCTTATGAGGCAGCATGCATGATACCCAAATAACTATTCAGGTCTTTAGGGTCTAGGATTTAACCTTTCATGGTATGTTAATAAAAGAGAGTATATACCAGAGAAGTGTCAACCAGAAACCCAGTAAATGTAAAAGATTTGCAATAGAATAAACATGCCTAAACCTTCATTAACTGCTTCAGCTTTATTATTATAACTTACAGCCACTGAATTTTTCAGCCAGCTACTTTTCTACAGCCACTGAATTCTTCAGCCAGCTAATGATCTTCAGCCAGCTACTTTTCCCCAACAACTGACTCAGGAATCAAACAGTTTATAACTTACATATATACCACAAAATTCTTTATGTACCACTGAATTCTTATGCATTTATAAAAGAGCATTGTTTCTTCCAAAAAGCAATAATTGAACTGAAATATTAATTCCAGCTAAACTATCAACCCAATGTTTATCTCAAACAAACTTGTTATTATGAAACAATAAACCTTGAGACTAAAAAGAACCCTGAATTACTTCCATTCAGGCATTAATATTCCTCCAAATGCTTCCAAAAAAAATTTGAAAGCAGGAAATACAAGAGCATTGGGTTGATATTCCTCCAAATGCTTCCAAAATATTTTTCTCCAAATGGCACTTTTTAGGTAAGCAATCATACTCTCAAAAATAGAAATATGAAGGCAGAAAACAAGATGGGTTGCTTCAACAGCATTGCATATTAATAAAAGAGCATTGCATATTAATCGTACTCTCCAAATGTCACTTTTCAAGTAATTTATAAAAGAGCATTGCATATTAAAATAGGAGATACAAGAGCATTGCGTTGATAGTTTAGATACAACAGCATTGCATATTAAACTAGGAGATACAATAGCATTGCTCATATATACCAGCCTTCCATTCTTCATAGAATCAGTTCCTACAAAAACAAGAATCTTATGCATTTAGCAAGAATCATACCTCAAAATCAGTTCCTACATATGACAAGTGTTGCCCAGTGCCTACAAGTGTGAGGTTGTGCTTGACTTGGGCTTAAGGATTTTTACCCCACAACAAATGCATTGAACAAATAATTTTTCAACCCCTTAGGAATTTGATTTAACATCAACAAAATATTCCCAAACAGATGATTTTCTCTTCCTGCATTTCTTACATTTTATTTCAGTACTAATGCTTCCAACAGCCACTTCTACGGGTTGAGAACTATCATTTCCATCATGAATTGCAATTGGCAATTGTTCACTATTTGATGCAGATTGAGAATGTTCAATATTTGACATTCTAAATAACTGCATACAAAAATATAATATCACATAAGATTATAATCATTTCATGTTGTATGTACGTAAATGTGCTTCAAAAGAAAAAGAAGTTTAAATATATGCAAATGTTTGCTTCTAAATAACATGTTTTCTAAAAAAAAAAACATAAATTTGATATAATTGACTGAAAGTAGAAATAGGATGGAACCTCAAACCAACAAAGATAACATTAAAACAAATTGTTATAAATCATGCACATTTATAGAGCTTGGTTTCAATAACTAAAAACTAGGATCTATCTACTTTAACATTATTAAAGTTAAAAAATAAAAAGGATAATTGAAGCAAAATAGCAAGTAAAGTGTACAAAAATACATAACAAAATTTATAAGAAAAACAGTTATAGTAAAATTTTAGTTAATTAAAAATTTTGGATTGATGATTTATGTTGCAAGGCTTTAGAAAAAATGACAAATAGAATTGAATATTATTCCAGTTGTTAAGGCTCTCAAAGCTAGTGCAAAAGATATAGCACTTGAGCAAAGAATTAGATAACTTCCATAAGACAAAAAAAAACTTGCTTACAACTACAAACATAGATAATGTTAAAGGTCAACTATAAATAAGCAAGACACTATACAATTGTCATTACCACGACAAACTTGAGATAAAAGATCAATGATTGTTAGAATTTATATCCTAAGAATAAGTCGACATTGAGGGATATGAAAAAAAATTCTACTACTATATAAAAAAGAATTAATATGGGATTTAAAAAGGAAGATCCTATATCAGTCTTGATGTTGCATGCATTTCCACCTATCCTCGAATTGAAATATAACATCATAGAAGCTGTTTTGGATCCAATAAGGGAAGAAATTTCTTCACTTCGATTATTTGTTATTCAAAACCAAATTCTCTAAGTTGGTATTAAAAGGATAATGCCTGTCAAGTTATTAAGAAATCCACTCTAAACCTATAGAAATAACAAGACAAACAAATGTTCAAGTTTCCTTGTTCGGGCGTTCAAGCAAGAAACAGAAAATCACATGCTTTCCCAAGTGCAAGAGAGAAACAGTTGGCTAAAAGCCCGACGAGCAAGTATTCAACATGCCAATTACTGGCTTACAAAAAAAAATTGTGGAAACATAAGATAAATCTACATTGGGGACTTTAAAACTTATTATTTGGATAAATCTTGTTCCATACATGTTAATATTTGAAACAGAATCAGTAGAGTTTAACAAATAAACAAAAATTTAACTGATCTAAAGATATCTTCATCTCACAAATCTTAAATCTTGCATAATTGGCAAGCATTTTATCAGGATTTAACAAAAATTAATAGTTATCATAAAAAACAATTTTCAGGTTTAATCCTCTCAAGTTCCAGACAAAAAATTTAAATATCAGAAACTTCAAAACCTAGGTTCCACACAAAAAATTTAAATCAACCGAAAAAAATTTCTAAAAATTTAAGCTAAGAGGCAAACCTGATTAACTGAAGATAAATATGAAATATTACAGAAAACCAAACAAGAACATCGAGCAACCAAGCAAGAATACCGAACAACCGAAGTATAAGAACACCTAAGCAAGAATATCGGGTCAATCCAAGGCGGACTCACCGAGGAAAAATACCTTTTATCAAAGAAAAATAGAAGTAGAGATTAGAGAACCAACACAAAAAATCAACTCTAAGCTCTCACCGAGACAACGATTTTTGCGATTTTGAGACAACTTCTCAGCGAGAGAGGCTTTTCGCGATTTTGATAGAAGAAGATGGTTCTCGCAGTCAAGCTTTTCACGATCCTGAGAGAAGGAGCAACCGGAAGAGAAATATCGGTTGCGCTCTTGCAGTCGTGCTTTCGTGAGAGGAGAGCGGCGTGAGACTGTGAGAGGAGAGCGACGTAAGAGATGAGAAAGCGAATAGGAGAAAAAGCGAACGGGAGTTAGGGACTTAGGGCTTCCCCTCTTTCTTTTCTTTTATATATTATAATATAAAAATTATAATATAATATATTATAATAATTATATACCTTATATTATATAAATATATAATATCTATATTATTAGAGTTTAAATAGTATGTAAATTTATTTTTATTAATAATTTATTTTACATTATAATTTACAGGTTTTAAATTTTAAAATATATTAATTTTCCTGAGTATATAATTATTTTAAAAATATCATAAATTATATATATATATATATATATATATATATTATTTTTTTTTTATTTCGAACAATAACGATTCGAACACGAACAAACGCATCACTGTTAGTGTTTGGTTCGTTTAGCCAACCGAACGAAAAAATTTGTTCGTGTTCGTCTCGTTTGTTTATCGAACGAATCGAACACGAACGCTCTGGCGAATCGAACACGAACTGTTCGCGAACAACGAGCTTTTTTGACAGCCCTATTTACACCCCTATCCATATACTTGTTGTAAAGGAGAATGATGCTTTCTTAAATTTGAACTATTCGTCACAGAAACTTTGTTTAGTTTTTATAATTTAACTTTTGAAGTTTAGCAATTAGTTTATTTAACTTAGTTCTTTTAATTAATTGCATTTTATTTAGCATTCACTCAATTATTATAAATTTGAATTTTGTACTTATGTTTTGAAGTTTGAATTGTGTTATACATTATAGCCATAAGAATTTATTCATAAGCATTTACAACTTCCTCGTGGGATCGATATCTAAGACTACAATAAAGTCATTTATTATTTCAGCGATACATATATTTGCATTATTATTACGGGTTTGACAATTTAAAGATTTTAAAAAAGAATAATTTTTTTACTAAAGTTAATTTTATTTGTATATGAATTGTGTATTTATTATTAGTACCACCATGTGTGTTTTGTAAAATTGAATAATATTGCAAAAAACATTGCACAACAAATCCGCCCACTTCAAGTTTTTTGCGTCGTTGCCGGGGAAGTAACACAAAATATTGGTAAATAATTTTATTTGAACTTAAAAACTGTTTGTAGTTTAATTTGATCATTTTCATATTTTAGCGTGTTTGCTTAATTTTTTTATTGCTTATTGGATTTGTTTATGCGTAGCTTAAGATCTAAAAATTTAGTACCTTACGATTCAGAATTAGAAAAATTTGAAAATAACAAAAAGAGTTAGATAATTATAGCGGAATGACTTGAAACTCAAGTAATTCACGAACTGAACATCATCAGAGACCTTTAAAAAATTATGCTAATCCTACAACAGATGAAATTCACTTGCGCATACAAAACCTTACTGTAGCTGTCAATTCATTTGAGCTTAAACCTGATATTATCCAAATGATACAAAACAATCAGTTTGGGGGAACATCAACTGAAAATCCTAACTTATATCTTGCTAGTTTTCTATAATTGTGTGCTACATTTAAATATGATGGAGTGTCGAATGATGCCGTCAGATTTAAAATTTTTCCTTTTTCATTAAGGGATAAAACTAAGATGTGGTAAACTCATTATCACTTTCACAAAAAAATTATCTAAATATTTATCACCTTTAAAAACTACTATGCCGACAATCTCCATCACCGAAAGTCATCAATAACAAGAAAAAAATTTGAATAAAACAAGGTAAAAATACAAGAAGTAATAACCAACAATAAAAGAAGAAAAAAACAATATATACAATAAGTAAAATCATAAAATAAAAAAAAGTACACGCATGAAATATAAAATGACAAAGTATAAGAAGTAACATTAGAATAAAAAAAAGCAAAAAATATAATCATTCAAATTATGAAAAACTATAAGCAAGGACAAAAAATGAAAGCTAGAAACACATCTTCATATATGCATGCCACTTATATCTTTTAAAGTTATCACTTGCACAATATAATCAATTGAAATGCAGAAGTATGACATTTATTACTCTTGTTGCATATGTTCAATAATAGTTTAAATCTCAATAGTCGCTTTTGTTTAGTTTTGATGATTATTATTCCATAAATTTTATCTATTCATTTTTTACTATACCAAAGTCTTCAAGAAAATAATATACGTAACTTGTTTGACACAATAGAATGAATGAATCAACTTTAGCATATTCTTTGTTCATCTGAATTTATTATTGCTATACAACATTTTCCGTGATTAAAAAAACTGTTAAATGAGGCATAATCGAATATAAATTTACTTCGTTCCATGATTAAAAAAATGTTAAATGAGACGTAATCGAATATAAATTTACTTTGTTTCATAAAACCACAATATTGATATTAGGGCTAGGGCTGTCAAAAAAGCCTGTTGTTCGTGAACAGTTCGTGTTCGGTTCGTCAATGAGTTCGTGTTCGATTCGTTCGATAAGTAGATGAGACGAACGTGAACAAACTCTTTTCGTTCAGTTAGTTAAACGAATCAAACACGAACAGTGATGCGTTCGTTCGTGTTCGAATCGTTATTGTTCGAAATATAAAATAATTTAAAATAATTATATATAAATAAATTTATGATATTTAAAAAAATTAAAATTTATAAATTATAATATATATAATAAATTAATAATAGTAATATACTAATATACTATATTAGCAATATACTAAAATAGATATTATATATTTATATAATATAAGTTATATAATTAATATAATATATTATTTATATATATTAATATTAGGGATGTCAAACTGACTCGTCATTCGTGAACAGCTCGTGTTTGGCTCGTTCGTTAAGAAACGAACACGAATAGTGACTGCACGAACAATTTCAAACACGAGCTTATTTCAAACAAACTAAATTTTAAACGAACCAAACACGAACACAAGCTCTATTCGTTCGTGTTCGGTTCGTTTACACCCCTAATTAGGGCCAACAACGACAACTAATGTACAATCTATAATATATTTACAAATCTTTTAAATATAATAAATTCAAAATATGCTAATTTTTAAATGCATGATAAATTCTACATTTATCAAAGTTTTATATTATATTACACACATTTAAATTAAACATTAAAATTTCAATATTTTAATTTATTTTATTTTATGTACGAAACAGCGAATCAATTTGATGAACGCCGTTCGGTTTTACAGGAGTCAAATCATCACCGACCTTCTAAAAAAAGTTATTCCCCTATGGCCCACCACTCTCGACCAATAATTTATTAAGTTATACTTCATTGCCTTTTCGCACGATCCCGCGAGCAAGCTCACTGAAACCTGAAGACGGAAGTTGGTAATCTTAGAACCCCCATCAATCGGAATTCATAGCTAAAAGACTATTCGGAAATTACTCTCCGCTGTATTTTCTGCGATTTGCGTTTCTTAAGCATTTGATTTATCGATTGGTAAGTTTTTCTTTTCTGTTCATTTGTACTTTTTTTTTTTAATTTGTAACCCAATTAGGAATTTGCAAGGGTTTTGGTGTAGAGCTGATTTTTTTTTTTTTGTTTTTAATTCGGCCGTCTTTTTGCCAAATTTGACTTAAAGCTGAAACTGCTTTGTATTTTTATGTTGATTTATCCCATGCGCATGATATCGGCGTGCAAGGGTTCCTGCAAGAACTTCTTGATGCAATTTTGTTCATAAATCGTAGTATACTTTTGTAAATTTGTTGAAGAAATGGGTTATTTCTCTTTACTTAATTAATTTTCTTTTGTTTTCTTGTTTTTTTTTTTTGATGTAGAAGGTCACATTGCATGTAGGAATTGATGAACTCGTCACGTGCAATCCTTTTTTCTTGCTAAACTCTTGATGCATCGTGCATCTTATGGCAGGTTAATTAAGATTATGACGGATTAAAGACTTTGGGTTTTTTTTTGTTTTGATGATTTTATTGTGAAAACGAAAATTTAAATCTCATTTTTTCATTTCTTACATAAGATACTATCATAGCTTATTTGGTTGGTTAGTCGGTTTCTTGATTGATGGTTTTGGCAGATATTGAATGTAACCTTTGGATGGTTCCCTTTTGTCAAATTTGATTCATTGTAGTGTTGAATTTTACTTTCTTAAGTGAATGGGATTGGAGTTTGAATCTATTCCGCAGTTTCTTCATTCTAGCAGGCAAATAAAAGATTGTTAATGAATTTTACTATTCAAATGTACGGTGGAAAATTATCACTCGCATATCAGAATTAAAATTTTAAGGAAACTTTTAGCTACTTTTGATTTCCTTGTTCAAATAGTTAGTATGGTATACTTTGTTTTGGATGATAAATGTTATATAAGCCGATGCTAATAAGCTTTAAAATTTGACTTTCTAATGTATTCTGATTATTCATGCTAGCTACATCATTTCACAAATCATATGCCACCGGCAAAGTTTACTTATGGAGGGCATCATGGCTCGTTTTTGGACGTCAATTCTATACTATCTAGATGGAGGCCAATTACATTTGAAGAAACACTCGACTTTGTTAAGAAAGTAAAGGTATGATAAACTTTTAACGTCAAAGCTTGAGCTTTTGCGATAAAATAACTTTCTTTTGATCTTTAAGTAGAATTATTAGAAATGATGATAGCTCAATGAGAGCCTAGAATAAAATCTATTAAACCATTCTTTTATGTGTTACGGGTTATGCTTGCTCACTCTGATTGATGCTGGTTGCATCTCCACAAATTTGTCTTTTTGTAAATAGTAGAATAAAAGTAAAAATTTTCAATCGTCGATAGCAGTTGCATAATGTTTGGTTTATTTGATTCCTAGCAATTTGAATTATCTAAAACATCACAAGTATGCTAGTACCATGTTAAGGAACAATTCTCTAAAATTTCAAGTTAAAGAGTTTACCTTTTTGGTTGGTTGTTCTCTCTATGTAAGATGCGACCTAAAACAATGTATTGATATCACATTGTATTCTGAAAACTAACGTGTTTAAATTAGGAAATAATGTTTCTATTATGAATTGGAGTGAAAAAGCATGACTGGCTATGGATGTTAAGCCACACCCACCACCACATCCCCATCAAAGTTGTAAAAAGGTTACCATTTGATATATTTTTTAGTGCCGTTTACCGGATAACTGTATTTTGCTAGTTAATTTACATGATTTGAAGATTTGTTTTTAACAAAAAAAAATCCATGTTTTAGTTGGATTTCATGTTCATAATATGTTGGACATTGAAAGCATAAGGTGTATTTTTTATTATTGCATTCTACATAGGCGAAGTAATGAGCTCATTTGATTATTTGGAGATTTGTTGACGTTTAAATCTATAGTTGTTATTACACGTGTAACTGAAAAGAGATGTGGTAATGAGCAGAAAGTTAACCAATAAGAAGCCTGAGAACTAATTGGCTTAAGTTTCTTGTTTCTTGACCTTTGTCAACTAGTACTTTTGGGAGGGAGGCAAACTAATATGCATGCATTAACTGCACGCTCATTTTTGTTGGTTTGCCACGAACTTTCTATGTTTTTAGAAATAGCTTCTCAAATTCCGAGCGAAGAGGGACTTTTACTGCACTATTTGAGGTGAATATCAAGAGTGGAGTATGATTTTGACCTTCTTTAGTTTTATTCTCATTCCATCATTTATATTCATACTGAAAGAGATTCCAAATTTGTATAAACTTGTTAATCTATTTAAGCCTATGCATATTGTGAGATCATGGCCTTGTAAGTCATGAATGAATATTTGATGTTAACAAAAAACCAGTTTCATTTCCGCAAGTTGTCTTGTGAGCATTTAATAACAATTTTTAATCTGCGTAGTCTCTTGACATGCCACAATCTTTTGCAGGCCCGAGATCATGGTCTATACTTGTCATTATTTGCTATCCTTTGCCAGAGGGATCGTACATCCCATGAAATATATGAAGAGGTTCCATCGCACAAACACACACTGCTCAACTGTCTCAATAACAATGCATGAATTCCAATTTGTTCTAATTTCTTCAAATATTCCTCTTTTTGCAGCTAGTTTTGATCTTTCAGAATCATGATGATCTGCTCGAGGAGGTCACACGATTTCAACCTCCCTTAATGGAAAGAAGGATCGGTAGACGCTGCTCTCTATGTTGGCTTCTTTTTCCTTCTCTTGTGGTTGCCTTTAGCTTCTACCTAACTTGCGAGAAACCTCTGAATTGTTTCCTTCAAAGCACAACATGAAATGTAGACATAGTTTTGTTGTTGGGCATTGAAAAATTGCTGTTCAGAAGTGCTCGGATTCCAGAATCGTGCTTCTCTCTCTTGTTGATGCCTACCTTGACAAATTGACAAGGGCTAACTGGTTTTCTTTGGTGTCTTTTGGATATATTTGGATTGTTAGAAGAAAATGAAAAAAGAACTTGCAGTTTGTCAATTTTTTTTTCTTTCAGGCAATTATTTAGGGAAGGTGTGGCTTCACAATTCTAACTTCTACTTTGTATGTTAGTAACCTACTCCTTTCACCGTTGTATATTTATAATTCACTCCATTCAACAATACCGAGAAAGTTTACTTGATGACTATTGCTATGTTTGCACTTTATTCGCTACTCTCTGTGCTAGTAATCCTAATTAATCTTAAACAATTAGTTAGTCATAATATTATTTTAATGGGCATCATTATAAGTCGATAACTATCTTATTTGTCGAAGTAATTATATTTTTAAACTTAATTTGAAGTTTGAAATTTTCTTACCATCCTTAGTCTTATTGGTCATGTATTGATCCATCATTTTCTATGGTTTCATGTTGAGTGTTGCATATGGTTTTAACCTTAATTTTTTGCCGATTATTTTATGTCTATTTTATTATTTATTTATTTATTTCAATTTGTTCTTCCATTTAATTTTATGTTGCTGGTTTATGGATTTAGTTTTTACCTTTTTTGTACATTCTCATATCGTTCTAATTTGTTTTTAGCATGGGTGTTAGTTTGTGTTGATGATTTGGGATTGACTTGGCTTTGCTCAAATATGTTTTCCCGAACTCAAAGTCGACATGTTTATTATATGGCCTAAAATTTTTGATATTAAACCAACTCGACTCAAATTTGCCTAATCCGAGTTTAATCTATTTAGCCCATTTTAGTATATGGATCAAACTTTTTGTTCGATCAATGCGACCCAATTAACTAGAATATGACCCGTTTAACCCAATTAGCCTAACTTGAACCTAATAGTAATTGGATTAATTTTAGATTATTCGGGCCATCCTGAATCAAACCCAAATACAATCGATTCAACCCTTTGGACTAGAATCTAGCTTGATCAGTAATTCAATCAATTCAAATTCAATTTTTTTGAATAGGGATTAGGACAGATTGTCGAGTCATTTCTTTTTTTCTTAAGATACCCTATTCAATGCCTATCATATCATTCACAAATGTCGCTTTTGATTTTATCTCTAATATATATTTTTTAAATTATTCAGAATATTTATTATTATTAATTTTATTTCTGCATTATTTAGTTTTATAATAAAAAATCTTTTTATTAGTCTAATTTTACAATAATAACAATTCTTTATCCCACTAAGTGGGGTCGAATACATGAATCCTTTTCTCCATTGTGTCTTATTGAGTGTCATATTTTTATCTAATTATAATAGATTGATATAATTTTTTATAAAATACATCCTAGTCTTTTTAGGTCTATATTTGCCTTTCTTAACATATGTTGAATCTAAAATATCTACTCTACTAACATGATCAACAGATGGTCGACATTTAATGTGATCTAACCTTCTAAAATGACTCTCTGTAATCTTGTAAGTTGCTAAAGCTACGCCAACCCTATCACGTATATATTCATTTTGCATTTTGTCTCTAAATGTCAAGCTACTTATCAATCTAAGCATCCTCATCTCAACAACACTTAACTTTATTATATGCTTCCATTTAAAGGCCAACATTTTGCACTATAAGGCATTATAGGTCTTACCACAATCTTACAAAATTTTCCTTTCAATTTAAGCATTACTTTTCTATCACACTTTAGGTCCGATGCATTCCTCCGCTTCAACCAAACAACTTGAATTTTACCTATAACATCCCCATCTATATCACCATCGATTTGAACAATAGACCCGAGATATCTAAAGCAATCACAACTTTTAGTATTTGCTCACTCATAGTTGCAACTCTGTCACTAGAGCTACTACCACTAAAATTACATTCCATGTATTTAGTTTTAGATCTACTCAAACGAAAGCCTTTAGACTCCAATGTAGACCTCCATAATTTAAGTTCTTTCCTGAGCTCTTTCTCTAGTATTATCCACAAGAAGAATATCATCAGAGAAAGACATAAACCAAGCTATATTCTCTTGTATTTGCCCAGTAAGAGCATCCATAACTAATGCAAATAGATATGGGCTTAAGGCCGATCCTTGATGTAAACCAACTGAAATAGGAAAATACTTGATCAATCCTTCTTTTGTTTGAACGCAAGTAACAACTATAGTATGCATATCTTTATGACTTGAATATAAGTCATGTCAACACATTTATTATCTAGAACTCTCCAAATGACTTTTATTGAAATTTTATCGTAAGTTTTTTAGAAGTCAATAAAAATCATAAGTAGAGCCTCCTTTTTATCTCTGTACTTCTCCATCAAACCTCTAAATAAATGCATAACTTCCACAATGGACCTTATAAAGCCAAATTGATTATGAGAAATCATTGTATCACGTCTTAACCTATGCTCAATTAGCCTAAACCCTAAACCCTAAACCCTTTTTAACAGTCTAATTGTGATTTATAAAAAACTATTTTTAATGTTTTATGATATTCTATTTTCTCATAATACTTATTTTGCCTTTTTCCATTTTAATTGCTTAGTATTAACTGGTCGGTTCTTTGTGCCCACTCATAATTCTTTTAATATTATACTTTTGCTTTTGTGAGAGTTTTGGGTTAGTTTTTATTATGATTGTTTAAGGATAGTCGCTAGCGTCACATGTTTTCCTTTCTAGGACTGTATCCCGGTGTTTCAGGTTTCCGACCATATCTCACTCCCAAAGTGGTGACTATCCTTTTTTTAACCCTTCCGCATCCTCCCTTTATCTCTCCCTATTGCCTTTCCCTATTGCGGCCACCCCGAACAATCGTCCTTGCTGTTTCTCCCAACTTAATGGTGATATACCATTTAGTTGAGATCAAGACAAATAATAAAAAAAAAACCGAACTTCAACACATATATCACATAAACAAATAAGATACTCAACAGTAAAAAATTGCAAATCCTAAGATAACGCTTGGGTAGCCTCCCATGGTAGTGCTTGGTTTAACGTCCTCAGCCAGGCATAGTCTCTGATCCACCTCCTAGACCGAGTCTTCAGGGTCAAAATATCAACTTAATAGTCCTTGATTGCTTGTTTCAATTTTGGGTTCTCTGAAGGTTTCTGGTGAAGCTAGGTTTTCTAGTTTTGCTAAAAGGTACCGATCTCGTTTCAGGCACTGGTGGGAGTTTAGCAGTACTCTCTTACTCTCAATCAGGTAATTTCCCATGTTTTGGCAATGTGAACTAGAGTGTTCTTCGTAGGAGTCTAAGCCTAGAGGTTGGGCTTCTACAGTCAAAAGAATATAGTCATTGCTAGTCAGATTTTCCAAAAATTCATCAATTATCGATTGCTCTCCCAAGTAACTATTTTCAGTTTCAAGGGATTTGATCTCAACAAGCTGGCTACCATTTGGGCTGTATGATCATTCCCAGGGCTTTGAGGAAGGTCCGATGATTTTAAAACTTTAAATCTAACTGCTTGATCATTCTCTCTAAGAATTACCTTCCCATCTTCAACATGAATAATAGCTAGGGCTATAAAAGAGCTCGAGCTTAGGCTCTGCTCATGTTTGACTCGTTCTAAATAAAGTTTGTTCGAAATTGACTCGTGTTCGAAATTGACTCGTGTTCGAAATTGACTCGTGAATAGTTTGTTCGTGTTTGACTCAATTTACATATCTGTGTTTGTGTTAGGCTTGTGTTCGGCTAGAAATTGACTTGTTTCAATTAAAAACATATTAAACAATTTAACAATAGAAATATATTAAAAAAATAAATATAATGAAATTATGAAAAAAAATTATTTCTTCAATAAATTTTTTACAACTTTTAGAGAGAAAACTTGACAATTACACATAATTTTGCATAAAAAAGTATAATAAAATTACAAATGTATCATTACTATTAATTACAAAAAAAAAAAAAAATCACAACACTAAAGTCTAAAATCAAATAAAATAATACAAAGCACAACTAAAATGATTATTTTGGCCTCTTGCAGTTCTTTAAAGTTGAAACATTTCATTTAGATTATTTTATGAAAGTCCAAATTTCCAATCCAACATACTCTCGATATCCTGCATCATAATTTAAAACAAAGAATTTTGTTAACTTTTAAAAAAAATAAATAAAAGAAAAACTCAATTCGGTAGGCTAACTCACCATGCAATCTTAGGACATCCTCTGAAAATGATCTAGCCAATCCAAAAACTATTTTTGTCGTTGCTATGAGTTAAAAAATCAATTTAATTTATGATAAAACATGTATGAAAAATTAGAACTTGATATGAGCGTTATTGTGTTAGGGATCGGTTTAGCTTTAGGTTTTCAACCATAATAATTCATTTTGAAGAATTTCATTAAGCAACCAGAGCATCAATGTGCATAAACCAACCCTGGATAGAAGCTACTAGCAAGACAATCAAGGGCGGGCAAATCCAAACAAAATGACTAATAAGTGGACATATAAGAAATTAACACCCAAAAATGCATATAAGTTGGTTAGAGCCATCAACAACCCAAGTTAATGACAAATAAGACAAAAAATTAACACTAAAAAATTTCCAATCAAATAGTCCATAAGTCATTCAATTTTTAGGCTAGAGCCATCAACAACCTAAGAATGAAATGACAGCTCTAAACCTCTTATTATTAAATAGTAATACCGGTTCTAAAATCTTCATAAATCATAAAGTTAAGAGGTATAGTATCACTCTATTAGCTCCAATATAATAAAAGATGCTATAACAAATGTTTACATCATTATACATATTACTAACACTTATAAGCCAGTTCAATAATTCATATAAAGTCACAACAATTTGAATATTATCAAGTGCCAAGCAAAACATAAGCAGAACATTCTGAATATCAAGTAATGACATTGAGCAAAATATTATGCTTCTTCAAAGAATTCAGAAAAATACAACTATTCATTAGCAGAAAAATCAGTTTTTTGAAATCTGAATACTGAATACTCCCAATCAGCAGAAAAAATTTCAAGAGTGACATTTAAGCTTACTTCATGGTACATAGAACTCAAACTTTAGGTTTTTGATATGTAAATACAAAGAATTTGTGCAGTATCGTATGTGATATATATGCAAATCCAAAGCAGGCATCAACAAACTAAAGGTTTTAGATATGTAAATACAAAGAATTCAGAAGTATACAAGCCTGACATGGATTTCATATAACAAATATGGTTTTAAAGGTGAAGGATACCCTCTGACTCCCTCTTCCTTCTTATTCTTCAATTTTCTACCAATATTACATTACAACAAATAAATAACATTAATATAACAGAGACACATAAGCTACTTCATGGCACCAGCCGCACCAAAGTTTGATATAGATGATAGAACTCAAACTTCAGGTGTTAGGTATGTAATAATGTAAATACAAAGAATTCACGCACTCATATAAATGAATGAATAAATAGAAAAGGGAAAAAGTTTAGCATTAACTAACAGAAAAATACAATCCACCCAGCAGGCAGTCACCCAAATAAACAGAGGAATACAAGCCTGGCATGAATGAATAAATTTTCATCTCGTTCATGCACCCGTATAACTAATTAGCATGACAGGACAAAGTTTATAAACTGAAAGTTAAACCGATGATAAGGGAAGCGTCGTCTAATGGGATTGATAATTGTGGTATCTATATAAATGCTCCGAACTGAAATTGCATAAGCATTGTGTATAAATCCCATGTAGCTATAGCATGTAAGCAAAGTTATAAACCATTATATCCAACAAATGAAATGTGCACCAAGCAAGAATTAAAATTATTACAATAAAATTAATATTCTATTTGTCGAACCACATAGCCAATTAAATAACAAAATGCTTCAATATAATGTTCTATTTCAAAATAGCTAGAAATAAAAACCATTGTTCATACTGCGTTCGTACTCGACCATCAAACTGAAGTAACCATAATAGTGTTTTTCAAAATAACCTTCAAAATATTTATTCGGGCAATTCCACATCGAGATTTTCTTCCTCTAGAATCTCTTGGTGATAAAAATGTTTATCATAATTAGTCATAAGAAAAACGTAAACATATTCTAAAGAATATAGTAAGAGGAGATATTTCCAAGGGATTTGTCATTTTTTGTAGAAGACTATATCCAACTAGATGCAAAAATAAGCACATTTATTGTTTTGGTGGATGATAAACTTCTGTTGCCATTTAGAACTCTCCCATCAGCACTAAATGCGAATTCTGATGCAACTGTTGTTGTAGGAATTATTAAAATATCTTTGGCCATTTTAGAAAATCAAGAATACTTCAGAGTAGTCAACTTTCACCGTTCAAGAACATCAAAATGATCATTATTGGCTATAAACAAACCCTCCTCAAGTTTGATTTGCAAATCCAACTTGGATGGTTGAATAGAGCCCGATGATAGAACAAAATCATTGAAGCCAAGCATATAATCAAAATTTGGTGGAAAACTTAAGTCATTTGGCAAATGTGAAAATGCATTGCTATTTGTTGAACTAGAGCAGACAATATCAAATGTATATTGATTGTATATTTCTCAATAACATTTTAACTTCTTGAATTTTAGATTCTAGTTCAATTGATGAATATATCTTTGGAAATGTGAAATGAAAAAAACTTGATTTTCAAACGAGGATCAAGCACACCTGTCTCAAGCATAAGTGGTTGCACTTCCCTCAATATTTATCAAACTTTATCTTCATCGCAAGAGCCATGTTTTTAATTTACTCATCTGTTGAAATAGATTCATCCATTAACAACTTCTTAATATGCATAACAGTTGGAAGAAATACATTTGAGGTGGGGTATGTAGTAGCATAACTTACTTTTGTCGCAGTGTTAAAAATAATAAGAAATTTATTATTTGATGAATTTGCTAATTGCCTCAATTGATCATCACAAATGATTGCATCTTTATTTTGCATTTGATTTTTCATTTGTAATACCAACTCTTTCAAAGATAATTTCTTTTTTTTTTAAATTGATTATTAGAATTGAATTTTGGTGAGTTAGTCAGTTTAGGGTTAAAATTGTTTCCTTGATTGTTCTGATTGTCGAAGGAGTTTTGATTATTTCTTACATTCTGGTTATTATTATTATTTCAGTAAAATTTGGATGATTTCTCTGATTAGGATTGTAGGTAGTGGAATAGAGGTTATTAGATCTATTATTTAATACATTCAATGACTCCACGGAAGTAATACTAGTATCAACTAATTGTCCATAAACAATTTTTCTCAATTATTAGTGATCAGGGGAATAATTCAAACCTAATTTATCTAACTTCTTGGAAATTGAAGCTGCACTTGCAGCCAAAATGGATAACACATCATGTTCATGAATGCTGGTTACTCTCCTAAGATTAATTCTCTTAGAAGGCCATAAAAAAATAGTTGTAATCATCTCCTCAATTAATGTATAGGTCTCAAAAAGTTTTGACATTATTGTACACAACTGCAACATATATCGATCTAGGTGATCCCACCAGCTTATTATAAAATATTTATATAATCAACCAGTAAGGTAGGACATCATGTGTGCATTTTCTAAGTAGTTTCTTAAATCTCTTCCGGGCTTCATTTGTTGACTTGCTATCCATATGGGTGAAAGAGGTAATATTGTTCATAAGCAAGACAATTTTAGAATCTAGAAAATATTTATCTAGGAATCTCTGAGTCAAGTCATTTTAAGTGGTTATAGATTCTGGTGCTAATTAATTCAACCACGCGTGAAAATGGGAACAACATATGTTTCACAACATCTTTTGAGATATTGTTATACCTAAATGTTGCATATAATTCCAAGAAATCGACAAAAGTATAAATTTGGGCTTTCAATGGGTGAACCTCCAAATTGTTTATTCTGGACAATTTGAATTATGGCAAGCTTCAGTCAAAGGTATTGACTTCTAAGGTAGGATTATGAATAATTTAGTGATTCTCTTTTATCAAAGGATTGACAAAATTCCTAAGCGATCTAGCCTGTCATTCTTTTCTTGGTGTTTTGCCACAATGCCTAATTTTTTTGTGTTTTGCAAGTTTTTATAGTTTTTTTTTTTGTAGTTCTGTCTATTCAATGTCAAACGGTACTAGTTCCACATATTTAGGGTTAGTTTGGGGCAGCTTATTTGGTGCAATGGTGTTGCTCCGTACTTATCTAGGAGCGGTAACAGCTTTCTGGCAGCGGCTCGACTTTTCCAAAAAAATAAAAATTTGTAATAGCCACATCATCTAGCTTATCACCAGATTATTCAATAAGCTGCATCTGCATCTGCCCCAAACGGACCCTTAGTCCTACACATTCAATCTAGGACTAACTATTACCCGTAAATTAACACTTCACAATGATAATAAATATACAAATGATGAAAACAAAATAAAGCAAACATAATACAAAAAATAATAACACCACCAATTCATAATATTATTTGATCTTTTAAAATTTTTAAATAACAACAAAATAATTGAAACAGAACAAATTATATAACAAAATTTATTTTACACTTTTCAAATCTTAACCCCAAAATTTCAACTAATAATCTCTTAATTTGAAAAATTAACATGGTTCTCCAGAAAAACTTGTTCCTTTCAAAATTTTGTGAAGCATGAGCTATCACTCAAGCGTACATGTCGATTAAGTAGTATATGGATTTAGATCTCAAGTATTGATCTCACGAGGAACATTGTTAATTATCAACTAATTGAAAGTATTAGTTTACTAACCCTAAATTTAGTTTAAAGTGTGTCATGTATTCTAATTTTATAAAAGTAAAATCTAATACGGTTGTGTTCTTTAATATAAAAATTATGCCTTTTTGAATTGGATCACGTGACTCTTCAATATTCTCCTGATGAATCTCCAAAACTTAATGTTAGCAATCATAGACAATTATTTCTTACCCTATTCTTAGACATAAGAATTGTTGGAGCTTCATATTATAGTTAAGTTTTATTTAACCCTAAAGTCTCCCAGGAATCCTCATTCCCCTTTATGGTTGTAATCCTATAATTATAATCGCAGAGTGATTGTTGAACCCCATAGAGAGACTTTATTAGTTTGCATACTAGGCGTTTGTTGGAATCATTCTCAAACCTGGTGGTATCTTTATATACAGTTCTTTTATATCCCAATTCAGGAAAACATTTTTTATGTCAAGTTGTTGCATTCCTCATTCCTTGTTAACAGTTATCGAAAGAACTTTGATATTTTGTAGTTTGACAAGTAGTACGAAGGACTCCTGATAGTCAATGTCATGGGCCTAAGTGAAACTTTTTGTAACAAGTCTGTTTTTGAATCTCTCAATACCCCCATCAGTTTTGTATTTGATGTTGAACACCTCTTTGCACTCAATAGACTTCTTATCCTGTGAGAGTTTAATAAGAATCCATGTACCATTATGTTTTAGTGTTCAACTCTCTTCTTCAGCTGCTTTCCTCCATTCAGAATTCTTAAGAGGTTCATGAATGGATTGATAAATCTGCATACTATCAATGTTAGAAATAAAAGTTTTGCAGAATGAGGATGGCATTCCATAAGGCACATACGCCTAAATTGGATATCTAAAACAACCTTGTCATAGCATCAGAGAGTAAAGAGATAACCTTGAGTACTAGAATTTTGCTTACCTAAAATTTCAGGTGAATACGGTCTCAGGTTTTGGCTTGTACAGTTCTATCCTTACAAGTTGTCCTCTACCTACACAATTTTTTTGTTCCTCTGAGTATAGACACGAAGTTCTTTGTGTTTGGGCTTCAAGTTGGGTTGGTTGGGCATCCTCAACCAGGATAGGAGGGTTAGGTGTAGTAGTTGATGAGGTCGTGTAGGGGTCATCAAGTTCATCTCAAAATTGATGTTTATTTGCATTCTCACTCTGAACATCATATTTGAGGTAGTAGGATTGATTTTAAAAAATGTGGCATCCATGGAGTTATAGTAATTTTTGGTAACATGCGAGTAACATCTTTATCATTTTGTATTGGAGGCATGATCAAGAAAAAATACACTTGATAGATTTAAAGTTAAGTTTTGTGCGATTTTGGAAATGTACGTGAATAAAGTACACACACCCAAAGATTTTAGGTGGTATAGTAGAAAAGAAAGCTTTGATGTGAGGATATGTGAGTGATGTAACCATCAAAACGTGAAAACATGTTTTGAAGTTAAGTATTCGATTGATAATGTATGTTTTAAAGTTAAGTTTTGTGCGATTTTGGAAATGTACGTGAATAAAGTACACACACCCAAAGATTTTATGTGGTGTAACAATCAAAACGTGAAAATATGTTTTGAAGTCAAGTATTCGATTAGGCATTCGATTGATAATGTATGTTGTACTAAGAACTACTCCAAAATTTTTTTTTAATTTAATGGGACATCATAATTGAGCAGGATATCTCAACGAGATGCCTATTTTTTCTCTCAGCTATCTCATTTTGTTATGAAGTTTCAATACATCAACTAACATAGATGATACCATGTTTTGAAGGATAGGACCTAAGGATGTAGTTAAAATATTCATTTGCATTATCAATTTTGAGGATCTGAATTTTGCATTGGAATTGGGTTTGAATCATATCATGAAAGGTTTGAAAGATTTTGGTTGTTTCAGATTTATCCTTCATTTGGAATAACTAAGTGGTTCTAGTGTGATCATCAATAAACAAGACAAACATCCAACTCAACTTAGGCTTTTTACATTTGAAGGTCTTTAAATATCAATTTGGATAATGACAAAAGGGTTTGAGGGCTTGTGCTAGGTTAGCGAATAACTATTTCTAGTGTGTTTGATAGATTGCCTATCTTACATTGATAAAAATTTGAATTTTTTACTGATAAACAAAGAAGGATATAACTTTGCAACATAATCGATGACCCAACGGACAATGTCATAACAAGATCTACTTTTCTATAGATGGACTCAACCGACTCAAAAAATTGAGGTAAATATGGAGGTGAGATTATTTGTATGTTAAAGAGAAACTTTCCTGGAGCAGGTATAAGTCTTGATGCATTTCAGTACCGCCAATCACTCTCCTCGACTCCACCCCATGAAATTCACACGAGTTTGCAAGGAATTTAATTATACATTTTATATCATATTAAGTTTACTGATTGAAATCAAATTGCAGTCCGATTGTGGAATATATAAGACTGAAGAGTAATTTTCTTAGAGTGCTCC
>NEWO01000002.1:1466989-1475130 GCA_003013225.1 Phalaenopsis aphrodite
TGTCTTTTCCCTTTGCTTTCATTCCAATAAATAATAATCTTACAATCTATTTTAGGTACAAAATATTCTGTATAACCTATTTTAGGTAACGTAATAATGTATATTCCTAATCTAAATATTCAGTTAAAAGGGAAATAAGTCAGAATAAAGATATTGAAAATGATTTAAATAAGGAAGCTCCTAATTATAAAAAACTCCTAATTTAGCTGTCTGATTTTCGTTCTTTCTGATTGACACATATATCCAAGCCTTTGACTAAAGATCTAGTACCAATGCTCAATGCAGTCTAATTGTTCTTTTAGAAAGGGAAAAATATCATCCAAGCTTGAGCTTGCATAAAGTTTCCTTCCATGCGAATGTTATCTATAAATTATTTTAATGATGATATTATCAATTGTATCACCCGCTGTCTTGCTACATTTTTTTAATCTGTAGCTACAATGATACAGACGAGCAGATCTCCTCTTGTTGGTCTTAGAATATGTTGGAGAAATAGGATGAAATATTCAAAAAACTAAAAGTGATCCTATTTAATAATAAAGGAACTTTTAAATTAGCAAATGACGTTTTATTGAAAGATAACTTTCTTTATCGACTGGTAGAACTTCTCTTGATTGCCCTGGATTTTATGTGAAATAGAATTACCAGGAACTTGTTTTCAAAATTTGCTAACATTATTGATCACGTAATGATGCAAGTGCAACAGACCCGCAGGAGAGGCTTCCGTGATTTCTTCGTTTGGACCGAACCGGTCTAGACCCGGGAGAGCCGATCGGCTCTTTCGTGAGGGGTTGGCGCCCCCTTTCCATAGGGTGATCCAATCTTAGTTATATAGGCATCTTATATGTGATTCCTATGTTTTAGGTGTTTAATTTTGGATTGCGTTCTGTCAGGACAGTTGTCGTTGTCCAAATTTTCCTCTTCTAGGGTTGTATCCAAAGGCGGGTGGTGCTCTAACTATAGCTCGTCCGAGGTGATGATCTTCTTCCAATTGATCTAGTGGTGCTCCGACTGTTGCTCGTTTTCATAAGGGTATTTTTTTTTGACTTTTTGATCCTCCACATTCCTCCCTTCGCTGTAGCCATCGCGTTTCCTTGCTGCCAGAACCACTAGACAAAAACCTTGCTGTTGTTGCACAACTGCAATTGCTGGCCCATCATCTGCAACACCTCCTACTATCCCTTCCAACCATCTCCTATCTTGCTGCCATTTATTCCAACCGCACGTCTTCACTGTCTAGCCATCCCCCTTGTTGACGCAGCATTGACACAACTCTCCCTTTGCTGTTCCGCAGTCCCACGTATTTACGGTCCCTGCCGCCACTCAAACAACCGCTCCTGACTATTTTTTGCTGCTCCAGCCCTCCTACCAGCTCCTGCTTGCTGTCTTTCAGTCAGCCAACCTTCACCTTTCCCCATCGCAGTTCCTTGCAATTTCCCTTTCCTCCTCCAAACCACCACCTTGTCACATCCTCTTGCCGTCCGCTTAACAAATAGACCAACACCTTTAGACTTAACTTTGTTTGTTTGGTTATTGTTGTATTTCTT
Source organism: Phalaenopsis aphrodite (assembly GCA_003013225.1). Taxonomy (NCBI): domain Eukaryota; kingdom Viridiplantae; phylum Streptophyta; class Magnoliopsida; order Asparagales; family Orchidaceae; genus Phalaenopsis; species Phalaenopsis aphrodite. Next base: position 1,468,537 of record NEWO01000002.1, read on the forward strand.
TGTCTAGTTTGAGTGATTGTAAATGTGTATTGCCCTTTTCAGTAATAATATTTGCATTCCTATTATTGTTTGAGTTATCTCCGATATCATTTGGTATCAGAGCTAGCCTAATCTCAATCCTATCTTAGGGTCCTACAATCAACAACTACCCAACCCCTACCTCCACCCAAAAATTTTCTTTCCCTCTTCCATCACCCCTGCACACCTCCTTCCTTATACTCACCCTAAACCCTAATCTTTCCGTCGCAGATGCAATTGCCATAATCTAATCATAAGTTTACCATGGAAGAGTTACAACGACAGATTTGCCGAATGCTACAACTGCTCGATGACATTGAGGAAATGACCCATGGAGAGGTCAACGCGAGCGTGGTAGCAAAGATTTGAAGAGGAGAGAGGGAGGTATGCCTGAATCCCTTCCGTAGGGAAGATACCACTGGATAAGAAGACATGCCGCAATGCTTTGCGATACATTATCAGAGGAGACTGAGATATCTAGTGCCTGTTAGAAGATACATAAATAAAGTCTTTTAGAGGATACAAGAATGAAATGCTTGTTGGAGAAAACAGAGGTTCGGGAGTGAAAATGGCTTACCAGATTTCAAGGGGAGAATGAATCCGGATGATTTTATAGAATGGCTGCAAACCGTCGATATGATATTTGAATACGAGGTGCCAGATGACTGAAAAGTGAAATTAGCTGCTATCAAATAAAAGAAGAGCGCCTTGTTATGGTGGGAGAACATGAAGAGATCGAGTAATAGAGAAGGATGTACCAAGATTTTTACTTGGGAGAAAATGAAGAGAGTGTTACAGGAGAGTACCTACCCCCACACTACCGTGAGGATCTTTTCTTGAGGTTCTACTACCACATTAGAGGGAGTTACCAGTAGAGGAGGACAACACGAGATTCATCTAGCTTATGCTGAAATGTGATATGATGAAACCAGAGGAAGACATGATGGTCAGTTACTTGAGTGGTATGTAATCTTCAACATGATTTAGCTATAGCCTTATTGGTCTTTGAGTGACATTCAAATCTTAGCTTTAAATATGGAGATATAGCAGAAGCAAAGCAGCAATCACCACCATTCAGACAACAACCCACAGTTAGAGATATCGGTAGAAGCACCCAAGGAGTTGAGAAGATTGGTCATTAGAATGATAGTCACCAGAGTGAGAAGAATCTGAGAAGAGCAGCAACTCCAATCTAGTCCAATCAGGAAATGGTTGAGATGCCATGGTTGTGGACATTATTTTCAGTTGCTCAACAAGCCATGTTGTTTCCTTCATCGAGCAGGTTGCAGTGGATGAAGTTAGCGATGAAGAGACAACTAATGAACTAGGTGAGGAGTATCAGCTTCCACTATATGTGGGCGAGATGCTCGTGGTTCAATGGGTCGTACAGTTTGAGGCTATGAGTGATCAGTAATGGCTTCACCACAACATATTCTACACTCATTGCACTATGAAGGGAAATTTATCTAGTCTCATCATCAATGGAGGTAGCGACAAGAATGTGAAATTTACACAAACGGCGGACATTTTAAGCCTCACGATTCAAGGACACTCCAAACAATACTTCTAAGCTTGGTTGAAGAAGAAGAACAAAGAGCATTGATAGTTGTCTTGTAAAATTTTCAATTGAGAATCAGTTGCAAGAACACGTTCGGTGCGACGTGGTGCCCATAGATGTCTGCCATATTTTTTTTGGTAGGGAGATCGTAGCAGTTTGAACGTCAGATTCAGCATGACGGGTTAAAGAACAAATATTTCTTCGCCAAGAATGACAAGCACATAGTCCTTTCTACAGTGTCTGAGATTACGGGTGCTCCTGTGACGCAGGATTCACTGGATTGCAGCACTGTAGCTGCTACAATTCCTTTCCTTTTCCATGAAATCCCCTATTATAAATTCTTGCTATTATATTGCTTCCTTTTTATTTTATTTTCTAATTGAAAGCATTGCCTAATATAAATCCTAATCTCTCTTATATATTTGCTTAGGAAAGGAGGTTTTGATGAGTGGAGAATTTTGAATTCTGCTTTTGAGGCGTCCTTTCCCTTTATGGGTTGTATTCGACGACAAGAAGGCCCCTAGCTGTAACTTATCTAAGGTGGTGACAGTCTCTAAGGGTTAGGGTGGTGCTCCGGCTGTAGCTTGACCTTGACAAGACTTTTTATCTTTTCAGAACCCTCTGACCCTCTTCCTGTTGCCGACCGCTCTGTCCTACCACCAGTTAGCTTGCTGCCCTCACTCTCAAACTACCTCCAACCCTTCCAGAACCTGTCATAACCAAACCTGACCGCAACCCTCCCAGGCCTTCCCCCATTTTGCTGTAGCCCTCCAGCTTTTATCAACGCGATAGTCACTTGTCCCCTAAGCAACCCAGTAGTTGTCGCAATCCCTCTATCAGATCTACTTTATGTTTGTGTTGTTGTTTTGATGTCATTATTTCATATTTTCAAGCATCATTTATGTAATCCTTTCAATTTTAAGCAATAATATTTGCTTTTTGTTCTGGCTTGGGTTACTTATGGTATCACCTTGAGAACACAAACTTGTCAATATGATCTATGAAGAAAGTAGCTGTCAAGACCAGACACGGGACTTGAAATTAATTAAACAGATGCACAAACGATCAGACTGTGGGAATTAAGATTTCTATGTTCATTTTCTATAACTAACTATTAATAAATGACAGAGTCACTAAAAAAAATAAATTAAAGCAGTATAATTAAATTTATCTCATTATGGACTGATCACGCTTTCTATAAATATTTTTTTTTCTATCATTTATTTGTTAGTCAATTAAATTACCTAAAAAGTTAGTTTAAAATAACAACGAGTTAAACAACGATATTAAATAGTCATACTCCTAAACTACAATAATACAAGGGAAAAAAAACAATATGCATGTCAGTTAAAATTTTGATAAATCAATATAAATATTTGATATCTTAAGATTATTATGTTATTGAATGAATCTTACGGTATCATAACATATTTGTATCATTTTATATCTGTACAACTGTCATGTGAGCTTTGTCTAAAAATTGTGTTAATTAAGTTACTTTAATATCAATATTTTTCATTTATGTAAACGAGTATCTTAATATTTTTTCACTAGTATCATAAAGATGCGACTCCATCTTAGTCAATCATGCACATACAAACATTAATATAGACATATCATTTGTGTGCTCAAGACATTCAATTCAATATTATATATATATATATATATATATATATTATATTAAGCAATAACCAATGCAAGTTAAATCAAAATAATGAACATTTATAACAATGGGACCAATAAAGAAAAGAACATATAAATTAAATTAAAGTTTGTACAAGTATCATTAAGTACTAATACAAAATAGTTCAAAAGAACTAAAATATTATCATAGATTGAAAATACGAGTACTCATCTCAATCATAAATGATCTGCTTGCTCTTCTAACTTGTATTATTTCTATCAAATTACTATCTATAATATATAAAATATTTAATTATCACTTAATTATATTTTGGTTTAATTATTAATTATTGGTGTATTGCAATATTTTAGTTAAGATTTCAATACTTTAAACTTTAAGTTTAATTATTGTAAATAAAATTAATATTAAATGTTATTAATTTATACAAAAATACATTTAGAACTAAGACCTTAACTTTTTTTTATTGTCCGACTCAGATGCATTTAAGTTTAACACTTTTGTATATAGTATTTATTAAATAACTTAATTAAATGAATTTACCCTTAATCTTAGGCGAAAGCCCCACCCCTCTCACTCACACGAGCCCTTTTTTTGCTCCGTGTAATGCTTGACTTGGCTTCCTCCTACCCGAGTCGCTCATTTCCCTCACTTTCCTCTTCTTCTTCTGCACTCGACTCGTCTTCTTCCTTCGCACCGAATGTCACAAGCTGCTTGCCGTGCTCTCTGCCCTCGCACGTCACAAGAGCTTTGGTTTTTGCTCCCTCCCTCTATCCCCCCGCACGACGATGTTGCGACTCAACCCAACAACGCAAACCGACATTGTTGCCTCCTTTATCTTTGTTCGCATGCACGAGAGCTCCTGTCTCTCTTCTCGTTTCGTGTCGATTTATCGGACGAATTCACCTCCTTGGCTTCTAACCCCCTCGCTTCTTCTCCCATATGGTCAACTCTTCATTTCCTCTCTCTGTGGTTCTTCATTTCCTATTGCCCAGGTAACTGAAATGGGACACCATGGTGGGACAGAGAGGCAGATTCCATATACAGACCAATAACTACGGGAGCATGTCAGGACATTATAAATTACAACTTATCACCATGGCCATCACCACTTGAGGGGGTTCAATCTATTTTCATTTCAGGTAGAACTGAGGCAACTTGGGACTACCTTTGGAAGACTCTGCAGGGTATACTTGGCGCGATGTTTGTTTAGTAGTGCACCTTCATATGTTTGGATCAATTTGATGACTTTTGCAAGTCGGGAAAACTTGAGTGTTTGGGAAGATTGTGCAGTCGACAGTGAGTTCCATGTGCTTCTTGGTCCGAAGTCGAAGATCCTTCAATCCTGGGAAGTTACAACAACTCCAGTACTTTCAACCTGCATACAAAATCTTTGACTTATGAGGTCGAAGTTCCCCCAACCCTACCCTAAGAGACTAACATGAGTGTAAATGAGCCACGGGTGAGGCTTCCATGATTCATTCGTCTGGATTGAACTGGTCCAGACCTGAGAAAGCCAATCGATTATTCCCCGAGGGATTGACATCTCCTTTCCATAGAAGATCCAATCATAATTATCTAGGGATTATATATATGATTCTTATTTTTGAGGTTTTTAGTTTTGGATTGTGTTCTATTAGAACAACTGTCGACATCTAAGTTTTCTACTTTTAGGGTTGTATACAAAAGTGGGTGGTGTTTCGACTGTAGCTCGTTATCATGAGGGTATTTATCTTTGAATTTTTCATTCTCCATATTCCTCCCCTCGTTGTTTTCGTCGCCGTCGCCGTCGTCCCTCTTTTTCAAAACCACTGTTCTCTGGTGTCGTCATGCAACTCCAACCACCGACCAACACCTCCATCTGCTGCCATCTTTTCCAGCCACCTTCCACCTTGCTACCAGTCATTCCAACTCTCCGTCTTCGCAGTCCAACCATTCCCTTTGCTGTCGCAGCCCCGGGATAGCCCTTCTTTTGTTGTCCCACAGTCCCACACATTCTTGTCCTTGCCGTTTTCATTCCGGCTCACCACCGCCGCCTCGAACAACCGTTTCTGGTTGTTTGCTATTTTTCCAGCCCTCCAACTAGCATCTGCTTCCTTTTAGCCGACCAACCTCCACCTTTCCCCATCGCCGTCCCCCGATACTTCCCCTTTCTCCTACAATCATCCAATGTCTCGTCACCTTTCTCCAGCTGTCCACTCACCAAACCAACCACCACCTTTGGATACATTTAGTTGTGTTTGCTTGGTTGTTGTTTTATTTCTCCGCCAAGTGTGTGTGGTTATTATAACTGTGTGTTGTCATTTTCAGTGATAATATTTGCGTTCCTATTGTTGTTTGGGTTAACTTCGATATCACGTAATTAAATGACAAAATTGGTTGCTCTTGACTTGTGAATCATTACTTGATCATACAAACCAACCAACATTGCTCTCATATTTTGATGAATGGGTTTAGTTCTTTATTCACAAATGGTTTCATATTGAACTCAAGAGTTAGTTGATTAAAATACCGAGAATTTTGGTATATATTCATCTATCAGAATGCAAGTGTCGTTCATTAGCTTATTCTCTCTTTAAGATCTACAAATCTAGAAGGATGGTTTCTCACCCTTCCTTGCGCTGGAAAATATGCTAGAAGGCATTTATTCTTTATTTTCCTTATATTGGGAATAGGCAGATTAAATAATATATCAGAAGTAGTTTGTCAATTTGATGATTTTTAAATTGCTTGAGGGGGCCAAAAAAAAATAAGAGATAAATTTAAACATAATTAGGCTTTCAGCCTTCTTAATTTGGCGTCATACCCATAAGTTCATACCTTGGTTAGGGTTTTGGACAATCAGGTTTCGAGCCGAGTTGGGGTCGGCCCGAAATTGGCTCGAATAGGTTTGAATTGTTATGCCTCGTTTTAGATACCCAAGGGAGCCAAATAGGGGGAGAGGAAGTGAGGAGAAAGAGTTTCTCTCTATAAATTGTTGCAATCGACTTATCTGTAAAGTTGAGCAGCTTTGCTGCGAAGGAAAAGGGGACGTTGCGGTTGTGTTGGAGGTGTTGTCGAGCAGGTGAGGGCAGCGATGCTGTGCTCGCGTAAAGACGAAGAGGAAGATGGAGGAAGAAGAAGCCGAAGGAGGGAAGTTATCGGGGTGTGAAGCCTCCCTCTCGACTGAACCCTAGAAATGTGGGTGAAGGAGGAACAAGTTGAGCGTCCTCTGTTTGTAGTGAAGAAGCAACATTGTGTTTGCAAAGGAGGGAAGGAAGATGGGTTTGTGCAGATTAGGGCTCTTGACCGAGATTCAAAGGAAACTTTTAATAATTCTATTTAATAAGAAAATTATATATATATATATATATATATATATATATATATATATATA
>NEWO01000002.1:1477067-1499069 GCA_003013225.1 Phalaenopsis aphrodite
TATATATATATATATATATATATATATATATATATATATATATATATATATGTATAAAGGCAAATTCATTGATGTAAAAGGGAATATATAAAGGTTTTAGTGAGTGGGCACTAAGAGCCCACTCACAGGGAATACAACTCACTCGAAAAAAGACTTTAAAATACTCGTATACCTAAAAAATTAGGAAATACTCTTAATCATGGCGAGTGGGTTTACCACTTCCCTCCCCTTGGTTCTAGGAGGGAGTCCAACAACAAACTGAGATGTAGACTTCCACTCGAAACTATCAAACAATCATCTTGAAAATTCATGAGCTCTAGCATTTCTTTTTTCTTCTTCTCAGATTTGTAAACTTGTCATTCATGGTATGCTAATCCGTAAATTGCTAAGCAGTCTTAGCCTGCAACACACCTTGATTATGACTCGCCTCCAAGACTTGAGTACCCTCTTCTTTCGCAATAGGTGGTTCCAAAACACTTCGGCTAGTATCTGCTACAACCAAATTCTTAGTATTTATGATCTTAGGGAGAATTGCCTTAACAACAATGGGAAGTAGCTGATGAACTGGTTGGTGGGAATAGTCTGATGAGACATTATCATTCAACATTTCTAGAAGATATTCAAATTCTACTATATTTTCCTCAACTTGGATTATGTTGTTAGGAACTGTAGAATCCAAATGCACGGGAATGTTGGATCTCAAATGTGGATGAAGCCTAAAGCATTTGGCAGGTGTGTGCCCAAACAATTTACAGTGATTACAGTAGTAGGAACTTTGTTTTGTGACAATTGGCTGCCAATACCTATTGTGCGCAGCATTAAGTCATATTTCTTCCACACCAAGGAGGGTGATATCCCTTTCAACAAGAATCCTTGGAACTGAATGCCTGGAGAGGTTGAAGGTGGGGTATGTCTAATTTCATAAGTTTCCCTAGTGCAGCTCCAATAGAATAGATTCGTGTGCTTGTGTGTTTGTGCGTGCGTGCTCGCGCGTGTTTTTTGTAATGTTAATACAATTTTATTAAATTATGACTCTTATTTTATAATTTTAGCTTGGAGGGAATAAAAGTAGGAGAAGTGTGCAAACTAAAGGAGGGAGATTGACCCGAGCAAAATTCTGTAAGGTAATATTGGGTTTATATTATAATATACTTAAGCAATTTTAAATATATATATAATGAATAGCAAAATAAAGTTAATTAGGATTTCATAAAAAAAATGATGAAAATTAGTACTTAAATATCATAATGTTAATAATTAGTTAAGATAATATGAATAAATTTAATTTTAGTGATATGGATATCATGTTTGTTATAACCATTAATTTCAGAAGAGCCAAGATTCATACAAATTCAAGAATAAATAAATCATCATTGAGGCGAGTACTTTTATTCTTAGATTTATAGTAGTATTTTGTTTCCTCTCAATCAATTACATTAATATTTATTCATACATATAAATTCATTTTATCAGTTTATCCTAATTTATATGCTCTCATTTTAATAGGTCATATCTGAACGTTAGGTCTCCTGTTAGTAAAAATTATATAATGTCATTTAAAGATACATATATCATATTGTATGTCATAAGATAAACATATAAATGTTATTGATTTAATTATATATATAAATATGTTTGAATGTGTATGCTTGATTATGTTAGAGTCACACCTTTAGGGTACTAGCGAGTGAATGCTAATGTACCCGCACATGTAAATACAAACAGTTATTGATGTTGAGATACCTTAATTGATATAATTTATAGATGGTGTTTCTATGATAGCTTTACAAACATAGAATGATATATATATGACATTTATATAATATATCTCATTGAATAACATGAAATATCGTAAGTATTCATATTCATAAACTATTAAATGTTTTATATTGATTTATTAAAAGCTTAACTAATATGCATATTTTTTTCTTTTTTCTTGTATTATTGTAGTTTAAGAGTGTGAGTATTTTCTAGTTTTGGTTAGCTCACTGTTATTTTAAACTAACTTTTCAGGTGTAATTAATTGATTAAAAGATGAGTAATAAAAGAAAAAAATATTTATAAAAGACGCGAACAACCTGTAATGAAGTAAATTTAATTGTACTATTTTAGTTTAAATTCTTTGTGGCTCTTTCATTTGTTAAATGTTAGTTTTAGAAAATGTAGATAGAAAACTTGATTCCCATTGTCGAATCACCTGTGCCCGCCTTGATTAATTCGAAACCTAGGCCTGTGGTGACATGAATATGGCTCGAAATATGCTTGTGACTCTTTTTTTATTTATTTTGAGATATAGCTTGTATTAAACTTGAATCGAGCTCATCCGCCTTGAAATCGAATTGAGCTGGCTCAAGTTGTGCTATTTGGATCCATTCCAGCTCGAAAATGAAAACAAGTTGGCTCGCTTCGATTAATGGAACTTAAAATGAATGAATATAAATAAATAAATCACACAAATTCTACAACTTGTGGATTATAATATTTTATTTAGCATTATATTATATATATGCAAAATTTTTCTAAATTAAAAAAATACATCGAGCCAATCTTGAGCTAATTCAAGCTGATCCATGTATGAAATCGACTTGAAAGAAATTCTATTCATGGTTTCTGCTCATAGCTCGACTCGTTTTCTTATATCTGATCTCGATCTCAGCTTAAGCTTGGTATCACCTTTTTTGTATAGTAGATGAAGCAAATTTCTAGAGATGGAGGCAAAAATTCATAGTAGTTTTTTCAATAAGGACCATGAATTAATCATTTTGTAATAATTTCCATTTCTTAAAATCAACTGTGATAAAATATATTTTGTTACTTGATACAATAAAAAATTCAATTATGAAAGGACTTGGTTTTCTTGTTCGGTTTGCTGTTCATTTTATTTGATTTCGAGCCAACTCTACTCATACTTGAATCGAGCTCGCTTCGTCTTGAAATCCAAACAAACTGGCTCAAGTTGAGTTTCTCGGATCCGTTCTAGCTTGAATATCAAAACAAACTGACTCTTTTTGATTTATGGAGCTTAAAATGATTGAATAGAAATAAATTACACAGATTCTGGAAGTTTGAGCCGTGCTCGAGCCAATTCAATTTGATCCGTGTATAGCTTGAAATTGGCTCGAAAGAAATTTGATCCATAGTTTAGGCTCAATGCTTTACTTGTTTACTTTGATCTGATCTCGATCCGGGCCAAAATTTGAATTGATTTTTGAGAGATTAACGAACATCGAGCTAAATTCTCAGCTCTAAGTTTTGTATCACCATTTTCTTAAACTAGTAGATGAAGCTTCCAACTTAAAATGTCTGAAGATGTAGGCAAAAATCCATAGCAGTTGTTTTACAAGGAAAAACCTTTTCAGTAAGGATCTTGAATTAGTCATTGTGTAATAGTTTCCATTTCTTAGTATCAACTATCATAAAATATGTTACTTGATCCAATAAAAATTCAATTATGAAAGGAATTGGTTTTCTTGTCACAAGTGTCGGGGTTTTGTTTTGTTTTTTTTGTTTTTGTTTTTGTTTTTTGAAGTAAATTGCCTGCTTTACTGAAAGTACCATGCCAGATTTAATTATTGATGGCTGGTAAACTACAAGAGTGCTCTTCCATCATCGAATGTGTCAATCCAGGTCAACTTCATGGAATGGTAAAGGCACAGTTTTCACGGCTCGAAACTTGCCAGCATTGGTAAGGTGTTCATTCTCCAACCTGGAAATTAGATTGTCATGAGTACTTCTACCTTTCTTCTTATAAGAAAAAAGAAGATTAAAAAGGAATAAACAGTTTTTTTCTAGTAGTTGAACTTAGTTCTCTGTATCACAGTTTACCTATAGAAATTCCATTGACCGCGACGAATCACTTCTAGAGCTGCCAGGAGGAAGGAAGTCACTCTATAATCCAAATTAGCAATGTTCGAATGCAGAACTGATTGTATCCATGCTAACCTCAGTATAAAGTTAAGTCCCTGAAAATTCACAAAGAAAACCTACTCTTACCACTAATTGAAGTTTGTGCACCATCTGTTTTAATATATTCACACTTTTGAAATTTTCATGTTGTGATAAGAAGTTGAATCTACCATTCTGGAGATTTTGAAAAATTAATCATTTGCTCAACTTCTTGAACTTTTTCATAATTTGATTTTAGGGGCATTTGCATACATGCCACACAATTTTCTTGTATTTACAGATCTAACACTTAAACATTCATATTAACTTGCAAACCACTCAAATTCCTAACTTCACATCAAAAATACCACCTTCACTACCTTTTAAAAAGTGAAATACACTTTTTCATGCATAGGTTATGATAGCAAGGTGTTATAAGTATAAATATCGAACTTTGGGTATTTGATATGTAAATACCTAAGAATTGTGTGGTATGTATGTAAATTTTCCTAGATTTTAATATGATGCTCAACAGAGTATTGGCTCTTTTTTGCATTTGGTTTAGCAGACTACATACCATCGATACGAAATATATGAACTTGCGACGAAGAATTAGCTCATTCCTAAGCCATGGATTTTCTGATTTTGGTTGCAACAGTCCCCAATCCTTTACAAAATCCCAGTACAATTGGTACACAGTTGCTGTGCTTGACATCAGGACAACAAGAGATAACCACCCTATAGTTTTCTCCTTCTCATAGGCTACCTTAGCTCCTGCTGCAAGCATTGCAGACACATACTTGCCCAGATTCACAAGATGGCTTATCTCTCCCTCGTCGAACCATCTCCTCGCACACTGCCACGAAATCGTGTAGTTTCCTAAAGATTAGCTACTTTTTATTTGAGTGGTCTTGATTTATATTGTTTAGAAAAAAAACCTGCATGGCTCTCCAGTAGTAGGGAAGGAAGGATACAGCATACGCTAAGTCTCTGAAATTTGTAGTACTCATGCAGTATCCATAATCTTGTGTTTTATAGCTTCCAGTGACATAATAGCAGGTTACATACTCCAAGTTCCTCAGCATAGGTACCTATGGCCATTTAGTATTGTGATCAGTTAGTCAATCTCTATTTGAAATACCTGAAGAATTTTACAAATTTCAGTAAAATTGAGAAAAATAAATACCTGGCTGCATAATTGGTCAGCCATGAAGAAATCTACCATGACCACCTGCAAATGTTTTTCAAGGAAAACTAAAGATTTGATTAGTTATGCAACCTGTCTTCTGAATTAATGTTTGATATTGTTGTCAGGTCTAACCAACCTTATAAAAAGGAGATAGTATAATGTTCCTGATGACTCTAAGAAAGTGGTAGCGGCTTGATTGGTATATAATGTTGAAAGGACACACAAGCACAACTGTAAGCATCTGCATCAAAATAAATAGAATTTTATTATGCCCTAAATTCACAATCATGGTTACAAGAATAATTGGCATTTATATTCCAATATGTGATGAGAATAAGCATTTGATTTCTTTAATGTGGCATATGCTGTACTATATTCTTCTAAACAATGTAAGATGCTGCGTTCGTGTAGAAATGAGAGAGATTACCAGTAGCAAAATTCCAGGGATTGCTTGGACTTGAGTGGAATTATAGCCTTTCAAAGTACAGGATAGATGGGCAAACATAATTCCCACCACTATAGTCATCGAGGTGGCACATATCAGGAAAACATCTCTATATTGTAGCTCTTTGGTGGGGGCGAACTCAAATATGAAACTATAGTTGATTCTTGTCTTTCTCCACATGCAGATGTTACACCCATAGAGGAAAAGGTGCAGGAAAAATAGGCTAAACATACTGTAATTTATGTAAAATAGTTAGAAACTTAATATAAAATGTGATGGTTGATAACTAAGATCATTCATAAATTTCAGATTAACAGGACTGGCCTTAGAACTGGGTAAACTGTTTCCATGTAAATGGTGTCTGATTGCCTTGTGTACATTCCAGCAATATGTGCCATAATACAATATCCGATAAAAAGTGCAATGAAGCATCCGGTAAAGAGTCCTGTTAATAAAATTAAATTATATTCCAAATAAGCTATTTTTGAACATCCATCAGGAAATGGTATATCTCATGCCAGTGGCGTATATGCCCATTTCAGTCTAGTTTGTTATCAGTAATAGTGCTTAATTATGCTTAGTTAGAAAGTCTTTTTTTACCAATGAAAAAAGTCACTGAATGAGATTCCTTTCGCTGGTTTGGCTTGAGGTATTTTATGGCCTTCCTCTTATCATCATCAGCAAAGTGTTTGGTAAAGTGATCCTCGACCTCATCCATTAATCTAACAGCCTGCTTGATTTCAATAGTTTTGTTACTGTTATGAAAAACCTTTTTTTACCAGTTTCCTAATGAGAAATGGAGATATTAGGCAGGACATTACCTTATCTGAACTGTTGAAATAGGAACTTTCAACAACTTTAAGGTATATAGGAAGGATTTGCTTTCCCATCGCCTGCAATACGAACTAATTATTATTATCATAAACACTTTTAGCTTTTCCTAGATTAATATATATATATATATATATATATATATATATATATATATATATATATATATATGTATAATAGAATAGCCAAATAACCTTATCAAACTTCTTCAAAATCTTCACAAAAGCCAACATATTCAGGTTCCTGAAACAATTAACAGAAAAACCTTTACTTCCCAAAAAAATGATGAAATTGAGCTTGAATAACCTATTGGGATTTTGTTTGCACCTATATGTCCTGAGGTAACCCAATCCTTTGAAGAGTTCGATATAGGCCCCTCGAATCATCTTTTCTGCACGGTGGAGCTTTGTCTTGTTTATACGGAGTTTCGCTTTCTCTGGTCTGCATTTCTTGGATTGGTTAACTAAGTCCTCCCAGACGAAGTAGGTAAGAGCTGAGATAGTTCTGGAGGGAGTAGTAAGGGGAATGTTTATCTTGAGATTCTTTCCCTGGCAGCTGAAGATTCTACCAGAGAGACTTGTATGCTTACCTTCTTCTGCTCTTTTGGCTTTCACCAGATTTCCTGATTCATCTTGCTCCTCGAGAGAATCACAGAATTGAACTTCACTCTTCTCACACTCTGATGCCAAGCTCTCCTGAGTTTGTTCCTGATCTGTTGTGTCCTTAATGGACTCATCCTCTGTTAACATGTAGTCAATTTCATAAGTTAACTAATTTATTAAATAATATAAATAAACTATTATATCTTCACAATATTTTTTTATAAGTACATTCATTATCAAAGAAGTTCTGAATGTATATAATAACTTGGTAGTATTTTGGTATGCCAAAAGAGCTCGCGTTTTTGTGTTTGATTCGTTCTTTGAGCAACCAGCACGAACAAAGATTAGGTTTCTTGAACTTGATTTATGAACAAGCTGATTATGAACAAAATATCATTCATTCATGTTCACTCGTTTTGACTTCAGTTAATTAAATAGTTAAATAATAATAATATTATAAGATTTTTATTATTAATTCTTTTGTCATATTAAAAAATGTTAAATTTTATTATTCTTTAAATTATTAGAACTAATTTCGAGCCAAATTTGAGTTGTAAAGAATAAATGAATTTGAATCATGTTGAACACAAACATGTTATTCGCTGGTCATTTCAAACACAACTCGATTTAAATTTTTTTTTTGTGTGTGTGAACAAGCTGAAGCTGAACAAGAATACAAATTAGTGGGCTTGCTCAAGGTCAGCTTGTTTTCCTCTTTAATTGTATTTTCTTAATAGTTAATTAGATTGTCTAATAATATAATTCAATTGAGGGATATATGAAATTAAGGACAATTAAAAAATAGCGCCATCTGGATACAAAACATATCAATATATTCTGATTTAATTTTTTTTCAATAAAAATGTTAGTATGATAAGCACACAACAACAACAACGACAACAAACCTTTATCCCATTAAGTGGGGAGGGTTACATGAATCCTTTTTCTCCATTGCGTCCTATTGAGTGTCATATTTTCATTTAATTCTAATTTATGCAACATGCACAAGTCTTTTTAGGTTTACCTCTGTCTTTCTTAACATAAGTCGAATTTAAAACATCTACTCTTCTAATCGGATAGTCAAATGGTCGACGTTTAATGTGAAGAAACCATCTAAGACGACTCTCTCTAATTTTGTTCGCCACTGAAGCTACATCAGCCTTATCACGGATATAGTCGTCTCTAAGTGTAAAGCCACTCATCCACCTAAGCATTCTCATCTTAGCAACATTTTACTTAGTTTTATGCTTCTCTTTTAAAGGCCAACATTTAGCGTCATAGAGTATTGCAACTCTCACCACCATCTTATAAAATTTTCCTTTCAGTGTAAGCGGTAGTTTTCTATGACACAACAGACCCGGAACATTCCTTCACTTGAACCAACCCAACTTAAATTCTACTAATAACATCCCCATCTATATCACTATCACATTGAACAATAGACCCGAGATATCTAAAGGGTCACATCTTTTAATAATTCGATCGCCCATAGTCACAACTCTGTCAATAGGGCTGCTGCTACTAAAATTACATTCCATGTATGAAAAATATGATATATGAAATCAAAGACACTTAAAAAATTGCTGTCTGGATACAAACGTATCAAAATATCCCAATGTAATTTTCTTCAATAAAAATTTCAGTATGTATGTATATTACACAATAAACTATTTCTACTGTATTTCTTAGCTGCTTAATTGTGTAAACATCACGTTTAAGTACATTTTCCATAAATTTTTTTGGTCGAAGTAGTACCAACAATCAATTGAAATTTCTGCCATTTAAACAAAAAGTTCCGTCCTTGAAGCAAAAATAGGCTTAGCCGTGAGTAAATAAAATTAGTTCTTTATGGACTCTGCTTCATTATTGTTTACATTTGGTTCTGCTAGCCCTATGTCAGTACAGTTATGTGCTTATCCTAATTTAAACACCTATAATTCTAATAAGTTCCATATTTAGCTATGTTTTCATGTAGATTGATTGAAGTTCAGAAGAATGGAACAATTCATGTACTAGTGAATATTGGGTTGGAACATGATGGATAAGCCTACTTTGGCTAATTCGTGTAATAGAAATTTGAAAGAAAAAAAAATCAAGTTGTGTAATGGTGAGTTTTAAAATTATTAAATTTATATGAAAATGACTGTAATATAAGTTTGATTAATTTGTCATTTATTGCACTTATGTTTAAACAAAGTTGTGCAATTTTTCTCCTTAAAAATGATTTTATTTCAGAATCTTTTAGTGCTGTATCTATTAAAAAAACATAATTAAAACTTTCAAGTGAGCTATTGGTTTATTCCTCATTTATCTTTTGCACACTTTTATGCTTTCCATTTTCAACAAGTCCCATGCTTTCCGCATTCTGTGGTCATGCAATTTCTGTTCTGCGTTGGCCAAACTATGTGAATAATATTTCATGAAGAAAGGGAGATGAATCCGACTTACCGAAACAAATAGAACTCGAAATTGACTGATCTTCCTTCGAGTCAGGATTCAAGCAGCCCTGCTCCCTCTGCTTCTTCATTGCAGCCTTGAGATGAACAAGAATCTCCATTTGCTTTCTCAGTGATTCACCCCTCTCCACAAACTCCTTCTCCTTCGCCTTATAGAATTGGTTGACTTTATTCAGCTGAAGATCAAGCCTTGCAAAGAAATCTCTTGCAGCATTTGTCTCTTCAAATTGATCCAGTAGCTCAGTCTCATATAAATCACCATTGCTCGCGGTGCTCATAAGCTTCCGGTGAACCTGAGCAAGCCAAAACTATCTATTTATTAGAACAAATCATAAAACTTGAGTCATAGCGCGAAAAGACTGAGCAGAACATTGCCTGAATAGTTTCATTCTTGTGACCCCAACCACTGCTGAATAAGGATAGTTTCTTTACTGGTGATAATAAGAGTCTTTGTGGAAGATTTTCCTCTGGTGATTTGTTCACTAAATTCTGGTTGAAGCAATGAATTTGCATTTTCTTGAGGTCTTTTTTTAGCTGCCAGTAGTCGACAAAAGCATCCTTCCACTCGGGCACAAGCTGGGCTTTAAACTGCTTGGAGAACTTCACCATGTCTACTTTTTTCTCTCACAAAGCAATATTTTTACTGCAATTTGGTCTATATTCCCTCTGTTTAGGTGTGGGCGGGAGGGGGAGAGGTGGGGAAGTTTATATACCTGGTGAGATGGAGTGGGGAGGGGAGGGGAGGGGAGGGGAGAGTTTGTAAGCATCATTCTTGTGGGTATTGGAAAACAGCACATTCTGAGATATCCTTAATTAGGAGCTCTTGTACTACTGTAATTGAGCATCTCAATTCATTTTGGGAGGCCATGGTTTCTTGGGAGAGATTCTTCTTGAGGAAAGGTTTGGAAGTGGGAGGATTTTGGATGTTGGGTGAGAGCCACTATGGTGAAAAAAGATGAATAGCCTCTATGTTTTTGGTTGATGCTGGTTTCGGCATTTCATCGGTCGAGTTTTTGTCTGGAAAAAAATTTGGATCGGGATATTCTGATTAAATTTTAATTTAGATGAGATATGATGTAGTTGAGTTTACTTTGATTTTGATGGAATGTAAAAATTGATTCATTTTGTATACGTTGAAATCACCTTGAAATAACTTCAGAAGATTTACACACATACCACTCAATTTTTATGTATTTACATGTCTAATTAACACACAAACTCTTATTTCTACATATACCCACTTTACCTATACATGAAAGTTGTATTTCACTTTTTAAAAGTTAAAATACTGATGATATTCATGACGTGATATAAACTAACCACCCTCTTCCATCAATATTGTGCCCATTTAAAAGAATATATTGGGATTCCTTAGTTCTTTAAGATAATAATTGCAGCAACACAAGTTAAATTAACTTTAGAAAATTATATCTGTTTCTATTCCTTGAGTCAGCATTTCACACTTGAAATCAAATGTGGAAGGACATCTTGGGCAGCTCATGATATGAGGATCAATGAATAGTTTACTCGATTAGAGGAAGCACTTGAAGGCTAAGTTCTCTTAGGTCCGTTTCTTTAGGGGCTCAAAGCTTATAAGTAAAAAATTAAAGTTCTTTTTAAAGTGGTTATTTGGTTGGTATGTTTGGAATTTAATATGAGATTTAAACCAAACATTGGATTTTATTTTTCACAATTAAAAAAAAGTGAAATGAAAATCAATTAAAATATGCTTAAATTTCTTTTTGACTAGATACTATTTTTCAAAAACAACATGATGGATGCAAACCAAATGTGATGAATTTTTGTAAAAGTTCAAGCTTTTTGTGATGTTTGGTATCATTATTTATTTATTATTATTATTATTATTATTATTATTATTATTTTGGGATTATTTATGTTTTAGTTTGAAATAAAACATGTTTGTTAGAGTTGGTTATTATTTAAAAACACTCGAAACATTGAAATAATATTTTGAGTGTTTTTAAAAAGAAGTTTATTAGTTTTAAAAAATAATAAAAAAAAACTTGAAAAATGCACCAAACAATTATATTTTTTAAAAATAAAAACAAATAAAAAAACAAAAATGTTTTAAAAAAAAGAGATCCACGAGGCTTGTTCCGGATCAATTTTGTTTTTTTTAACTTTTGTTTATAAGAACATGTTTGGTTTGTACGATTTTTACATATTATTAATTCTTTCTAAAAATAATAAAATTATTTTTGAAAATACTTAAAATACCATTTAGGTGGCTTGAATGATTTTAAAACCAATAATATTTTAGTCAAAAATGCCAAACATATTTTGTTTCAAATCGTAACACAAACAAAACAAAATAAAAAAATAAATAGAAAATAAAATATAAAAGTGATTCCAAAGGGCAGGTGTAGTTTGAGATCACTTTTGATTTTTTTTTATTTTTATTTATTTATGTCTTGATTTAAAATAAAATATATAGTTGAAATAATATAATATATTTATTTGTTTTTAAAAACAATCTAAATAATTTTTAGATGGTTTGAGTGTTTGAAAACAAACTAGCTTGTTTTTAAAATTAAAAAGAAGAATATATAAAAAAATAATGAAGCAAACATATTTTTAAATTGTTCCATCTAGAGTTTTAAATGTTTCCGATTAAAGAGAACTATTGTCTTTTATTTTAAATTGCAAATGATAAATAAAAATATATCCATTTATAAATATAAGAAAAATATATTCTATCTTTATAAAATGACAGTACTTTATCCATTTATAGGAATATGATGTAGCCTAGGCTTAAACACTTGATTGATGGCCTAATTAGGCTTCTGAGGCTCTTAAAGGCTGTTGGAAGGTGTATATAAGCTTTAATAGGTTTTAAGGAATAATATGGTTTATTTTACATGTGATTGGGATCAATTAAGAGTAGGTTCGCACTATCAAGTAAAAATGGGATTTAGGGTATGTTTGGGACTGCTTGTGCGTTTCAGAATAAGTTGTTTATCCTGAAACGCGGCCCGCGGGCTGGCGGCAGAGGTCGACACGCGGCCTGCGATTAGTTTAAAAGCCCAAACATAGTTTTGGATAAGCTGGCGAAAATCGCAAACCAAACGGTACAACGACGTTTTGAAAATGCTGCCTGCACTTACAAGCTGACCCAAACGGACCCTTAGTTGAGTGTAGTAGACACGGAACAAATGGTTAAAAATATAGTATTTTTTTACAAATTTTTAAGGTCTCAAGTTGGCCAAATAGAATTTAGGACAAGATTTTGTTTTGTGACTTTGACGGACTTTAAATGTATGTTGACGGACTTTAAATATATACTTTAGCCATAAGACTTCTTATAAGACTTGACTTCTTGTAAGACTTTCACGGACTTTAAATAATATTTGGGGATATATATATATATATATATATATATATATATATATATATATATATAGATATATATATATATATATATTCTAATAAGAATAAGAAATGATTAAGATTAGTTCTAACAAAACAACAAATCACACAGAAGAAGTCTCGCATAAGTCTTACAATCTAGAAGCAGAGAAAATGGAAAAATTATTGCATACGGACACAACATGCATCTTTGTATGCGGTATCCGATTTACACCGTAGATCATAGTGATCTACGGTGATGATGTATTTCAGTGGGTCTCTTTTTTTTTTTTAAATTTGATTGCATCATCACCGTGATCTACGGTGTAGATCGGACACAGTATGCATCTCTGCATGCGGTGTCCTTACGCAATAATTTTTCGAGAAAATGTGGGAGATGGAGTCAACCCACACAAGCTTCAAGTTTAAGGTAGATCTGGTCGAGATGGAGTCGACCCACACAAGCTTCAAGTTTAAGGTAGATCTGGTCGAGATGGAGTCAACCCACACAAGCTTCAAGGTAGATCTGGCCTTTTCTGCAGGTGCATTCTGCTTTACATCAAATAAATTATCATATTTTTATTGGAAAAGTTTTTTTTTTCTCACACATCTGCCAACTCTTAGTCAATTTTTAATTGGTTGAGGCATAAAGAAATCAAAAGATAATTTTGGGTCATGTTTACATTACCAAAAATATTTAGGTGTTTTACATTTAATTATTCAAAAGGGAGAACGTCTCATGAGGAAAAAAAAAAAACTACAACGTCTCGAATTAGAGTTCATGTCATATGTGTGGCTTAATTGTGATTCAATTATAATATATGTTTTCTAATGATTTACTAAGTATTTCTACAAGTAACTTTATCAAACAACATCAATGAATATGATGATCCTACAAAATAGACTATCTTAGAGCTTTAATCACTTGAAAATGAACATAAGTAGAGTGTTTTGAAAAGCTTAAATTCAAAGTGAGTTTATGTTTATCTTGGCCTCAAATTATTGTATTTAGTCATTTTGAAATATGAGTTGATTGGGTAAGTTTAAAGAGGACTTTAAGAATAATGAAAACCTTTTTCTTAATAAATTCTATTTAATATAATAAAATATTTCATGAAAATTTTATTTGATTTATTTAATTTATTACAATTTAAAAAAATTTGAAAATTTTAGTAATACTTTGCAAATAATGATTATATTCATTAATAATATTTTTATGCATTTTAAAAATTTAATTATTTCTAAAGTTTTATATATTGTGCCAAACAAATTTTTGTAATAGTAGTTACAATCATGTATATAGCCCTTTTATGAACAATAAATTGTTGCAATTGCCCTCTTATCTCATCCATTCTTTATAAAGCTTTATATGGTGACCCCCAAAATTAAATTCAAATATTTTATTATTCAATTATATTGCATAAAAGTCTTAAAGGCACTTAAATAAAAATAAAAGTTTAGCTATAAAATGTCTTTAAAAAGTGGGATTAAATGTTATTTCTTATTAAAAGATGGCTTTAGCTTGAATTTGAACAAAGTATTAGCTTAAAACTTGACACGAAGCTAATATAAAAAACTAAAAAATGAAAAATCATTCTATGAAAGGCTACGAGAGCAAGAATCTTTGAAGCAAAAGAGAAGAATAAACTAAGGATGATTTACATTTATCACATTATACTATTCACAATTATAAAAATAAAATATAAAGATTGAAGATAGAACAAAGCACTAAAAATATCTCTAGGGCTTAGTGGTAGTATTCAAAATAATTTTTTAGGGCTTATTTTAACTCAATAAAGTAGACATGAACAACCAAAGCTAATGTAAATACATAAATACTGAGAAGAGGTTGCCTCATTGATCATTCAAGCATACTTGCCCTATCAAAGCTTACAACCTCATCCAATAAGCTTGTGGTGTTAGCTATTAATTTGTTGCCTTAGACATGAAGTTTGTGACATTATCCTTTTAATAGAATGAGATAACTACCGTAATTAGGTTATGCATATAATGAATTTTTAATAATGAACCACCTGGTTTTACTGTATAACTTTTCTAATTTTGCATTTCAACGTATAGTTTTTTCTTTAACATTTAATAATCAATTAGAACCTATAAATAAAAGATTTCAGTGGAAGTTTAATACATATTCTCTTATACTTAAACTCATTATAGTATAATTCTTAAGGATTCTAAATCTAAACCCTTTTTTCTTCTTTTTTTTTTGTTTTCTTTCACTACTGGAAAGTCATGATCTGAAAATCAATCTGTGAAAAGCAATTTTCAATCATTAAATTAGATCAATGCTTGATTTTTATGAGTCGATAAAACCTTGGCCGTAAAAAAAACGAAGTTTGAATAATCAAGTTAATATAGGTTAGACTAAATAATTTAGCCAATACAGGTTAGCGAATGATTTATTAGTTGCTAAACTTTAATGGTCGATTGACAACTAAATATTTTTCTCCTGTTATGATGTCATCTCATCTGTGGAGAAGTACATATAGAGGTGAGTAATCTTTGAAGAAGTGGAATAAGAGACAAGTAAAACATTTATATTAAATTTTTTTTTATTTCTCTTCTGAGAATGTGGTCTAAATCTTTTAACACCATAAAACTTACATTTTTCCTCCATTACATCACTTTGATAATACAACATGCAACAATCAGTACAACAATCTATCTTCTTTGATGTCAAGTCTAACTTCGAAACTAATTTTTCGTTCGATATAAGTATTCTGGTACTAAATTTTCATTGGGGCTTATCTCCATTAATAACCCTACAATTTGATTAAAACATTATATAGGTATATTATATTTGGATTTAATACTCAACATCCTAAGTACCACTATTAACTCAGCGTGTATTATGCAATCCTCCCACAATGATCGTTGTGTGACATTCAATAATGCATAGAATTTTTTGCTTCGCTATTCGGTGGCTCATCCCAAGCCACATGTTTAATAAAGTAAGTATAATTGATTACATCAAATACCATTTCTTCAAATATGGTAGGCTCATATTCACTTGAGGTGGCAGAGCTTGATCAAGCACCAACTTGATCATATTCAAAATATGGTTCCTTCTTTCCATGTTCAATTCCTTACCGATTGAAATTTTTCATAATACATATCCAACATAATCTCATATGGCGTTAAGATAGATTGATTCTTGTGCCTCGAACAAAAGCATCAAAACTTGCCCTCAAAATGGTACGTAGAAAGTTGTGATACCACAAAAAAATGAAACTTCAACACCAGTTGAAAACACATTAGTGAGTTTGTTTCTTTCTGAATATAATCTATTGTATATCCACTTAACTTTCAAATATCTTTTAAATATCTATATATTTAAGAATAAAGAAATTCAACAAAATAATTAAATATTTTTTAATGATTGAAGTTGACAACTGATATAGATAACACATGAAATTCTTGGTACTCAATGTGGATATAGAATAATATATGCTCTAGGAAGACATAAGATTCCATGAATCTAAAATGATTATCAATGTACAAGCATGCCAACTCACATGTATAATACTCTTGGTGGACAACTGGCATAAATACATGCCAAAACTTATGCATGAAATCAATAAATTTGAATTTCAAATATGAAAAATTCACATGACAAAACCTTAAGTATATCACTTATACATAAAAACATAACTAAGCTAAATAAATTTTGATTTAAAATCTTATCTTTAATTAATGCATTGGGTTCTATAAAATAGTATATTTATCTCTAACACATAAATATCTTACATCATAAAATTTAAGGATAAATTATGGAGGTGGGTGGTCTTTTGATGAGATAAAATACTAAAATTTACTATTAAAGTTAGGTGTTAGGTATAAAGATGTGATGTGTATTTTTGGGTAGAATATTAAAAAATTAATGAGGAATGATGGCTAAACTATCAAGACTACTCATGATTAAAGTAGTTTAAGCTAATTTGATTTATCTCTTTGGAAATTTGGCTTAAGATTAGGTAAATGGATAGAAATGATTATTGGTGGTTAGCTTAGGATGTGTACTTATGATATGGAGCATATGGGTGATTTTGGATTGATTTATAATGGTTTTGAAGGTTAGGAAACAAGACTAAACCTTAATATGTTTTTGCTTAGCTAAGACCTATGAAGAGAGGTTTTGAATGGTTGTGAGGCTTTGATTGTTGGTTTATTGATATTATAGGAAGCTTAGAACCTGGATGAAGAGTGTTGAAAATTTAGAGCAAGCATTATGGATGATTAATTAATAATTTAAAGAAAAGCAAAAGATCTAATCCCACCAAAGAAAATGCTACACTTGAAGCTACCAAGCACCAAGTAAAAAAGAAGAAAATTCTCACTCAAATATTTTATTCAACAACTGATCAAAAGTCATTACAAGTCAGCCTTTTTATAGACATTAAAATGATAAATAGGTCAAGAAAATGAGCAGGAAATTTGGAAGGGAATTGTAGGTCTTTTAATAGACAGATATGTTAACTGTCTTCCTAATTTATTATTTTTTGTGATTAGCCATAAAAGCCTCCAATTTAAAAAATTCAAACTTTCTAGAAAATTAAATTATAATATAAATAATAAAATACAAGTTTAAATATTTCTTCTTGATATGACTCTTATGATGGGCTTTGAATGGACACTTGTTGGACACTTTCTTAAGCTCTTGTTTGGGCTATTGTAAGTGGACATTTGGCTACATTTGCATGAAACTTTAAATGTTTTTTAGCTTTTACTTAAGTTTTTTAATTATTTTTTAATTTTTTATCATATATCATTGCATTTCTTAGTTCTCCACCATACAAAAAGTGATTTCTATCTATACAAATAATCTTACATTATTCTGCATCTATTATCCCATTCTTAAGAAATTCTACTTGGTAGAATTAGGTAGATGAAAATAAAAATAGAAAATATGCATGCAATATGAGAAATAAAAAGAATTAATGTCAAATTGAAAATCAAGCAAATATGCAAAAAAAAAAAAAACCAAAAACAAAAAACTACATCATTTTCAAAATAAAGTAAAAAATTTAATCTAAATAATCATTAAAATTTTAATCTAAAACAAAAACAAAAAACTAAATCTATCTATATTAGAAAAATTTTAAAGATTAGCTTGAAAAAAAATCTTAAATTATTTTGAGTAATGGGAGGTTTTTTGGTGGATATTTGGTAAAAGAAAAAGAAAAATACATAAAATGGAAGTTTAAAAAACTCATAAAAGTTCACTAAAAAAATGAAGCAACAAACTCATCTTCACATGTATACAAATGAATCATGATTAAAATATAATACCTAATTTATGAAGAGTAATAAAGTTTATTATATTAATGAAAGCTATATAGTTGATATTTGGTAAAATAGCAAGTAAAAAATTTAAGACACATGTTTGAAAAACTGATCTTCTCATGCATGCAAAAGAATAATAACTAAAATTTATTACTTAATTTATTAAGGATGGTGAAATTTATAATAATCGTAACTTTAATGGTTGAATCATTAGGCATGCCATAAGGAAAAAATTATCCCCACAAAAATTTATCATTACATGGCACCTTCCTAGATTTGGTTTTATACCAAATATGATGGATGTGGGTGGAATTTTAATGAGATAAAATCTTAAAATTTGCTATTAATATTTGGTGTTATTTCTAAATTTGTGATGTGTTAGTTTTGGTGGAATGTTAAGAGCTTTAGAAGGGAATGATAGCTAAAATACCAAGACTAGTTTGGGTTGATTTGAACATCTCTTTGGAAAAGTGGAATAAGTTTGGGTAAATGACTGGAAATAAGTATTCATGGTTTTATTAGGGTGTGTAATTATGATATGGATTATATGAATTATTTTTGATAGGTTTACAATGTTGTTTAGGGTTCAGGAACAAGGCTAGACCTTAATATGTTAATGTGTGGCCAAGAGCTATGAAGAAGGGTTTGAAATGGTTATGAAACTTTGGTTGTTAGTTTGTTGATAAAATAAGAAACTTAGAACATGGAGGAAAAGTGGTGAAGAATGTATACCACGTGTTATGGAGGATTAATGAATAACTTAAAAGAATAACAAATATAAATACTTAATTTCAGCGAAGATACCACAACACTTGAAGCCACGAAAGCACCGAGGAGCAAAAGAGAAAACTCTTACTCAAATATTTCATTCAATAATAGATCAAAAGTCATCACACATCAGCCCTATGTATAGGGATTACAATAATTATAAAAAGTCAATAAAATGAGAAGAAAATTTTGACGGGAATGACAGTGAAGGAACGTGCTAACAACCTTTCTAATAGATTTTTTTTATGATCCGCCATTAAAGCCTGTGAATTTGAAATTTCAAACTTTCAATAGACTATATTTGTAATATAAATAATAAAATATAAATTTAAATAATTCTTCTTGAAATGACTCTTGTGAAGGTCCTCGAAGGGACTCTTAATTGGACATTTTCTTGGTTTATTGCTTTCATTCTGATAAGCAGACCTTTAGCATCATTTTCCTGAGAGTTTGAATGTTTTATAGCTTTCAATTGATTCTTATAATTTCTTCTTAATTTTTGACCATATCTCATTGCTCTTAATTCTCCTCTACACAAAATACGATCTTCATTTGTACAAATAAGCTTACATTGTTCTGCATCAATAAATCTTTGGAGATATGAGCTTTAAATACGTGAAATTTTATTAAAATAAATGGTTACATAAAACATGGATAATATTAATCTTAAAACCATACCTCCCATCCATAAAATTCCATAGGATAGATTATATATACATGTCTTTAATAGGTTTGAGAGTACAAATAAGCATAGAGATATTTGGAGGTTTAAGATTTAACCATACAAAACCCATAATATTCAATTCAAACTCTTAATATCGACATGTTATTTCACATTAATTAATAAGATTGAATTTGAGAACTTAAAGTTTTAAATAGATGAAGAAAAGATAATATGCATGTAGAATAATGCTCAACACATCAATCATTCATCTTACAAGGGAAAAAAAAAAAACAAGCACTTCATTACACAATATGCATATAATTAAAGTGTAGCATAAGTGATGAAACAATTAATTTGCATGAAAAAATAATATGTTTTCATATGGTTACAAAGCCCCAAATGACCAATGTTAAGATAATGGAGAAAGTTGAGCGTGCTTCCCATCCTTATTGTAAGAAAAAAAGAAAAAATTAAGTGATTTGTATGTACATCTAAGAGCATAAGCTACATTCTTAAAGAAAAGAACTCACAAAACTAAAAATGCAAGAGAAATACTATGATTATCACAATGCTTGTATTAGTACTAATTCAAAATTAACATTTATTATAAGTTTGATCTTAAATGCCATTTTATCATGCAATTTTAACAAGTAAAACTGCTTTGAAGTTCAAATTCTTAGTGAATCACAATATATCTCGTTTTCACAAGAAAATGCTAGAACTTAGCCTACTTATGATTGCCATGATTGTTCTGATAATAATTTCTTTTGCTAAGGAAAGATTCTCCTGGCCTGGAAGCTGCTGCAGCTTCCAATCCCCACATTTCAAAGACTAAGGCATAAACATCTCATCATCAGTGGAACAACAGTTTTCTGATTAACCTCAATTGGTATTCTAAGATTCTGAGACTGAAATGCAATCGAGTCAGACTGTAATTATAGCCAAACTTCAACTAGAATACTGATTGATTGCAACAAGAAACTTTTTTTTTAATAAAACTGATGTTTTTACTTCCCATCTACTTTATGAGTGGAAATAGAATCATATCATTGATGAGCTTTAGTCATCTTATTAAATTTTTAAGTTCAGATTATGTTTTAACACCTCCAATGAAATGATTAAAAAAAACTAGAAGGTTCAGAATGTAATTTCTAGTTTAAAGCAACTGAATGAAATCTAAAAGCCTACTTAGGACAGTTTTTTTAGTAACTTTACCTCCCAGAAAGCTTTAATGTCATGTTTAACGATGGCTTTTTCTGCTGTTTTTCAAAAATCTAACTATGAAGGAGTTTAGATCTTCTTTAAATTTTAAAAAATATATTTTCCCACAACAGTTCTGTAAATATTTTAACAGTCTTGCAAGTTAAATAATACAAAATTTTCTCATAAAAACTATCAATTTTTGTGTACATTTTTATATTGGCATCAGAATTCTTAATCAAAGAACATTGCTACAATAGCCTATGGTGATATGCTGACACAAAAGAGCACTTACAGTCTGCTTAAAGATGCCAAGTAAATCATATCACTAATAAAGACTGTCATTCTGAACTAATCGTGTTTTATGCATGGACTCTATTCTTTCTTTGTTGAGGAAGACAAATGCCACAAGGGTAAGCGAGGGGGAATAATAAGTGGATATTTACAGGATATTCATTATAATGGTTAACGAATTTATAAAGTTTCCTAGTCTTGGTTGGGATCGCTTTTCATTTTTTTATTTTTTGTTTTATTTGTGTTTTGATTTGGCTTAAAGCATATATGATTGTGATAGTTTTTTAAATCATTCTGTTAGGTATGACTCGTATACCAGCTAAGGGACAAATGTTGGAGCGGAAAGAAGCGAGCGAGCGAGCATAGTGGAGCTTGCGGGCGGAAGCATCTGTCCAATCGGGGGGAGTTACGTTATGTGGGTTGGGGGCAATGCCTCTGCGGTGCGGTATAGGAGTAATTTTGTGATTATTTATTATACACCATGGTTATATATATATATATATATATATATATATATATATATATATATATATATATATATATATATATATATATATGTTGTACTGTAACCCTAATGAGATCTTGTTCTTTTTTTCTGAATTGAAAGAAAATCCGCTGCTCTGCTCCCGATGATGTAGGAAAATTGCCGAAACTCGTTAAATCTCTGTATTTTCTTCTTAATTTGTATCGATTCTTTCGATTTCTTCACCCTAAAATTCTAAACACACTCGAAAGAACTTTTAGATGTTTTGAATATTCTTAAACATCAAGTGATTTATATATAATTCATTCAATGGAATTTGGAATGTTTTATTTGCGTATCTCGACCTGTTGGTTTCCATCCTCGGTGTACGTAACTAGGCCTGTTGGTTGGCATCCTCGTTATAAAACCCCTCGGGTCGGGGGTTCGCGTCCCTTCTGGCACAGTTGGCCTTAGAGAGGTGGTACTCGAATTGTTAGGCACATCAAGAGTAGTTGGAGACTCATATAATAGTCTTTGG
>NEWO01000002.1:1499787-1522257 GCA_003013225.1 Phalaenopsis aphrodite
GCGAAACGTGCATCCTATTGCAACGGATCGACTCTGTGGTGTTAGAAGAGTTAAAATTTTAAGTTGGATGTTGAGGATTACTAATTTTGGAGAAATTATTATGCGTGACGACCGCACGTCCGGACAATTGTGGATGGGCCGTGATGATATCCACGACAGTCTGACCGCATTCAGACCGTTGATCAGCCGCACGTAATAGTTTTTTCTTAATTTGGAGGGTAAGTTGTCCTGTTACACCAAAAAAAAATTATATATATAACCCTTGTTGAGATCCAATCTATGAATAAGAAAAGATATACAAATTATTATTATTGGGATCATAAAAAAATTCATTTTATTAGCACAACTTCTAGTGCAAAACATGCATCCTATGGGGATGCTATATATACATATACATATATACTTGTTTTGAAATTGCCACAATTCAATAAGGTAATATATTGAACATTTGAAGCATACACCCTTGCAAATGCAATAACAGGGGAAGAAATTAAACAGCTAATAGTTTATGTTTAAAGAATATAAATAAGGTCATAAAATTACCAAATAATTAGCTGAAGTTTATTTCTATATTGAATAATTATAACAAAAATAATATAATAAGCTTCGCCTTTAAAGTTCAAATATTATATAGATAAATCATTTAACGCTTACTTAATACAATTAAATTTGAAGTATATAAATGGCAACCAATATAAATTATTTGTTAGAGAATTGTAGAAAGTAATAGTTGAATCAAGTAGATCACATATTAGTCGAGCATATCATGTATTAGAGAACATAATGATGTGATTCGCCTGGAAGGGAGGCGAGGCGAGGCGAAATAACAATATTGTATAACATGTATTAGGGTCAATCCGCAATCGCTGCAAGAAATCCCGATAAAAAATCAAAATTTCGTGGTTTGGGGCCGTGACACTTGAAAAACGCGGCCCCAAACGGAGCCTAAGCCAGCACTTTTAAATACCGCTATCGTAGATCCTTTTGATAGTGCTTTTAAATAATGTTGCTACATAAATGTTACGAAAACTCTCTTCTTGATTGGGGCTATTGGCTATAAAAATTGATAGAAACTAAAAGAAATTAAACAACTAAAAAAAACCAAAAAAGCTGATATTAGAAGTAATTTTTATGCTCAAATTAATAGCTTGACTTATCACTCCAAACAGATCCCAAGAGAATATTAATATAATTTATAGTAATTTTTAGATATAATAAATACTAAGAATTCAAAAAATTATCCAAAGTCACCATTCAAAATCAAAGTTAACTCTTAATTTTCTAATATGCATAGTCTAATTATGTATGATTTATTTTGTCTATTAAGGTAAACTGTGTTTTGGTAGTTTTTTCAAAATGCTGCCGTTGAAATCTCTATTTCTCACTGGTCCTAACTAGGTGCGGCGGCAGCTTTCTAACTGAGATCTGACATTTTTAAGAAAAAAAATTATAATAGTCACTGCAACTTTTTGAACATCAGATTATTTTTAAGCTCTTTTACAGCTTTTTTTTAATAAGCTATCGTTGCCCAAACATACTCATAGTCTATATACACGAAAGTAATTTTATATTTTGGAATTTACTTCTATAATTCCATGATGTAAGAGAAAAAAAAGGATTTAATGCTAGTGGAAGCATAACATTGTAGGGAAAAATCGTAAATAATTGTCAAAAACACTTGAATGGTAATGGTTAGTTTTGAAAAATTATAATGTTGCATGCTGACTTTTAAAAATAAATTACTTGTTCACAAGTATGTAAGAAAATAAGACTTAATTACATCTCTTAAATAACATCTGTTATAATATATACAGTTTAATATGTTCTCTTAAAAAACCTATAGTCTGTTTCGTTATAAACAAACTCAAGAGTCGCTTCTTTCATTGCTTGCTATATATATCCACTTTTCTTTTATCTTGCGGGGATAAAAATATTTTTTTGTGAATTCAATTGAAAAAAGGAAGTTTAAAAGGACAAAAATGAATGAATGAAACTTGCGTGTCGATAGACGTACGCAGCGCTGCATGCGATATTGAGGTTATACCAAAGGTACAAAAAATAAAGAAAAAGAAGAACCACCTCCTTTGGAGGAGCACTCTCGCCGACCTTTGCTTTCGTCATAACGTCGTCTTTGGCCAAATTCTAAATGCGAAAACACCATGATTTTTTTACTTAATTTTTGCATTCGTTTGTCTCTCACTTTGATTTCACAGCTTCTCCCTTGCTTGACTGTCACTGTGATTTCACTGCTTCTTCCCTATTTTATCTATATTCAAACACTTATCTTCCGTGTCAATGTCGAAGCATCAGAATGGAGCTTTTTAATATGTTGCCTTTAAATGAACTTTTCTCATAAATAAGAAAAATTAGTACATCCGGATGTCCGGATGTGCGGACAATGGTCCGGATGCATCGGCGGAGGGCGGGAATCGGATCTCGCCCTCCTCACTGTATCCCGGCCGTTGTCCGCGCATCCGGAGTCCGGATGTAATAATTTTTACATAAATACAGCCCCCATGAAATAGCATTTATAAAGGCAAAAATGTTGATTAGCCCTTGTTAACTTGTTTAAATATCATGCTGAAATAAGCTTATTTTTTCTCAAGTCAATAGTATTGTTTTTTTTTTTTACTTTTGGTCACTTTCGGTAGCAGGGCGACAGCCTGGTTGATTGAAAGACAACGACATAGGATTTTTAGCTTTAAAGAGAGGAGACTCACACAAGAAAGTGGCAAACCGGTAAGAACTGTGTTCAGACAAATTCTAATTATGGATTGAAATATGTACTACGAAAGATTTCATGCCTGTTAAAGTTCTACCCATGCTGGCATGTACGTGCGAAGCCTGTGCTAAAAGAAACGAAGGAGAAAATAGCGTAATGCAAAAAAATTTTGCATTTTTATGAAGCCAATGCCTTCATTTGTAAGTGGATTTTTTTTTACCTGCAGAATTTTAGTGCTTGCAGCATCATGAAGACAGTAACAGATTCAGATAGCCAAGGTGAATCATATTTGCAAATGATGTTTTTTTTTCTTTTTTTTTTTATAGTTGAGTGTATGCTGCATCATAAAGGCAGCAACAGATTTAAGTAGGTAAATTCTACTTACAAAACGATGTTTATTGTTTTTTGTTTTTTTGTTTCTTTTGACAGTTCAAAGCTTTCATAAAACAAAGTTAAGTGCTGCTGAGATGAGAATGCCTGGCTGGAGAGTGGCTTGACACTTAGAGACAAAAAAGCGAAATGAATATATCCGTGATAGGGTTGGTGTAGCTGTAATGACGTATAAGATTAGAGAGAGTCATCTTATATGGTTTGGTCACATTAAACATCGACCGTTTGATGATTCGGTTAAGGGAGTAGTGTATTGCGAAAAATGTGAAAGCGTAGAAATTCGCACATTAACAATCAAACACGAAATATTTATGTGGTTCAGCGTCGAGTCGCCTACCTCCACGGGGAAGGGAGTTTCCACTAGCACTCGATGGAGAGAAACGAAAGAAAAAAACAGCTTGGGGTTACAACTCAACACTTCCTCACCATAACTCTCTCGTAAGCCCTAAGTCTCTTTCATAGAGAAGGACTAGAGCATACAAGTAAATAACGCCAAAAAAAAAAAATCCACTAATTACAATAAAAGTAAATAATGTCATAAATACAATAATCTCTACCTCATCTCTTACTTTCAAGGAAGTGATAGATGACCAAATAAGCTTCAAACTCCAATTCAACTGCACTAAGATAGTTACCTATGTACCCCCTCCCGAAATGATCAAGCATAGTGTTGTTCTTCAAAATGCTCAACTGGATAATCAGTCTTGAGCTTGGATGTTCACCAAAATTCTACAGTAGGTGAACTTCTGTATTGGTAGTACCTTCGTAAGCATCGTCATTGGATTATCCTATATATCTATCTTTTTCAACAGAACATTTTCTTTTTCAATTAAGTCATGAAGAAAGTGGTGTCTAACGTCAGTGTGCTTGATACGAGCATGATGAACTAGATTTGTGGCAAAAAATATCACACTCTGACTATTATACAACATCATCTGAGACTTTTGATTAACTCTCAAGTCATCCAATAAACTCAGCATCCATATAGCTTTGTTCATCACCTTCGTGATTTTCATGTACTCAACCTCTGTAATAGACAAAACAACAGTAGACTGAAGAACTAACCTTCAACTGATTGGACCTCCTGCCAATGTGAATAAATAACCAACTGTAGATCTATATCTATCCATTTAAACTACAAAACATGAGTAAGTGCAACCTACACACAAATCTGCAATAGATGACTGCCTCTCAAACACCAAGCCAACATCAAATGTATCCTTCATATACCTTTAAATACTTTTCGCACCCTGTCAATGACTCCTTCCTGAATCATGCATAAACTTGCTTACGACACCAACTGCTTGTGCAATGTTTGATCTAGTACGAACCATGACATACATCATATTGCCCACTGTACTAGGATATAAAACTGATCACATATATATCAACTCCCGATCATCTTTAGGATATTGATCTGAAATCAACTGAAAGTAAAATGCAATGGGCAAACTCACAGCCTTGTTCGAGTCATCAACCCCAAATTTCTTCAACACCTTATAAGCGTAAACTCTTTACGAGAGTTAAATCATTCCAGCTGCTTTGACTCTGAGAATTCTGCAATTGGATGGTTGATTCTTCATCCTGTGAACCTCAATCTGACTAGCAGATGTAATGAAGATATCACCAACAAATAAAGGCAAGTAAATGAATTCACTGTTGATCGTTTTCTTGAAATATGCACAATGATCATACTGACTCCTTATGTACTCAAGTCCCCTTAAGAACCAATCATATTTTTATATCACTGTCATGAGACCGCTTCAATCCATACAAAGACTTATCCAATTTGTAACTTATGTCTGTTGATGCTCCATATCCAGAAGGTTGTAACATGTTGATCTCCTCTTGTAAATTCCAGTGTACAAATGCAATTTTCGCATAGAGCTGTTCCAAGATCGGACTGTACTGTGATATAAGTGTTAAGATAACATGGATTGAGCAATGTTTGACCATTGAGGAGAACACTTCATCATAATCAATCTATTCTCGTTGTGCAAAGCCTTTTGCTATTAATCTTATCTTGTACCGCACATCAACTCCATATGATCCTTCCTCTTTGCATAAACTCATTTGCACCTAATGACTTTCCTTCCTAAAAGAAACATCACCAACCGCAAGTACCATTCTTCCGAAAAAACACCATCTCTTCATCCATCACTGCTTTTAAAAAATCTTATTTTGCGCTCTCCACCGCTTCTTTGTAGTAACAAGGAACTTCTGCCTCTACAGCTGAAAGTAAAAATGTAATGTGATCCCTCAACCAACCTAACTTTGGGACATTCTGGCGCGTTGTCTTGCTCATAACAATAAACTCCTGAGTAGGAATTTCATCCTCCACATGCTCTTTCACATCCTCATAAGCATTATCAACATATACCTCCTAAGCTGAAACTACATCTAATATCTTAGTCAGATTGGACGAAAATTGTGAAACAAATTGAGTTGCATCAAACTCCGACTTCTGCTGCATATATGTGATTCCAGTAAAACTCTCCACTTGCTTTGAGTCTCAATTTTTCAACAAGCTTATCTCATCAATTCTAACTTTCTTGCTCATGAAAACCTTCCTTCATGACCGATCACATAGCTTGAAGACCTTAACTCCATGCCTGAAGCCAATGAATATTGTTTTCTTTGCTTGTGGTTCTAGTTTATCCTTTTGCACATGGTAGTAAGCTGAACACTCAAACACTCTCATGTGCTCATAATCTCCAAAAGGATGCCTTGACCACATCTACTTTGGGATCTTCTTTCTACTAGCTACAGAAGGCAGACGATTCACAAAGTGATAGACATATTCTATGGCCTGGACCCCTTAGATTCTATCCAACCTGGCATTGGATAACATACACCTAAATTTCTCTACTAAAGTTTAATTCATCCTCTCTGCCACCCTCGTTCTATTGTGGTGTCTCTTGAACAGTAAAGTAGTGCTCTTTCCTAGTTCTCTGATACTCTTATAAGAGCGCATCTGACATGTATTTGCCCTCATTGTCTTATATGATAAACATGATATTTTTACTAGTCTGTGTTACAATTCACTTCTCCCAAGTTATGAAAATCTCCAACACTTTGCATTTGCGATTCATGGTGTACACTCAAACATACATTGAGTAATCATCAATAAAAGAGACAGTGTCTTCGCCCGTTGAATGATGCTTTCATCGGGCCTCAATCATCTGTGTGAATATACTCTAAAATATAATTTATACTGTGGATGATATTCCCAAAAGATATATGTGTTTTTTTTTTCAAACACACAATTTTTAAAAAAATTAATTTTGTAAGCGCATGCTTCTTTGATCAATCCTTGCTTCACAAAAGCCTGAAGTGAAGTTTCTCTAGTATGAGCTAGTCACACATGCCACAACATAGTGGTGTCAGAAGAATTATTAGCAACAAGAGCCATTCTAATCACTTTACTATCCTGAAGATGGTAATGATTGTGACGGAAAACCCCTTTCAAAAGAATCATTGCTTCATGACATGTCCTCAGATAACTACCTTGTAGCACTTGCACTCTAAAGCCCCAACTGACAATAAATTTTTTCTGATATATGAAACATTTTATAATATTAGTCATTTTTTTCACAGTACTATCATGCATCCTGATAAAGATACTCCCTACACCAATAACACAACAAGATTGATCGTTGAACAAAGTCTTTGCACAGGTATCAAGCTCCTTGTATGAATATAACCACCCTCGATGCAGACAAATGTTATAGGTAGCGCTTGTATACAAAATCCAACATTAATCATCTGTAAACAAAATATGAGAAATTGTAAAAAATGATACATCTAACTCCATTTGTTCACATCTTTCCACAATAACATTGACATTTACCTCAGATGTAACTTTCTTTCCCTTCTCTTTCAGATTCAGACAATTCACCTTGCAATGAATAATCTTTAAATAGAAAATACACTGATTTTTCCCAAGACTGGTCCCACGAGTTTCGACATCATTTTTTATTACATAGGACTTGCACAGGCATCACCTCTTGGTTCAGTGCGGCTATACTGGCCAAAAAGTCAACTTGCTCATTTTTAGTCTGACATGGTCACGTCAGGCATGACCACACCCAAAAGTGTCTCGGAATTTTCAAGACTGGCTTGGTCGTGACCGCACCTGAAAGTTTGTCAATGTGGTCACGTCAAGCTTGGGCTTGACTACACTCATGTGACATGTCATCGATATGTGATATTCGTTAATGGATCAGACCACAAAACATCGTACTGCTTGGACGGTGGTGATCTGAGGCTCATTAACCGTCATATTGATATCTGTCGTTGACCCGCCACTTAATCTGATGGCTCTGGAGAGCCTTGTGACTGCCTTCCCAATCTATAAATAGGCGACTACGACACTCTCCACGAAAGCCTGAATAGAGGAACAAGAATAAG
This sequence comes from Phalaenopsis aphrodite, assembly GCA_003013225.1. Lineage (NCBI taxonomy): Eukaryota > Viridiplantae > Streptophyta > Magnoliopsida > Asparagales > Orchidaceae > Phalaenopsis > Phalaenopsis aphrodite. The sequence goes on from NEWO01000002.1 coordinate 1,507,310, forward strand.
AGTTCTCCAGAAAGCCTCCTCCTCCGGTCAGCCTCTTCTGCGGTAAGCTTCCTCCCTATCTTCTGTTAAATTAAGCATTTTAAAGTTGAATTTAGGCTAGGTCAACTCAATAGCCTTAGATTAGGCTTGAGTTTGGTTTTGACTCGGGTTAACTCGAACTTAGCCTAACCCTAAACCTAATTCAAGACTTACCTAACCCAGACTTGGCTCTAACACTAAACCTAACTCAGGCTTGACCCAACCCAAGTCTAACCCTAACCTAACCTAGACTTGACCCAAACCAGGTTTAACTCAAACTCATAGCTAAACATAGGCCTGGCCCAACACATGTCTAACCCAAATCCTAACCTAAACTTAATCCAACCTAGGTATAACCCAAACTTAAAGTTGACTTGACCCATCCTAGGTCTAACTCAAACTTAACCTAGACCTGACTCAATGCAAGTCTAACCCAAACTCAACATAGACTTGACCTAATCGAGGTGTAACCCAAACTTAACATATACATGATCTAACCAAGGTCTAACTCTAACTTAACCTAGACCTAACCCAATTCAGGTCCAACCCAAACTTAACCCAAACCTGACTCAGCCTAGGTCTAACCCTACCATAGACCTAACCCAACCTAGGTCTAACCTAAACTTAATCGAAACCTAACCCAATCCAAGACTAACCCTAACCCTGACTTAGACCGACCTAACTTAGGTCTAACCCAAACCCCAACCTTAATCAAACCAAGCCCCACCCGGGTCAACCTAGCTTAACACGGGTCAACCTAAATAAACCTAAACTAAAACTAAAATCAAACCTAAGCTAACCCGAGTCAACCCAGCTTAACCCAAGGTAAACTGAAACCAAACTTATGCTAACTGGGTTAACCCAAGTCATCCCAAATTTAATTCATGTCAACCCGGCTAGTCTTGGTCCTACCCAAACCCAAATCAGTTAATCCATTTCATACTTTAGCTCAATCTTGACTAACTTAAGCTGGAAATTTAGACTATCTCAACTAAACCCTAACCCATGTCTAATCCAAGGCTAAGTGTATGTGTTGTTTTACATGGTTTATTCCATATTTTAATTTATATGTTCTTCCATGTTTAAAAAAAATCAAAAAAATATAATAAAAGAAAAATAAGAATGAGAACTTTCTAGTTTTCTTCGCAAACACCAAACCTTCAAATGAAACAAAATCAAAACTTAGAAAACCCTTATTTCTCAACATGAATGACAAACTTAGGGATTGAAAATAAGACATGAATTTAAATCATGAACTTCAAATAAACATCTAAAACACAACAAGATAAAGAATGAGAACAGAACCTAGGTAGATCTAACATGAACTTTAGGATAGCTAACATAGAAACCAAACTGAGAGCCATACACTTACCCTAAGTTGGTTTGATTATATAAATCTTGGTTAGTCTAGGTACCAGTTAGTGCTAAGGACTATGACTTATAAAACAAAAACCTACCACCTAAAACTAGAGGGAATACCTTATAACAAAGTAACCCATGGTTATTGACAAAGGTATTTTAGATTGCTTTGAAACTATGAATCCTCCATGCTTCGACATATCAGAAGGATTTCTGCTCATGAGGTTGGTCATAGTTGACGGATACCAACGTTCACGGAATGATGGAAAGCCATGAGCATCTCGACCGAGAATGTTATTCCCAAAGTTTAGGTTAGTCCACCTATAGTGTTCCTTATAATGTCTAGGGTTTCATTTCCCACTTAGAAATCTTTTCCCACCTGACTCTATCTTTAGCTTTGGGTTTCTTATCATTCCTGTCAATCAAATCCAACAACCCCTTATCCTTTGACTTTACGTGATTAGTTTTGCATTGATGGTCGTTTGTTGTAGGTAATTTGGTTGATGTTTTGCACACAAACAAGTGAATTATTATGCAGTCATATATGTAATGAGGCTTTTGACACCTTAGGTTTTCATAATGTTAGCTAGAGCCATGATGGAAAAAAATAAATAGCTCACTCGATCACAAATTGCAACTAATGTAATCACCCCCACTTATTTTCTACAGATATTTTCCGGCCTTAAAGCACACATCAAACATGATATTATTAACCACATATAATACATGGTTTTACCACACATGACATTGTTAACCATAAATACTATCTGGTCTTAGACCTTACATGACACTGGTAACCACATATACTGCATGATCTTGCCACACATGACATTGTTAACCACAAATACTATATGGTCTTAAAACACACAACACATTGTTAACCATCGATATGACATTGTTTAAAACACAAATCATTCTATTAACCATAAATACTACATGCTCTTCCACACATGACAGCTAACTACATATACTACTTGGTTTTAGACTATACACAACACTGCTAGCCACAAATACTGTCCAGTATTAATAGCACATACGACACTGTTAACCATAGATACTACTGATCTTAAAACACACATCACACTATTAAACATAGATACTTCATGATCTTAGAGCATGTATTATTCAATTGGTGCTCCTGAATGGAGCAATCTGATAACTTGATCTCAGTGAGCTCTAATTCAATAAGTGGCCTTTTTTAAAATTTGTTTCAAATTTTATAATTACTTTTAAATAATGAGCTAAATTATATTATTTCTTCAAAATTTTTAATCTACACATTACATTAGATGGAGAAACAAAAGAAAGGCGGTATATACATTTGACAGTGAGAGGCCAATATAATATTCTGTGATTTATGCTTGAAAGATATAGAAATTGGTATTAAACTAACCACACACTTGAATAAAGAAGGTTAACAAAATATAATAAAAAAATCATAAAATAATAATAAGACTGTTTGATAAAACTCAATTGAAGAACAAATGAGTTCAATCGAAAAAGGATTAAAAATTGTGGAAGAAATTAAAGAGATGGACAACTAGATTAGGTTGGGACCATATTAAGAAAACAATGAATACAACAGATGAGTGAAGGAGAAAAAAAATTAGTAGTACAAAATGTCATATGAACTCTTCATTTTATCATATTTATTAAAATTTGATTTTATCAATTGTATGTCCCGCCCAATGCTAAAAAATTAGGATTTCTAGCATATACTCTAAATTGGAGGAGGAAATTGATTCTATGCTTCTTAGTGTTATGGCTATGGGATCCAATGTCTGGGCAACAACACAGAGCTTCCCCCAAAATTTGGATGAGCGAGAATATGTTCATTCAAATGAAGTCTAAGAGGAAGCACAACATTAGAGAAACAAAATGAATCAAGTCATTCAAAACACTTAACACCCTTCACACAAAAGCAAAAATAAAAATAAAAAATGAAGGCAGACACCAAACATTTATCTAAGCATATTTCACAACTATTTACAACCGACCCCAGTATGACATCCAGTTTTGCACCGCTATTCAGAGATGCCCAGAAAAAATTTGTGAAACTATTGGACTCCACTCCCGAGATATTTGATATTACGGCCTTATATTTATTTTTCATAAAACTTTTTGAGAATCAGACAAAGGGCAAGGCTTTCATGACGATAGTGCTGGAACGAAGGATTCCTTACATTCAATATTTTTTAAAAAATCAGGCAAATTAGTTTGTGCTTTTTTTATTCCTCATTGGTGTGTAATAATTTAAACTTTTATGCCAAACAATATCTCGTGATGTGTTGATGTGATATTTGAACAAGTATGTTTCACACTAGTTGTAGTACTTTATTTATATAATTATTCACTTATAGCATAACTTGTTATTTTTAGTATATTCTAACATGCATAAAATACTCAGATGGACTCCTCAAATGAAGATGAGATTTCAGGGATAGTACAAGAAGCTGCAATTATGACTACTATTTTATGTCTTATCAATGATTACTATCAGACAAAATTTTGCAAGACAAATTGTGCAGTGAATTCATCGAGCATATCTATTGAATATTTCGTTGCATATTTCTTTGATGCTTACTATTTCAGATGTATTGAAAATTGATTGACATCACTTTGCTCTTTCTTGTTTCAATATTTTAATTTTTAAGGTCATAACTTTAGAGATGCATGTTTTTTCTTATATCTAATTTTTTTTTATTATGAATCCTATTTTTTTATTATTGTTACATTGCATAGAGTCTAATTTGCTAATTAAAATCGTAATATATTATAGTCTTAGGAAAAATAAGTTCAAGGTCATCATGTACTTCATTAGTTCTATATTTCTATTATGACACAAATCAATAAGAAAGAGAGTTATAGGAGGGGATTTTATTGCTATCGTAGAAGTATGGCACATGAAAATTGCAAGTTTTTTCAATGGGCTAATGATATAGAGAATTTCACATTAGATAGTAAATAAGTTAGGAGATTTGTTATAGGCGTAAAATTATCCTGAAAACTTGATTGTTTGGACATGAAAGCAAATATCATTATAATATTAGTGACTGTTTTTTTTTGTAATTTTTATTAATGTAATATTATGCAGAAAATGATGTTCTACAATTGATATATTTGAAAAATTGGACTCCTGACATTTTTTTTTATTGCTAGAGCTATTTTTTTTATAATGCTATAATATTTTGAAAATTGCAATTATTCAACTAATTTACATATATAAGTGCATAATTTCTTTTTTCATGAGAAACAATTGTAGCACAATATATTATCCAAGCATCTTCACCTGTTAGTTTAATATAGCTTTCTGGTTGCAGCTGTGAAGCTCAGGAATCAACTTTACAACTCCTTATTCGAAAAATACCAACTGCCCTAAACTCACCCGAAGGGGCTCTTGAGTAAAAGTAGAATTTAATTTAAATAAGATTTACTAAATGAGGACTCATGAAATTTTGAAGACTATCTTAAAAATAGTTTGATGTTTTAACAAATAAATCCTAATTCTAAGGAGAAATCATTTGGCAACTTTAGTAGTATTTTATAGGATTTCTCTTCTTCCACGCTTTAGTTCTTCCAAATCCCTTAAATCCGTATTTCAACTACATTTTTTAAATCCCGGAGGATTCAAGACAAATAGAGAAAGACTGAGATTTAATAATATATAAGCTTTATGAATGCCTTTTTTGTAATTTGGAAATAATTTAACACAAATCCAATATTACTGCACCGTCCCAAGGATACGATCGGAAAAGGAAACACGAGTGCTCGGGTAGCCCCGGCGGTGGTTCGCTTGGCGCTGCGCATCTCGGTGGAGGTTAAGGCTTTTCTCAATCTCCTTCCGGTACTCTTACACTTTTTCTTCCATCCTTTGCAGTTTCTGGGTCATTGGTACCGTTTCAATCGTCTTTAGAATGATATATAGAAGAAGTTTAAATGTCTGCGGGGACATAGATTTTTGTCCTTGTAATCTGATTGATTTAGGTTTAGCAATCTATAGGAAAATTATTATGCTGCTCAACCCCATAAACTTAGGTAGGAGGAGATATAGCTCATCTCTCGGTACCGTCAAAACATTTTTCCTTTTTAATTTGTTTTGTTTTCAAAAGTCTACATTTGCGTAAATTTGCATCTGTGGCTCTGTCTCTGTATAATGAGCAACTTTTCGGTGTCACACTGGCTTTGTCGAGCTTCTGCCAGAAGGAATTTCATAACTTCTCTTTTGCGAATTTTAGATGTCAATTTTTTGACTGATTAGCATTCATGGTTCGTAATATTTTGTTAAGAATTGTAATTTGATTAACTGAAGCATGTAAAAGAAGTACTTGTAGTTTTTTTTCATGGTGTCTTATCAATGAAGCTACTCCAAACACCTTCAAGATTCTTGCTCTAGCCTTTTCTAGGAACCGACTCATCTTTTCCATCTCTCTGAACATCTATGGTTGTTTTGCCATTGTCCATATAATTCCTTATCAAAGAAGCATACATGACCTCAAAACAATAAAATGCCTCTCTCTTGGTTACTATCCTCTCCGAAAGGGGTGCAAGTGCTATTCTCTTATCACTAGAAAGTTTTATAACACCTTCTCTTTCATTAAAATAGTATTCTCTTACCTTATCTTTATGCCATTTTTTGAATATTAGTTTCGGCAGAATATAAAATTGTAGATTTCCAATCTTATTGCTCTTAGTGTCATTTCATTTTCTAAATCTCTTCTACCCAAAACTCATCTAAGTGATCAACCATGCCCCTCTTCCTTACTTGGGACTCAATCTAACCCTTAGGATCCTACACTACAGACAAAGGGATCATTTACTCAAGCTGTTTGGTTCTTCTGCCTGAGATGGACTATGGTATGCTTCTTGAACAAAATGATGCGCCTCCTTCGAGTTAATCCTCCTCTTCAAAAGGTATCATTAATCCATATTCTAACAATTCCAACAAGATTTTGATATTTTTATTAGTCAAATGGAAATGTGTGTTGATTTGAGCCAAACACCCACTATCTGATTTTTTATCTTATAATAGTTTTTACCTAAAATTTTTGACTTTACCACAATTTTCTATTTTATGATAGTTTTTACCTAAAATTTTCGACTTTACCACAATTTTCTATTCTTGGAATTCTTAAAAATATGCATGAAGTCGTGAAAATACCTGAATGAAAGGAAGACATTAATGAAGATATCTAAACAATAAAGAAGGTAATTGAGAACTCCAAAAGGTGAAGACACAGTTGGATTTAATTGGACTTCTAATGTAAAATAAGAACGATGGCTTCAGATTAGTTGTAAAGGGGTTACTTAAATTCATGACATTGTCTATCAAAAGACATTAACTTGTTACCAAGATAAACACTGTAAGGGTTATATCGTCAATAGTTGCTAAGTTTGATTGGCCGCTTTATTAATCAGATACATAAATGCATTATTTGGGGATTTACAGGCGTACCATCTCAAACTCTATAATTTACATATTTAAGACCCTGAAGTTCAATTTTACGTAGTTGCCACTCAAAACTCTTTAATATATCACTTCTACCGTGCAGTGAGTTGCTGTCGTCCCTCCGCTTCTAACTCCATCTGCACTTAATCATGCATGGGTTTGCTTTGAACAAAGCTGAATCTGAAATTCAAGGACAGTTAAAAAAGGAAAAAAAAATTGTGAGAAAATTGGAATTCAATCTTTTTCTGCAGATCTCGGGTCTATTGTTCAAAGTGATGGTGATATTGATGGATGTTATTAGTAGAATTCAAGTTGGTTGGTTGAAGAGGAGGAATGCTTCGGGCCTTTGGTGTGATAGAAAAGTACTGCTTAGACTGAAAGGAAAATTTTATAAGATGGTGTTGAGACTTACAATGCTCTATGTCTCTGATTATTGGCCTATAAATGAGAAGCATAAAACTAAGTTTACGTGTTGCTGAGATGAGAATGATTAAGTGGATGAGTGGCTTTACACTTAGAGAGAAAATGCGAAATGAATATATCTGTGATGGGATTGGTGTAGCTCTAGTGACGGGCAAAATTAGAGAGAGTCGTCATGGATGGTTTGGCCACATTAGAGGTTAACCATCTAATGATCCGATTAAAAGGTTAGATGTTCTAGATTCAACTTATGTTAAGAAAGGCAGAAGTAGACCTTGGATGACTTGAGCTTATTTTATAAAAAATGATCTGAATTTAGTAGAATTAAATGAAAATATGACATTAAATAGGATGCAATGGAGAAAAATTATTCATATAGCCGATCTCACTTTGTGGGATAAAGGTTATGCTGTTGTTGCTGTTGAAACTTTTCCTGCAGATCAAGCTAGCATGTGAAACCCGAATAACAATGCTAAGGAACTTGAATAACAAGAGTTCAACTTTTCAAGTGGAAGAGAGCCACGGGTGAAAGATGAACTGGAGATAACGATAAAATAATAGAAGGTGGTTAAGGGAGGACGGGGCCTTCTTTGCATTGAGGTGGGAGTAAGAGAACTTGTTGCGTGTTTGCACTTCGGAGGAGGCCATTCATGTGTTCCCACCAGTAAAGATGGCTTGTATGTGTTTGCGTGGGATTAAAATGGAGTTTGACTTATTTGCGCACTGTTGTTGCAGGAGATGGATACGAAAGAGTTAGGAACTGTGTGACAACGACTTATTGGCTGGTAGAAGTGATGTATTAAGAGGTTTTAAGTGGTAGTTGCGTAAAATTGAACTCTAAGGTTTTGGATATGTAAATAATAGGTTTGAGATGGTATGGCTGTAAATCCCTCTTATTCCCCTACATTTTTAGTAGAAACTTAGAAGATGAAGGACAAAGAAATATTTTTCAGGTTGGCTTTGTCACCACTATTGTTGCCAATCAAGTTGGCAAAGTCGATGATTCTTTGTAGAGTCTAAAATAGCCACCAAGAGTTTGGTTTGAAAGGTTCACTATGATAGTTAAGAGATAGTGGTATTTGAAAGGTCAATCATAGCATAGTCTATTCTCACAGAAATCACAAGAAGTTAAAATTCCTATCCCAATGGTATATGTTGATCACATCTTTGTTGTAGGCTAACTAGAGGAAGACATGAAAGTTTTAAAGGGTGTATTGGCCAAAGAATTTGAAATCATGTATCTTTGTCATTTAAAATATTTTCTTGGCATGGGACTAGCAATCTCATAAACACATGGTTTATTCTAGACCTATTTAAAGGAACTAAAATGCTTTATTATAAGCCTTTTGATGCACCAATGGATTCATTCAACAAACTTGGCTTGAAGGAAATTAGTACGTCGGTTAACCAAGGAAGGCACAACAAATAGTGGGAAACTAATGTACTTGTCACTAACATGACATATTAGTCTCTCTGTTAGTGACTTTAGCCACTTTATGAAGAATCTCATGAATAAAATTATTGAAGTTGTATATCGTGTATTAAGAAATTTTAAAATGACTTTAGGAAGCTTTATCTTTAAAATGAGGGCAAATACAAATATTTAAAATTTTTTCTATGCTGATTTATCTGGTTTCTTATAGATTGAAGGCCCATCTTTGGCCGCTACTCCTTTAATGGGAAAACTGGGTTACATGGAGGAGTAAGAATTAGTCTATGGTTGCACGAAGTAGTGAAATTTTATTCTAGTTTTTTCAGTTTTTGTATTTGTGTAGTTGGATGTAGATTTCTCAATATGGAGCTGAATTTCTTGTATTGGTATGTTGTCTGGATCTTATATTAGGCGATTTTTACTCTTGTCATCGCTATTAACTTGTTTAGTAGCTCATGTCTGTGTTGGAAGTTTTGTAAAGTGTGATACTTATCAAATTCTTTTCACAGTGTAAATCTTTATCATTATTGAAATTTTGTAACTGTTTCCAATTTTATTACGAGTTTTAAAATTTTGATGATTATGACACTGTTTTATTGAATGAAAGAAGTGTGTTTGATGTATTCGAGGTATTATTAGTTGTTAAAGTTAAGCATTGCCAATTTGTCGATTGCTGAATTTTTTGTTCCTTTTATTGTTTATCTCATCCCATGCTGCATTTTTGAATTCAAAACTTTATAAAAATTCTACATCACCAACATTCTGATTTGGCTTGGCCTCAAGAGTGGCAATATTCGGCCAATCTCTAGTGCTCACAGCTAACAGTTTATCTTATGGGTTTGTCTGAAGTTCAAGAACAAGCTAGAAGCTTAAAACTTGATAGTAAAGATGGTATGAAATTTTCTTGTATTAAAAAAATCATAAGTTTTTATAAATTTTATAAGTATTTCGGATGTTTATGCAACTTAAGGTCTTTTAATCTGTTGTATTTTAGCTTGAGGAAGATGCATTTTTTTCTGTCCCTTTCTCCTATGCGAACATGTTAGTTGCTTCAAATTTCGTTTTGTTTTGAAGGCTGCATATTCTCAAGAGATTGTGATGAAGATTTAGGCTTAATTTGATGAATTCTGCTTGTTTTGTTTAGTCTTAACATTTTGTTTTGTGATAATGCCAAACATGCTAAAATATATGTGAGTGCATTTAGTGAAAGTATGACCGAAACTGGCCTTTTATTATTCATAAACTAACCAATTTATGAATTTAAGTTAGGTTTCATTTGCGAATGCTAATATGCTGCTCTGCTTCCTTAACATATTATTTATTACGATTTCAATTTGTGCAGGATACAGGGGAAGGAACACTGTATTGATCATGCTCCTCCATGGCTTCACGATCAAGGGGAATGCAGTTGCAAAGCATCTCATCCATTTCTGCGAGAGTAATAACTTAATTTTTCTGTTCAGTACAAAATTATTTCAGTCAAACCCTAGACTATGTTTGTTATTATTTTAATTTCCTTATAAAGTCAAATTGTGTGGTATTCATAATTGTTAATTATTTGTTGCAATCAATTTTACTTAGTTCAATGACTCAAAGATTGATATTTTTTTAGCGGTCATATCACTTTTATTTATTGTTATCTATTTTTTTCTTTTATTTTATTTTGTTTAGGTTTTGATTTGAAATAAAACATGTTTGACATGTTTAATTAATATGTTTAATTAATACATGATTGTTACTCAAAATACTTAAAAATTGTTTTGAATGTTTTCAAAAAAATTGTTAATTTATTTAAAAAAAAGCACGAAAAACACACACCAAACAAGTTAGTTTTCAAAAACAAAGCCAAAAAAATAAAAATGAAAAAATAAAATTGATCCTAAACAAGGCCTTAGGAATCCTTTGTTGAAGGGAATAAACTATAGGGTTTCTTTAAGCTTCATGTTTTATTATATCTTTAGTTCAAATTTTTGTTTAGTAAAAATATTTCCTAAGGTTTTTGTTATGAATAAATGATTTTTGCTTGAAACTCTTGTGTATTGATCTACTATTCACTTTAACTATTTGATAAGAATAAACAAAGATCAATGAGTTCACCTACAAATATAGTATGAGTAAGAGGAGAAGGGAATGAAAGAGAAGAGTTTGAGACATAACTGGGGAGAACAGAAAATTTAAGAGAAGGAACAAGATACTTGGTTTTTCATTTTGTCCTTTATGTTAATCCATATGGCCAATATATTCTTCTTTCTCTCACGATCACCACACATCCATGGAGGCATTATAGGATGTCAAGTGGCATAGGCAAACAACCTTAACTGCCCAAGGAAGCAGAATGAGGACCCATTTCTTAGGCTCAACAAACTTAGCTAAATGGAGAATGCACTTATTATTTGTTCATCCCAATTTTCATCTCGAGCTACCATCCATGAGTTTGTATTCCTTGAACCAAGGAGTTGTTTAGCATTTTAGGCATTTATGTAGTGGACATGGTGATGTGTTACAAACTGCATCAAAGTTCACATTCCTTGTGAGTGACCTTGCCCTCAAGGTCGAGGTTAGGATAAATTGTGTTAAGCTCCTTCACATATATCCAGGTTGCATCACTTCATGGAAGGCCTTTTTCCATTTTATCAGGTATTGCCATTTGCTGACACATCCTTGTAGGCGTGGCGTGTTTTGATTAAGCCTTTTGGGTGGAGAAGTGTATGGTGTAGCCAGTCTTTTCAAGGTAGGGAATTGGGGTGTAGCGTGTAATCTTTCTTGAATGGTTTCAAGGGAGAGAGACATGAAAAGCTGGGTGAATTCCAGAATGTCATGGTATCTCCTGGTGATATGCAAAGGATTGACACACTTCAGGATTTTGAATGGGTAAGAATACAACTTGTGGAGTTTCGATTAGCTTTCAGTTTGGGGGAAGTTTGGCAGTATGTGTTTAACTCAGCAAAGATACCATCCTTTGATAGGCTCTGGCAGGAGGTGAGTGTAAAGCTTCTTTGAATTAGTAAGGCTATGAAGGCTATAACATTCCATTTTCTTGCATTCCTAGCTCAGGATTGCCTCCATTGTATATTGGGATTGTGTTTTAAATGGTGTTTTGATCATGATTTCTTACATGTTTTCTTGAAACTTACATATTTTATTCAATGTCAAAAAGAAAAAAATTACAAAAGTTGCAGCTATATAGGTACGATATGTGATCTTTCCTCTCTAAGTAGAGAAAAAGTGAATGATATTCATGTTTTTATTTCAAAACAAAAATATCTTGTAATTTCATTTTGCAAAAAAAAAAAAAAAAAGAGCTACTTTGCCTCTTGGGGTTGAACTGAAATAACACCTATCTGAATTGCGTATGAAAACAATGTCTGGGCTATCTTGTTGTTAGGTGTCCTATCTTCTTGCATGTTTCCTACGGCGTTGGACTAGTTGGGTCGTGGATCAGGGTTTGGAATGCTCTGGTCGTGAGGTGTAATCGAACCTCACACATGATCTTGATGAGCTCTACAATTTATCTATTGAATTACTTTTAAGAATTTCAACTATTATAGTATTGCGGCTCCTACATTCTTCGACTAGGCCGGACAACTACTATAGTGCTTCAAATGTTACATTACTGCCTTTGTTCTTCCTCTCTCTTTCGCATTGGAGCCCACTCATTCCCCAATCATAATGAGCTTTAGGAATACAAATCAAGGCTTTATACCATTTGATCAAATTTTTTATTGACTTTAGATTGAAATTCATGTGCTTCCCTATAAGGCTGTAGACCTTTTATAATAATAATATTATTTTTATTCTTCAAACTTAAAAATACATAAAATGATATTATAAAACATCAACACAAAGTCCTTTTCAGGAATGAGGCGCTTAAGGGTGAATCATCCTTCATTCTCAACGGGTCGAAATAACAACCAAATTGACCCAATTTCACGGATATTTCTGCATATGAAAAACATATTTTTAACTTTGTCGCATAGTCAATAGTGTGATGTTAGTTCATTGATGATCAATTTCTAGTGATAGACGATTTAAACTTGTTACATTATTTAATGGCACACCATGTGTAAAGATCATATACTGGACAATCACTTTATTCTGATTTGGTTGGGTTGTGAAATGCCGAGAACATATAACAAATGTAACTCAAAAGAGATGCTTTTGGCTTCTCGTGGAATGTTTAAAGAAAGTCAAATTCTTAAAATATTATTATTCTTCTCTTCAGATAATTACATATAATGACTCCACTAGCTGAAGTTGTGGTGTGATGAGTTGTATTGATTTCATTATCTTCCGCTGTCTTGATGTGATTACAAATTAAAAGTAGATGCTTTAAAGAGCACTTAATAACTAAGTAAATTGCATCCTAATATGTATCACACTTTAGGAAAACCCACATAGGACACTTCATAATTTGAGTACGGTCATAAAATACTTTTAATAAATCATCTATCTTCATTTTTATTATCATTTCTTCATTATCTATGACATCTAACTTATCTTTGGTAGCTTAAAATGCATGATGTGCATGCTCTGACTCCATTCGCAATGCTGTCCTTGCATGAGTCTCATGAACTTGTTGCTTTGACTAGGTTACGAATTAGACCTTGACTACGTGGGTTTAAACTCTAGGGTATCTGAGGTTGGACCTTGGTCATCTCATGGGTTGTTGGTCACCATCTTAAGCAATCATACGATTATATAGTATTTGCCTTATGATTATTGTGCCAAGGGGATTAAAACGTAGATAACTACACGACCAAATAACTTACGATAATGATCTCTTTACAAGAAGCACTTTTGTGAGACTCGTCCACCGACAAAATTGCCAAATGAGTTAGAGCATATATATTTTGTAATTGAAGATAGAAAAAATAAGTTTACTGTAATTAGTAATGAAGAAATAATAATAGAGATGAAGATGAACGATTTACTACAAGGTTTTTAAGATCGTAGCCAAGCCATAGTATATCTTAAATTTTTATGCATATTGGAATGCAATTTATAATGTTATTAAGTGCTCTTTAGAGAATTTATTTTAATACTCTATTACGTCAAGGCAAAAAATATTGAGTACTATAGAGAAATTGATCCATCGATACAAAACTTTGATCCTGGTGCCTTATGTTCTTTTGCTATTATTGGTGATTGAGTGAATCTCATTGCGGAAGAGAGAGGGAGAACCGAGGCGGAACTGTAGCAGCCGTGACATTGTAGCTGAGCTCTATTACATCCGTGGTACTATGGGAGCTTCTCTTTGTACAAAAAAAATTCAACACTATTCTTCGAGGGCACACATTTACCTAATTTGGTGGCACCATGTTCTACCATGTAGAATGCTTAAAGATGTGGATGGGATTAGTGAAAGCACCAAATTATAAGAATAAATGATGATTGATGAGTTTACTGGCAGCTCCAAAAGTAGTGAGAGTAGAAAAAATGATGGAAGAATTTGGGAATTAATAAGGGAGAAGAGAAAATTTTAGGGAAGGAAGAACATATTTGCTTTTTCATTCTTTACTTTGCATTTATCCTTATAGCCAATAAATTCTACTTCTCTCATTATTATAACACAACCATGGAGGCATCACATGATGTCTAGTATTATGGAAAACAATCTTAACCCCTTGAGGAAATAGAGAGAGTACTCATGTTTAAGGCCTAACAAACTTAGCTAAAAAGAAAATGTACTTGCTGTTTGTTCGCCCCAAGCTACCAATAATATGAAGTGATAATCCTCTAGCCAAGGAGGTGTATATCATTTATGTAGTGACAAGGTGGTGTGTTATTATGACTCCTCGTTTTGTTTTCTCAAGGGAATTGAAGAGAGGGAACCAAAAGGGGGGAAAGAAAGTGAGAGGGTTGGGAAGCCGAAGAAGTGGGAGTTGAAGCACAAGAGGTCAGGAACACGAAAGGATGCTTTTGTGTATTAAAAACGATGTGCAGAAGGGGCAACAAAGGTGAGGTTTACTTATTCGAGAATCGAACGATGCTTGAGTGGACCTATGAGCACAAGTTAAGGCTTTCCTTGTACCAGAAGTCAGAGTGTAGGTGGATGCCTGCAGTAGTATCAGTAGTAGCAAGTGCAGCGCCGTTGAGGAGGAGGCGAGTGAAGGAGTTCCTGTGAGTGCAGTGAGACATGAGCCCAAGCGATTAAACGGAAGAAGGGGAAAAGAAATGACGTGCGGGCTTAAGCCTTGTCGCGTGCGACCGAGGAAGGTAAGGGAAGGTTTAATAATGTAACTAAGTTATCTATATATATATATATATATATAT
>NEWO01000002.1:1527839-1699081 GCA_003013225.1 Phalaenopsis aphrodite
TATATATATATATATATATATATATATATATATATATATATATATATATATATATATATATATATATATATATATATATATATATATATAAAACCGAAGGGCTAATATATTAAAGAAGAAAATGTACAAATATGTTGCATGAGATGCCCTAAAAGAATGGCCGACTCACACAATTCAACACACAAAAACCCAAATGAGTAAAGATACATAAAGTTAAAAAAAACCAAAAATCCACCAGCAGACGCAAAGATGCAAGGGACGTCCCACTTTAGTTCTTCTTCTGTCTCTAAATCTCAGAAGGGAGCTAGTTAACAAATAGGTAATGCGCGTACCATTACCCGAAGTAACCAAAGTATCATCCATCATATTTCTGAGCTCAAGTATGTCTCCATTCTTCTTCTTCCTCTTAGATGTGTAGACCTGAGCTTCCTCATCCGAGGATTGACTCATTTGATCAATGAATTGGTCCAAAGGTGGCCGGACAGGTGTAGGACGTTGCACATCATGATCCCCCTGAGTCTGAGTAGCATTGACATCTTTCTGGACCTGATGAAGCGATAATATTATACAGTGAGAGTGTGCAAACTCTTAATATTTTTATAACGTATTAAAAAAATTGAGGGAGGCCCTCCCTTACTATAGGGCTGTTCTGACACTGGTTAGAAATTTGCTACATACTTGCTTGGCGACTGTTTTTTGCTGCCTGGTAGAGTTTCTTTGCCTGACCAAAATTTTGTGGTAAACATTTTAAAGTTTTTATCTATTATGCTGAAAAGTTCATGTTCTTTGTGAACATGTATTTTTCTCCTAGGATGATGATAGATATTTGTACTGAGGAAAGAACTTTGATGCACTCGATTAATTCCATATACAATCTGTTATTTAGGTTGTTTTGTCTTTCAGGTAGGCTGAATCTTCTTTATCGTGTTTTTGAAGCCTAATTAAAAAAAAGAAAAAAACGCTGTAACATGTGTATGGCAGTCCATTCCCAACCATAACTTATCCCATCTCCTCCCTTATTAGGCAAAGGTTTAATATTTTAGATATGCCGTGTCCTGTTGTTGTTGATGCAATTAATCTGAAATTCCTTCTTATTCTAATCTATTTTAGTGTTTTCACGTGCGTTGCTTTCCATATGCAATAACTTCTGATCTGAAGCGTAGGTGTCAGTTCTCATTTGGCGGGACTATGAGGTACTGCTGCTACTACTTTATTTGTGTCACAGAAGTAAAAGCCTTTTACTTTCAAATGATAATGATGCTTTTCACAGGTTCTGCAACCTTGTATTTTTAAGAATTTTAAATCGGCATTTTCAATCAAATCGCATGTCTACTCAGAAGTTGCTATATGGAGCAACCGGGCTCAGGGAAGCATGGAATTCAGACAGGCTGAAATTGCTGAAAATGGTACGTCTTTTGCACTTGCTCAACTTAAAATGTCATAAATTTTTGTGTTTTTGTATGGCACTAGTATGTATGGGTTCCATATTTTCCAGTTGACAATTTCTTTCCCTTACTGTTTCAACGTACTCTTACTTACGTGAGGTATATTTCCTCTTTTAGCTTCTTATTTAAGAAAGTGGCTGCTACCATATTTGTGCATGAGGAGCAATGAAGATTTCATTGCTTTAGTGGAATAGAATTACAGTTCTTTTATGATGCTAGATGTTTAAGGTTTGTGGGTTCTTAATGCGATTGCAATGATGCACTGACTATGAATCACATAAAAAAACAAGGCTTTGCATATCAAAGATTACTTTTGATCGTGGAATCCTGGAAAATTTTTTTTTTCTCGCTTACATTGTTGCATTACACTTTTTTACATATATATTTGAAAGCCTAAAGGCTATTATATTAAATTAAAAGTAGGGTACAGATAGATTTTGTGGGAGGTCCCTAACATGACACCCTACAAACATAAAAACCACCATATCAAATGGTTCCAAAAAAGAGAAAATACAACAAAATACATAAGAGATCTTAATAAAAAATCATAAAGTGCCAAAATAAGAGTATCAGGTAGCTGGAGAGTGACCCAATTTTGCCTTGCTTTTGCCTCTAGTTCTAGGGAAGGAATCAGTTAATAAATTAGTCAGTTGAGTGCAATTGCCAGTAGTAACCAATGTATCATCCAATAGATTTCCTATCTCGAGTCGTCTTCCGTTCTTCTTCTTCCTCCTCTTGTAGACCTGCCATTCCTCATCTGAAGATTGACTCACTTAAACAACGGAATAGTCTGAAGTGTGCAAGATGTGTGGGTTGCTGAACATTAGAAACAACTACTTGTTGTACCAGCTGATGTTTTATCGGATCAAAGAAGCACTCTCGTGTGTCTTGGCATGTAAGTGAGCTTTCTTCAATAACAGTAAGTGATAGCAGCACATGTGGATCTGTACCTGTAGTATGGTTTTTTTCTTTTGGAACTGCGATGTTGAAAATAGGGTCAGATTGCACTTTCTCAGTAAGGATGGTAGGTGGTTGATCTTTAGCGATATTCAGTCTTAGATGAGGATGCAAACGATTGCAAATATAGAACTGTAGCCAAACATACTAAAATGAGAGAAATAAGGAGGGTGTAGTTCTATTTCAACATTTTGTCAATAGCCGTTGTGAATAGTGCAAATTCATATCTCATTAGAGCTGATTGAGTGATATCTCTTTCAACTAACACACTAGCCACAGAAGGTCTGGTGACGGCAAACGTATGACTATTCACCTTGAGAGACTTACCGTAAGCAGTTGCTAAAGAGTGGAGAATTTTCATGTTGAACAGATGTAATTTTAACCCCATAAACTTTATCCAAACAGGAATGATATGAAACTCCGCTTTTGGATCAAAATCGACAGTTTACTTCAGAATTTTCAGAAAATGATTGTCGATCTTGATAACATTCGAGAGAAAATGCGAATATAATCGTCATCGTGAGATAGCTGAATAAGTTTATGTCGACCGTCAATTAGGCTAATGTTCTAACTGCCCAATAGTTTCATAGTATCAAACTCTTTCTGAATGATCTACAGTTTTAGGTGATCATAAAGGAACTTCCCCACCAGAGCAGAACGCCAAGAGGATGCGAGAGTACTAGTTTCAACTTCAGCGAGAATAAGAGCAGACTTCCCATTTTTTTCCAAGCTTTTTAATAAAAGTGTGATCACCACCACCTTCAAGAGCCTCGTGGAAAGATTGTGGAACATTGCAGGACTTACTGATACCAAAACCACTCTAAAACTGAAATAGGGGCATGAGCAGGAATGAGAAAGTCGCCGGTAAGGGCATTTGCATAGGAACGGAGCGTTGAGACCATCTTCCTCACAAGATGGTTACGGTCAGAAAAGAACTGTGTGGCGGGCTGCAAGGAAACGAGCAGACTTCGGGCGCTGTCTATCGGGTTCGCTTCGTCTGGAGCTAGCGAGGAGACGACTGCAAGAAGAAAGGTCATCTGCTACGGGAGACGACTGTGGGAAATTGCGCCGTTGTCAATGGAATCAGACGACGACGGCAGGAGCGATCCTCGCCGACTACGGAGATGACAGGGAGCGATCGACTTCAACAGGAGAGACTAGAGCTGTAGCTAGGTGAACGTCGTCGTGGGAGGCGCCGAAGAGAAGGGAAGAAGCCGAGAGATTCACTGCCGGGAATCGCCATGGGGGAAACCCTAGTAGAGCATGCCGCTGCCGATGCCGATGCCATATATATATTTATATATATATATATATATATATATATATATATATATATATATATATATATATATATATATATATATATATATANATATATATATATATATATATATATATATATATATATATATATATATATATATATATATATATATATATATATATATATATATATATATATCTAATGAAATGTAATAGAAGTCCCTCCAAATTGGAAAGAATAGAAAAATAGTACATTAGAATAAAATAAACACTATCAGTGAAATATATTCTAAGTGAAAGAAATAAATTTCTTTCTGATCAAGCATGTTGATTGGTACTTTTCTACAGTCCCCCCTCAAGCTGAGAAAAATATTGCGTGCGAATTGGTGCTATTGACATGGTACTGAGGTGATATTGGTGGTATTCTGGGGATATTGAGGGTGATATTGAGGTGCAATAACACCCCAAAATTACTCGAAGTTCGCACCTACACTTGGTGTTTGTAATATTCGCTCCTCAAGCTAGGTTGTATATATTGTACAAACTAAGCTTGGACTTCAATTCATCATGTTTGATCTTGGTAGTGCTTTGGTGAGAATATTTGCAATTTGAAGTTGTATGAAAACATAACTAAGGTGGACAATTCTATTGTTAAGCTTTTTTGAGATGAAGTGTCTGCCCATCTCAATGTGTTTTGTTCTATCATGTTGCAAAAGATTTTTTGCCATACTAATAACTGCATGGCTATCACTAGACGTCTTAATTGTGTCTTTCGTCTCAATCTAAGCTCTCATAATGGCCTTCGAATTTGCATTCCCTCATGTATTCCTAGTGCAAGAGCATGATATTCATATGCCGCACTATTCTGAGAGACAACAACTTGTTTTTTTGCTTCTTCATGTGATTTGATTATTCTAAATATATGATAATATCTAGCTGTTGATTTCTTATTAGTTGCTCTCCTGCCCAACTATCATCTATGTAAACCTTAATCTCACAATTTTTAAGTTCTTTTGAATAGCAAATTGTATCCATGAGTCATCTTTAACTATCTTAGGATTCTGTTCACTATTTCCAAATGATTCTCATTTGGATTATCCATGCGCTGACCTACTACATTGACTGAGCATGTAAATATCAGGTCTTGTGTGTGTTTGGTAAAATATGTTACCCACTAGTCTTTGATTTTTTTTTTTTCAACTAGACTGTTTTCTTCACATCTATTCATCATTTTGTTGTAATTCATTGGTGTGTAAGCATGTTTACACCAAGCATGCTAGTTTCACTTAATAGGTCTAAGATGTACTTCCTTTGAGATATGAAAATTTTTAGATCTTTGATCTCAAATTCTGTTGCAAGCATTCTTTTTAGTATGATAATTTCTTTGGAATCATTACCTGTCAAGATAATATCTTCTACATATGTTACGAGAATAACAATTTTCCCTCTAGGATTGGATTTAACAAACAATTTATGATCAGCTTGACACTGAAGATATTCGTTAGTAATTGCTCTATCAGCAAGCTTGCTAACCAAGTATGAGGAGATTCCTTCAAGCCATATAAGGACTTTAATTTCCAAACAAACTTGTTGTTTGACCAATCTTTTAAGCCCGAGGTATAATCATGTATACTACTTCATTAAATTTACCATTCAAGAAGTTGTTTTTAACCTCAAGTTGGTATAAAGACCAATCTTGATTTACTGAAAGAGAGTAAAACCCCACTGTATTAAGTTTGGCAAACATATGTAAATGTTTTCTGATCATCAATTTTGTATGACTTCGTGAAGCCCTTGGCAACCAATTTGACTTTAATTCTTTATATACTTGCATTTCCTTTGTATTTGACTGTGAATATGCATTTGTAACATATAAGATTTTTTCCATGAGGCATCTATATAAGTTTTTTGTGCTATTCTTTTCTAGAGCTCGAATTTTTTTCTCAACAATTTGTTTCCATGTTGGAACTTTTAAAGTCTCTTGGTAGAGTTGAAAACCTGCACACTGTTAAGGCTTGTCACAAAAGTTCTGTAAGATGGTAGTAACTTCCATAAGCTACATATCTTTTAATTGGATGATCAGAGCACATTTAGATACCATTGATTTTTGCAATTGGTTAATTACAATTTTTAACCTTCAGTGTAAGAGAGTCATGAGTTGCGGAAATTCATACCATTATGATTAATAAGAGGACTTGGTTTTGCCTCTTGACAATTCTAAGTTTGTATAGTGCCTCTACATGCTCAGTGGTCCATCTTCTGGTGCAGGCACGAAATTTCTTATCATTGTTGTCTTTTTGAATGAAGTAGAAATAATTGGGATTGTTTCTATGACAGAGTTTGGTTCTTTAAGTGGAGCTGCATGAGGGATAAAATTTAGTTCAATTAAAGATAAAATGATTTGCATATCTTGGAAAAATCTCAAAGTTGATATTCCCTTGAGTTCTTCTGAATTTTAAATTTGGGAAAATAAGATTGATTCTCGAAAAAGATGACACCCATATAGTTATATATTTTTCTAGTGGTTAGCGAGTAGCATTTGTACCATTTTTGAATGGATGAGTAACTAAGGAAGATGCATCTGAGAGACTTGGGATCATATTCGATACAGTGCTGTTGTTTGATGTGAACTAAGAGAAAACAATTAAAAACCTTCAATGGTAAGTCACAAGAAAAAGTGCGAATGTGTGGGTAGGATTTCATAAGAATATTACAGGAACTTGAAATTTTAGGACTTGAGTAGGCATCCTATTGAAGATATATATAGTTGTGAGAATGACTTCGTCTCAAAAAAATTTTGGCACATGATTAAACAATATAATCACATGGGCCACCTCAAGTAAATGTTTCTCTCCTTTTTTTGACCCCATTTTGCTGAAGATTGTCCAAACAAAATTTTATATGGATAACACCATTTGAAAAGATAAGGACTAAGGATGGGATTAAAGTATTTCTTAGTATTATCAGTTCTAAGAATTTGAATTTTGCTTCAAAATTGAGTGCGAGTCATGGAATGAAAGGATCAAAATATGGTGGCTATTTTAGATTTGTTTTCACAAGGAATCTCCATATTATTCGTGTGATCATCAATGAATGATAGAAACCATCGCCCCATTTATACTATTTACTTGTTAGGGTCCCCATACATCACTGTGAATTACAAAAAGAGATATGAAGACTTGTATTGTAATTTAGAGTACACATGTCTCGTTTGTTTTGCAAGGTGACAAGTTTTACATTGCTGAAGATTAGATTTTCTAGTGATAAATAAATGTGGAATTATTTTTTTCATACACAAAATTTGGATGACCAAGATGATAATGCATCTATATGACTTGGGTTTCAGCTAAAATTATAATGACGGAATTTGAACTGGATTCAGAAATACTATTCGACAGATGACATTGCATACTAATAAAGTTTTGTTCTTTGAGCAACTATAGACCATTATGCACCCAACAATGTTAATCGCCTTCCTCAAATCCACAACCTGAAATTGTAATAATTGAAATAAAATTAATGACATGTTAATTCATGAGTAAGTTTGCTGATTGTAAGTAGGTTGCAATTTAGTTTTGGGACATAAATAATAGAGGAGAGATGAAGATCCTTTATCTATTTGACTGATTCAATTTTTGATATTAGTGAGAATGAATAATCAACTATTCGAACTGCATAGTGATTGATACATGGGTTGTAATTTTTGAATACGTTGATGTCTCTCGTCAAATGATCTGAGGCTTCAGAGTCAACTTTCCAATATTTTAATTTATTTCTTTGGACACTAAAGCATGGGATAAAATACCTTGGTGTGCTAATTGGTTAATATGTTGTTCGGCAAAGGATTATGATGTTTGTCCAGAACTAGAACTATTACTAAACATTTTCTGCAATGCATCAATTTGCTCCCTGGTGAACGGACTAAATTTTGAATTGTTGTTAATTGTGACAAAAATAGTTGCATGG
Organism: Phalaenopsis aphrodite; assembly: GCA_003013225.1. Taxonomy (NCBI): domain Eukaryota; kingdom Viridiplantae; phylum Streptophyta; class Magnoliopsida; order Asparagales; family Orchidaceae; genus Phalaenopsis; species Phalaenopsis aphrodite. The sequence continues at coordinate 1,535,471 of NEWO01000002.1, forward strand.
TTCTTCCTATCATATCTTCCATTTGGTGGCTTTCAATTTGCATGTTTGTCTTGTAATTTTTAACATTTTTCCTTCACATGATCAGGTTTTTTACAATGGTCTCACCACTACCGTCCTTTTTTGGGGTTGTTTTTCTCTGTGGAGTTTTGAGTGTAGAAAACTTATTCTTCAATAGTTGGTGGGGTGGTGATTGTTTGTCATCATCAACTTTTTTCTTCTCCTTCAAACTTTTGCAATAGAGACAGTCGTCTTAGATGTTTTGGTCTTATTAAACGTCGACCATCTGATGATCCGATTAGGAGAGTAGATGTTTTAGATTCAATTTATGTTAAGAAAGGTAGAGGTAGAGCTAGGAAAACTTGGGTTTATTGTATAAAAAATGATTTTAATTTATTAGAACTGAATGAAAATATGACACTATATAGGATGCAATGGAGAAAAATGATTCATATAGCCGACCCCACGTAGTGGGATTAAGGATGTGTTGCTGTTGTTGTTGTCCTTCAAACTTTTGCAAAGGCCTCCCGAATGGTAGGGATGGGTTTAATTCCCATGATTCTATTTCTGACTTCATCTATGTATTTGTTAAGGCCAAAGAGGAATTTGATTATTCTTTTTTATTTAGTAATTCTTCTTTGCAAGGTATAGTCATTCCAGGAACAAACCTCATGCAAGTTTAGCTGCAGCCAACAACATGTGAGTGTTTTAAATTATTTAGTCACATTCAATTCTCCTTGATGTAGATCATATAGTGTGGTCTCATTTTCAAATAACTATAAACAAATTTTAGTTCTATAATAGGTTTCAGGTGCAGCATCCCATACTCCTCGGCTGTCCTATAGAGTAGAAAGTTTTCTCTAACTTTATGTGGTCATGGAATTTATTAACCATGAAATATACCAGTTCACATGGTGTTGATGTTAAGAGAATATATTTTACTTCTCTTATTTTTTTGTGACTCTTTGCCCACTGTTGGGATCATTATGGTTTGTTTTCTCTGCAAAAGCATGCCACAATCTTCTCTTTTTTGATCTTGAAGCTTAACCTGCACTTCTTCCTTCCTCAGGCAGCTTCTTCGCCCACTCAGCATATTACTAGTCCACATTGTCAATGCTGACTAGATCCTGTCATATGCTCACAGAGTGCAGGTGATCATGCCATTGAGAATTAGCCTTTTGTTTCCTTCTCAGATTTGTTTTTGATGTACTCTACATTTGATCTTCAGGGTTGATTCTGACCAGGCATTCATGATTGCGTTTTGGTAAAACATTAGTTGGTTGTAGGGATGAATTGAGAAGATTTTCAATGATATTTTTTCTAGCTTTTTTAAATTTCTACATTTTTTTAGAAATTGATTATTATATTAATGTTTCATATGTTAAACTTACTGTATTGACTTTTTTTCCATATTTGTTCCTCCTTGTTCACCAACAGTTGCCTTTTCAGTGAATGGTTTGGGTTCTATGCAATAAACTACATGCTTTTCATTTTTTGGACTTGGATAACTTTTCATTCTTTTGAAACATGTCAAATTTTTTGTAGGTTTCAGCTTTGACGTGTTATAACAACATGGATGACGTTATTGAGCAAGAAAGATTGCGGGATGAATCTTTTGATTTGAATGGCATGAAGGAAGAATTTGATTTTGCATTAGCTAATGCAAGATTTCCCTGCATCACCGTTGGTGATTCATCACCTGTTAAACTATATAACGAGGTTCCATTGGAAAATAGCCAACTGACACTTTTATTAACGGAAGGTAGTAGAAACTTTCCTGATACCGCATCTAGAAAGCAGGCACAAGAAACTAATGAAGTTAGTGCTATTGAATTTAGTGATGCATGCCAGTTCCTTCGACCTCAGCTACCAACTATAAGTTGTAATGAGCATAATTTCTCCACATTGCTCCATGATTCTTCAGCAGTAAATGTGGACAGTGGAGCAGAATTAGTTCAGTTTAGTGGCAATAAAACCTGTTTAATTGCAGAATCAAAACCAAAAAATACTGAAGTATGTTTTGAATCAACTCTGGATTCCACTGTTAAGATTATTCCAGATACAACCCATAGACAGTGCCGTAGGCTTGAAGAATGTGGTTTCCACACGGTTGGACCTTTTTTCTCTTGATTGGAATTAAAGTCTAGGCTACATTTTATGATTTAATCCTTCTAATATTTGATTTTGCTTTTAATTCCAACAGGTGCGAAAGCTGCTACATCATTTTCCTCGAACCTATGCAGACCCTGAAAATGCTCCAGGTGAAATTGATGACGGGGCCTATAAAATCTTTGTTGGGATGATATCTTCCTCTAGGTAAGCCATTCAGAACTAATGTATTGTTGGCCTTGGGTTAATAGTTGCTATTTATCTTTTTGTTTATTTATTATTGTGCACAATATGTATATATGCTCCCGATCAATTTTTGAAGGATGGGCTAGAAATTAGCTAAGAGGATTTTCTGAGGCTAGTTTGCAACATCATCTTTTAACACGCAGCTATTGTATAGGAATAAAAGAAGAAGCAACTATGACAATAGAGTGAATATTGTTTCTTTTAATGATTTTGAATGATATTAAATGTGCATGGAAGCTTTGCTAATGATATGTAACATAGCGGAAGAAAAAGTTTTTTAGACATTTGATTTCTTTTGTACACTAAACAATTAATACACTAATCGCCTATACAACCTGAATTCCTTACGTGATTGAATTGTAAAAATACTTCTATGTTAAACAGGTTTCACAGCAAGCTTTTAGTTATGCTACTAGAGGGCACGGAATCCTTTCATTCTTTCTTTGGCTGCTTGTAAAGTTTAGCCCATTGTGATCCAACTTACATATCTGAACTTACTTTTCCTGTTTGTTGTCACTTGTGTCTTCCTCTTTGTCGTTTGCTATTAATCTTAGACTCATAGCCTCATGTACAACACTTTCTACATCTGCTTCTCTTAGCATTAATCCTTTGCACTTGCGTTTGCGTTGAAGCTGTAATGCTAGTCCATTTCTTTCACCATTACTGTCTTCGATGAAATGATTACTTCGTAGGATTGGTGTGATAATAGATGTTTATGAATAGAAGTTTCTTGAAATGATTAATCCCTTTTAAAACTTTTTTCCTTAAATTATGCATTTGAATCATTAGAATTGTTTGTTTTAGCAATTACATACAAAGTATCTGAAACATTGCTATTAATAAATCAAGCACCCTAATTCATCCATTTTTCAAATTGTCACTCAAATATCAAAATTTTATCACATCGGAAAACATTGCTATTTACAAATCAAGCACCCTCTTTCATCTATTTTTTAAATTGTCACTCAATTATCAAGTTTATCCTAAAACCCTAAATGCATTGGTTTTGTGGTTCAAAAAATCTCCTGGGTGCTTGATTTGTAAATATCAATGATTCGGGCGGTCTGTATGTAATTATGATTATTTTTTTAAACTAACCGAAAACAAATTTACTCAATTTTGCAATTTTATGTTTTCAAGAAATAATTCACTCAGAGGCTATGAAACTAATTTTTTGCATGTATATTTATTCTCTTCTTTGCTTAAGATAGCAATTTTCATACCTTATTGACAGAATTCATCATTTGATATTGTTCTAGTTTTGAATGACTTCCTTGGCCACTTTAGGTTTGCCATTGTAATATGTCCGTAAAAAAGTATTCCTTTTTTATATTGTGTCAAGCCCCATGTTGATCATCATCTCATATTAGCATGGGATATAACCCACGCTTACAAACGGGTTAGATGCATTTTCCACATCTCCTCTCTTAACTGTGCTAATCAGGATTGACCGAGTAGAAAAATAATTTGTTTAGATTGTCACAAAACATAAATGCACTTTTATAATATTCAAATATGTTCATGGTAATCATCAATACTAATGAGTGCATAATTTAAATCATCATATATATATATATATATATATATATAGTTAGATTAGAGAATAAAGCAACATCTCTCATAGATACAAAGAGAAAAAATGAAGAGGACTATTTAAACCCAATTATAATGGACTCAAAAAAAGGAAAGAAATAAAAACACAATCAAAGAATTAAAATCAGAATAATGATAAAAAAGAAACTACATAATGGAGAATAATGGAGATTAATAAATGTAACGATTATGGAAAGCCAATAAACATAATAAATCTATTACTCCCCCTCAAGTTGAAGCATTTATGTCAATCATGTTCAACTTAGATTTGAAGTCATCAAACAAAGGGCAAGGAAGATTCTCGGTGAAAATATTTGCTAGCTGACTGAAGGGCACAAAAGGAACACAAATTTCCCCGGACTCAATCTTTTTCTTAGTGAAGTGTCATTCTCCACTTGTTTGGTGCGATTATTTTGGACTGGATTATGAGCACTGCTGATAGCGGCCTTATTGTTACAGAATAACTGCAGCGGAACGAAGTTTTGCATATAAAGTTTGTTTAACTAGAGGGCTTCACGGACCTCTAAGAACATGAATCGAAATTCATCTTCAGCATTGCTCCGGGCAATCATAGACTGTTTTTGATTTTCCACGTGACAATATTTCCCCATACAAATGAGCAATAAATCGAAATGGAACGTCGATCATGAACCGAGCTGACCCAATCAACATCTGTATAAACAACAATAGACTGAGAAAAACAAACCTGAGGCCGGTATACGTTTTAAATAGTAGAGAATTCAGTGGAAGTCCGCATGCAGAGTTGCGTAAGTGCTCCGTATGGAATAATTTCTCGACAACAAAACCCAAATATTGTTTTTGGTCACTGGAGCAAATGACTCCTCATAGACAACTCCGTAGGTCTGAGAGTACCATTCGACGACCAATCGTGCCTTATTGCGTTCAAAGGAGCCATCAGAGTTGAATTTGATACTGAAAATCCATCGACACTCAACAACTTTCTTATGATGAATAAGATCAACGACCTCTCATGTATGGTTCTGCCGAAGATCATTCATCTCCTCCATTACTGCCTTTTTCTAGTTTGGATCAGCAAGAGCAACCTCAATAGTAGCTGAGATCTGATGGTTCATCAAGACAGTAGCAAATGCTCTGTAGGTTGACGATAAACTGCTGAAAGAGATATATTTTGTTATAGAATAGAGGGAACATGTCTAAGTGCACACCTTACTCGGAGAACTCTCCTATTTTAGAGGAGGATTGTGCTGAGCTTGTCATCCAGAGTGGAGTGAAGGTCTTGTAAGGAGGTAGCAAGTTTAAGAGTAGAGCATTGGAACGAGTGCTCTCAGTGTAGACACAGATAGTGAGAAGAGAAGATGGTGTACTTACGAAATTAGGGGACTCCTCTAAGACAGGAACAATGGGAAAAACAACCAAAGATGGTGCATGTACCGAATCAGGGGACTGACCAAATGGTGCACTCATCAGAACAGAGGACTCTTTAGTGACAAGATTGATGGGAGAAATGTCCAGAGTAGGATAAGGAACAGTGTCTAAGAACCCAGCTTCCCTCACTTGGGGACAAGCTAGGAAAATAGATAATATTTTCAAAAAAAGAGACATCAACACTCACATAGATTTTGTTAGTGGTAGGATAAAGACACCGATACCTCTTTTGAGCGGCGGAGTACCTAAGAAAGATACATTTTATGGATCTGGAATCAAGTTTACCCCAATTGGGGGCAGTATTTCAAACAAAAGCAATACACCCAAAAATCTTGAGGTCTAAGGTGGAAAAGACCCGTTTGGTAGGGAAGCATGACATCAGGACGACCGGGGGGTTTTAAACCATTGAATTTCAGAGGGGATTCTATTTATGAGATAGGTGGTGGTAAGAATGACATCATCCCAAAATCTTTTAGGGACATTGGATTGAAACATAATTGTGCGAGCAACGTTAATGTGACTATTTTTTCTCTCTGATATTCTTTTTTGATGAGGGGTGTCCGTACATGAACTATGGTAGAGGATACCCTTATTTACCCAGAAATCACCAAAAATAGAGTTGAAAAACTCACGACCATTGTTAGTCAGAAGAACCTGAATAGAAGTTTTGAATTGAGTTAAAGTAAAAGTGTAGAAGTTTTGGAAAGTTACAACAACCTCCGATTTATCTTTTAAAATGTAGACCCATGTCATTTGAGTGTGGTCATTAATCAAAGTCAGGAACTACCGTTTATTGGCGTAGCTGAGAGTGCGAGAGGGTCCCCATAGATCACTGTGTAAGTGTGGGTTGGATAATGAACTTGGTGATGTTTGTCTAACTGCCATGTTTCACAATTTAAATTAGAGAGATCTTTGTTAGAAAACATCAAATGATACAAATTTTTTAAATATTGATATTATGATCACCCAAACGACAATACAACAACATGATGAGATATTGAATGACTTGAGATAAACTGTAGCTCTTGAGGGCTGTGTCTTTACTCTCCATCACCTTCTCTTGGAAGTAGTAGTCCAGAAAAATACAATCATCAGAAGAGAAACTACCCACACAATCATCATTTATCAACTTATTGATAGATAAAAAGTTACATTGCAACTTTTGAACTTGTAAAACAATCTCCAGAGTTAGACCGACCGTCAGTACGATCGACCTTGTACCAGCAATGGAATTAGAGAAGCCATCAACAATCTTGACAGTTTCTTTTTTAGAGCACGGATAGCAAGTTATAAAGCTTGCGAACATCCAATCATGTGATTTGTGGCACTTGAATCGATAATTCACGGACTAGAGGAGGAAAGAACCGTGAGAGCCATAGGAAGAGTACCTTGTCGGACGTGGGAGGTTAACGGTCCTGTAAAGAATTAATTGACTCCCAGTTGCGTAATCAATTGCTCAATCTAGTTTCCTAGGCTTTGGAGGATCCTGGGATATTCCGGGTAAGAGTTGGTTGAACCGTGGTAGATTTGGATGTTGCCTAGAGACCCCTTAGTAGTGGAGGATTTGGCTAAAGATTTATATGCCGATTTAGCGTGAAGTTTCCAACACTTGTCTCATGTGTGGTTGTTTTTGTGACAGGACATGAGTGGAGTAACTGGTCCGAGGTGCCATGGACGAGGGCTGGGCTCAATTTCGACATTGAGGAATTTTGTTAGTCACCAGTTGATAGATAATTGCGTGAAAGCTGCAGGAAAACTGCTAGAATGATGCAGGAAAGCTGCAAGAAGGCTGCAGGGAGGTTGCTAGATGGCTGCAGGAAAGATGCAAGAAAGCTGCAAGAAGACTGCAGGAAAGATGCAAGAAAGCTGCAAGAAGACTGCAGGAAATTTGGCAGCCGAACTGCAGAAAATCTGGGAGGCAGGTGCCAAACTCAACGGGAAGGATCAATATGGAAGGCAGTTGGGAAAGCTTGCAAGGAAGGCCAACGACAATGCTCAGGAAAGCTGCGGTGCTCAGAGAAGGCTGCCATAATGCTGCAGGAGAGAGCAGAACTTTTCTTGGGAAGAGTTGGCCAACTGCTGAAAATAACTGCTAGAAATCAACAACCGACAAAACAGCCTGGAATACAGTGGAAAATCAATTGTAGAACCTTGTGGCTATCTACAATGGGAATTCAACAGCGGGAACATACACATGCTACGGTTGATGGAGGAAAACAATAGATGCTGATTTAAAAAGGCAGATAGGAAAAACACAAATGCTGTTCTGCTGCAGGGGAAAAACCGCAGATGCTGTTCTATGGCAGATAGGAAAAAACAGCAGGTTCTGGAAGGTGGCTGCCGGCAGGATAGGGATCCTCTATGGTAGTCATGATTTTGATATCATGTCAGATTTGAGAATAAATCAACTTATCTTATTGATACAAAGAAGGGTATTTAAACCCAATTACAATGGACTTAAATAAGGAAAGAAATAAAAGCACAATCAAAGAAATAAAATAAGAATAATTATACAAAGGAAACTATATAATGCGAAATAAGGGAAATTAATAAATAATAACGACTATGGAAAGCCAATAAACTTAATAAATCTAATATATATACCTCTTTGCTTTAGCGATGGTATACGATAAACCTCTCAAAACTGATACGCCTACAGTGAATCTGACTCGGTCTTCTGAAGCTAGAATTTTGATAGAACGAGATATTATTTTATCTTTTCCAAGAAAGATATGGATTGACACAACATCAGAGATTTTGGCAGCAAACAGAACTTGAACAGATTCCTCTTTATTGCACTCACTGCCGTATGTTTGGACACTCTCTTTCTCAATGTTATCATTTGCATTCGAATCTAAAGCCTCCATGTAAAAATGCTACTGGATTTGCCCCACTTCATGCCTGTCCCTCTTCTGCTCCCGAGTGCATTCCACAGACTATTGAAACACTGGTTGACACGATGCCAACTCTCCCTCCCACTACCGGAGACAATACTGTTTTGTTCTTCCGACTGATGTATTGGCAGATGATTCACTTGGGCATCCTACAATCTCTATCACTGTTGAAAACAATACTGCAGGATCCTTACCTCCAAAGGATATTCTTCGGTCCGATAATCAGGATAGTATTGCAGCTCCACATTCTCAGAAAGCATCAGGTGCTGAGGAGACATGTTTACCATCCCTTCAGAATGAGAATGTTGTTATTGGTAGTAAGGAGCTAGAGGCTCATCCTCTTCTACATGCCCGACAATCTGTTGATCACACTGATCAGATGAATCAGTCTTCGGATGAGGAATGACAAGTATACACATCTAGGAAGAAAAAGAAGAATTGAGGCACACCCCAGCTTGGGAACTTAATGGATGACACTTTAGTAACTTCGGGCAATGACACAACACTCAACAATTTGTTAGCTGGCTCTGTTCCTAGAACCAGAAGCAGAGGCAAGACCAAACTGGCTCGTCCTTAGCAACTTGTTTTCTGTGAGTTTTGAATTTTAGTTTTCTCTGTCTTATCTTTTTTAGGATGTTAGTGTCTGTGTATCGTATGGGTTGGACGCCTTTATTGGGTCCTCTCATACAACCTTTATGTACCTTTTCAATTTCAATAAAATTCGCTCTTGGCGTTTCAAGACACACACACAAGCACGTATCCGTGCAGACACATCTAATCATTTATCAATAATCCATAAATTTAATTTTTATCTGTAGCACACCGACACAAACACATCTAATCATTTATCAATAATCCATTATTTATTTTTTAATTGCAACACACTTGCTTTTAGAGTCGAGGACAAAAAATTAGGTACGCATGTAGACTCTTTGTAGAACCATGTTGTACACTGTTGTACCACGAGTTCGCATGTATGCAAACTCCGCACGTAATATTCTCTCTCGAGAGACTGTAAACCTATTTTGACTCCAATTGAAACTTATTCACCAATGCTTTTGGCTCTCCATGCGATTAGTATCATCATTTGCCATATCTCGCATATCATGAATTTTCATAATTTTCTTTTCGTTATAGCATTATTTAAACCATTTTACAATGCTTGATATTGCTATGCATTTATTATCAATTAACCTATATGAAAATGTGTCTAGGTATAACATGAGGTGTAAGTGTATTTATTTAGGTATTTTACTAGGTATCTTTTTTTAAATAGATCTTAAGATTTAAGTAATAAGTACAATTAATTTATTTTTTTATAACACGTGATTGTATAACACTTTTTTTGCCAGCAACATCAGGCGCTAATGGCATGCGTGGTATGAAAAAAATTCTATAAATATTAGACTTGCAAATCATTTGCTCCCCTATGTTGACAGGGAGTATTTCATCAATATTATAATATCTTCATCGGGACAAATTTTGTTTTTTCTATTTTTTTGAAATCTTATCCTTTCGTTAGAAATGTAAAAAAAATATTGGTTTTCTTATAAAATTCCAAGATAAATCAATTAACCTTATATAATATTTTTGCCTCAATATAATTCCTTTTCATTTGAATTTGTAAGCCCACAATTTGATTTGCAGTTGCTGAAGAATTTTCAAAAAATTAGATTTCTAATGTAAATATTATCTTTCCCTTTTTGTCATTATTCTTCACTGTTTTTTCCTCCATCTTTGCTTAGGGCCTTACTTAAGCTCAGCCTTCTATAGTTCTCAATTTTCTACCTCCAAGCGAGATGCATAAATGGATTTGGCGTGATAAGGATATTTCAATTAGGACAACTGATACCGAAACTAATTCGGAAATCAACGGGAACGAAATCAAACTTTTATTAGCAACTGAATTAGGGTTATAAACACTAAACTAAATGAAATTGAAATACAACACCACCAATCTCCGGCTAGGACCGAAAGAGAAGATCCGATGACAATGGTGGTGTTGGGGGTGATTCGGGAGTAGTAGTGTGAGGGGGGAATGCAAAGTAGACGAGGGAAAGTTGTGGATGGGTGGACCGACTAGGATAATGGGGTGGGGGTTTATGAGAGGAGGCTAGGCTAGCTGGACGTGGAAGGAGGAGGAGGTGGCATGTTGGCGGTTGAGGGAGTAGTGGGACTCGGAAGGAAGGCCCATGGCTAGGGAAGAGGTGGACAATAGGTTAGGGAAGGCTCGGTGGGTTGTGAAGGCTGGAGGAGGAAAGAAGAGGGGGAGGGGGTGTGGCCGACCATTAAGGAGGAGGGGAAGGAATAGGATAGGATACAACATCACATCGGAGCAGGATACAACTAGAGCACCATTTGGTCTTCGGATATAGCCCTATCAAGGGAAAATGAAGACTCCACAGAGACTCAAAAAGTAGAAATCTCATAAAATCTAATTCAAATTCCAAAAAGCAACATATAAATAGACTCCAAACAGGCAAAACATAAAATAAAAGGTAGGGGAAGGGTTGGCGGATAACCTCCCTTTTTAATTGCCTCTCAGTTCCTTGGGAACCTGGACCGATGCCCACTGGGTCAGTTTTGCTGGTCCATCTGCCAGCTAGTTCACCTGGCTGACCTGCTCAGCCTCGCATCAGTCTCCCGGGTTTAGGGGAGCTTCGACCTCATTTGTCGTAGATTTCAGCTCCTCTCCGACGATCTTAGCATTCTCAAGGAATCCCACTGGCGATTGCACCGCCCTCCAAGGCGTCTGAGGGTCTTCCCCAACTTACAAGGAAATGTTCATATTGGTCCACTCTTCTGGAAGTCTGCTACTGAACTGAACGGAGTCTGCGTGTCTCGACTCTACTGCTGAATACTCCTCAGATTAATCCACGATTGTTTTCTGTAGATCTAAGTTGGGGGTAACTGGAACATTCTCGTACGGTGGTGGCGCTGGTGGTACGGTGTCGATCGTGATATCCTTAAATACCTTCTTTCGTATTTGTCCCATTTCTAGAGCTGGTTTCATAGTCCTATCATTCTCTGTTGTCATCAGAATTAATCCCACAGTGGCTGCTTTGCTAGCGAGGGCTCTTGTGATCTCAAGATCCGCCGGAGAACGTAGGATAATGCACTTTCTCTTCTTAGTGAAGGAATATGTGCCTCTGAATCCTTCGTGCTGAGTCCTCCTGTCAAATTGCCATGATTTTCCCAATAGAAGGTGGTAAACATCCATAGGGACCACTTCGCACCGCATCTGATCCTGCACTAGGCCTCCAAATCGAAAGTTATACTAAACATCTCCAGTCGATGCTAACCCAATTCTCCTTCAACCACATCAATGAAGACACCACATTCTTATTGTTCCTTTCATCGATGATGAGGTTGCATGTGTTTTCATTCTCGATACATCAGTTGTAGAATATATTGTGACGAAGCCACTGTGAATCCCTTGTATCAATGTCAGTCTGTAGGGCTCGTCGAACTACGAACGCTTCTCCTTCATCTGGTGGAAGGTGATACACCTCACCTTGGTCCTCAACTGTCTCCTCGTTGCTAACTTCCTCCACGACGCCCTGATCTGTGAGGGTGACTAGTAGGCTCGTGGGATAGCTGGAGACTGTGCAAAGGATTCAAATCCTCATCTCTCTCTCCCTTTTAACTCTCCAGATCTCTGTCGAGGGTAACCTTTCATTGGGTCATCTCCCATTCTTTGCAAGCATCTGCTGAAGGCGATAGAGCTCTCTTCGTATCTCTTTCCGAGTAGGCTCGAGCATATATCTTCTGGGTTGTACGGCCAGGGTTTGGGATTTGTGGAAGTGGGAATGGTATTTGATGGTAGGAAAGAATTTTTTTTGGTTTATGATGGATGTTAGGAAACTCTAGAATATGATTAGGGTTAGGGTTGCTCTAATACCAAATGATATCAGAATTAATTCAGAAATCAGCGAAAACGAAAACAAATTTTTATTAGCGACTGAATTAGGGTTACTAACACGACACAAATTGAAAAGGAAATATAACAACTCCAATATTCAGATAGGACCACAAGAGAAGATCCGATGATGGTGGTGGTGGTGGTGTTGGTGAGGTGATTGAGGTGTAGTACTGGTAAGGGTGGAATTGGGAGTGGGCGTGGGAAGTAATGAATGGGTGGCCGATGGCTTGGAAATGGGGTTGAGGGATTTGAGGGGAGGGTAGGCCGACTGGACTTGGAGGAGGTGGCAGTTGAGGGAGCAGGGGGACTGGGAAGGTAGACTGGTGGATATGGAAGAGGTGGACAACAAGTTGGGGAAGGTTCGATGGGCTGTGAAGGCTGGAGGGGAGGATGGGGGTTGGGCGAGGGTTACAATAGGTGATTTGGGAAGATGGAAAGGAGAACGGAAGGAACAAACGAGGATACAACACCACTTCTGAGAAGAATATAGCCGGAGCAACACCTAGTCATCGGGTGCAACCCTAGCATGGGAAAAAGGAGACTCCACAGAGACTTAAAAAGCAGAAATCTCATAAAACCTAACTGTAATTCAAGGGAACAACATATAAATTGAATCCAAAAAAGAAAATAGAAAATAAAAGGTAGGGGAAGGGCTGGCGGCATTGCCCTAAATTCCACTAGGTTTCCTTGGAACCAGGAGTGGCACTCATTGGGCCGATTCTGCCGGTCCATCTTCATCTTGCTGGCCTCGTCAGCCCCGCATCAATAACTGTGAAAAGGATGACCATTACGAATTAGGATATAGGCATGTCAAAGCATATAGATCAACTATCTTTTAATCGATACATCCAAATGGTCTCCACTTAGATCGGGCCACATAATTGCTGCAGTGATAATTAAATCTGTGAACACTGATGATGTGAAATTAATTAATAAATGCTAATAGAGTTATTTATTATTTATACTTCCGTATTTCAAAATGATTGAAATATAATGTAGAGCTTTATAAACATACTTTTGGTCAATTTTTGAATGTGCCAGAAGTGGGTAATTATTCAGGAAAAATTTTCTTCCGAGTCATTTTAAAATTTTGGTTTATTACATTGTACGACTTCTCATCTATTAAAAGTTTGATAACTTTGGTTTATATTTTTCATAGTATCTTCAGAATTCTTGTTATCTCTCTCTGTTAATGCATACTGCCTCTCTTTTTTTTCTCAGGGCTCTTAGAGCTAGTTCATCTTTATCATTTCTTGATGTTGTGGTTTGTTGTGAATCTTTTGATGACAATGGGATCTGTAAGAAGAACATTTTTTTGCATTTGAAGAAGTTTTTCAGCGGTGTTCGTTTTACACGCCAACCTTTTCTAAGAAGTCTCCAGTCTAAGTATGAATTGGGCGCTCGTGTCTGCGTGTGTGGCAAGGTGGTGAGTGTTTTTATAACTTGTTTTTATTTCTATCCTTGCGTGATATTTTCTGCCCATAAATCTTCATTATTCTTATTTCAGATACCGCAAAAGAAACTGCCTGGTCCTGTAGATTTCTTTTAGTTTGTTTGAGATTGGTTGATCGCTTATTGTGACAGACAGCTTAGGGGCCGATTGGCATCATTTTGTTTTATTTATTGTCTTATTTGAAATAAATTTTTTTCACATATTTGATTAATATGTGATTATTTAAAAAAAAAAAATAAAAAACATGTAAAAGTTATTTTGAGTGTTTTTGATAAGATAATAATTTGTTTTTAGAAATAAAATAAATAGGATAACTTAGGGGCCGTTTGGGGTCACCTTTTTTCATTATTTATTTATTTTATTTTGTTTTATTTATGAACTGTTTCACATTTTTGATTAAGTTATGATTATTATTATTTTTAAATCAAAACATTTAAAAGTTATTTTGAGTGTTTTCAAAAGCATATTAGTTTCTTTTTAGACATAAAAAATTGAAATATTTACATACATACCACTCAATTCTCATATTTAACACCTATACAGTTTTTACATGCATGCCACCTTTCCTATGATTGTAAAGGTGTACTTCAGTTTTTAACATTTCAAATGGTAGTATTTTTTATGTGATATGAAAGCTTTGGGTGGTATAAATTTAAAAATTAAAGCTTAGGTGCTAGATATGTTAATAGATAAGAATTAGGTGGTATGTATGTTAATTCCCCTAAAAAAAAAAAAAAAAACATATAAAAACAAACCATTTAAACATGTTTTAAAATCAACAGAGAAAATAAAAACAAAATAAAAAATAACATTAATCCTAGCGACCCCTAGAAAAGCTTACACTTGGGCATCTTGTTTAGCCAATTATTTGTCTTGTATAAAAATATTAGAATATTTTTATTGTCTGATCCTGAATAGATTTGAGCCTTCAGACGGTATGCTCATGCATTTTCTCATGGACACATGCATTAAAGTTTTTAAGTAGATATGCATGGTCGTTATTTGTGGAAACCATCTCATCAAGGCAATATTCACCTTTTTGTGTACCAATTACAGCAAATATAAGAATTATTTTTCTTTCTGTACTTAAATTGATTTCTGTCATGCGTATGGACACATGCAATTGTTTCAGATCTGCTGTACGGATGCATTAAGCAGAATTCTGTTCAATGAACAGCTTTGCCTTTTGCATCTCAGTGGATAATGGAATAAAAGCACCTTATATCTTTCCATCCTAAAGAAGAGAAATAAAAGATTATTTTTTTGGTCTTATTTATCAATGATTTTACCGAATTTCTGTGTTTTTCTTTCTTTTTCTTAATTAGAATAATTAATGATGATAATGATGATAAGAATGGTATGAAAAATGGCAAAATGTGAAAGATATGTAGAATAATCTAAACCTGTAGATATAAATAAGTCATTTGGTTTCAAAACTCTATTCATTTCTTCATTTGCTATCATGTTCCATAGTGAATGTAATTACAAGGTAAAGTGAACTTAAATATTTTACTAGTAGTCTATTTAGTTTTCGTGGCATCTTCGTGGAAATTGAAATTTTGGGGTTTTCTACTTAGATTTTCTTTTTATTTTATTTGACTTTGTAGGATAATTAGTTTATTTTGTTACACCCCAACTAACGGCCTATAGGATCAAGAAAATGCTGCTACAGTGGTGGACGACTCAGTTAGATCCAATCCACAATATCGCTTGTCCTATCTTGCAAAAATACATAACTGAAATTTTAATAATAATAATAATAATAATAATAATAATAATAATTGAATGGAAACACCTTTTCAATTAGGACTTAAAAAATCATATACTTGTTTTTTGAACCATCATAACTGAGAGAGAGAGAGAGAGAAGTCACAGAAAAAGAAAGAGAAGAAGAGGAAGAAAGAAGAAGAAGAATAAGAGAAGGAAGGTGTTGACCTCATTTTCGGATGAGGTCTTCACTTCTCTCCTTAGAGCTTAGGGTCTAACTTCAGACTTCTCTTGTTTGACCATTTTAGAGGACTAGTACAGAACCCACATCATTTAGAAAATTCGAGCCACCTCGTCACTCCTTCGAGTTTCGCATGGGCGGTCCCAAATCCTCGACATTCTGTTGAGTTAATTAGGATCGACACATGAAACTCGAGTCGAGTTCCTACATTAATAGAAGTAGCCCCTAGGGAACTCCTTTGCGGCCCGAACGCTCGATAACGCCGCATTTTGCGCACGTTTCAAACTCCACACGATTTTGGCTTAAATTGACTCGCCCGTCGGCAAACTCGTTCGGAAGACCCCGGATGACGAAACGGACCGCGCCGACGTGTCCGGAACGTCGACTTTAGCTAGAAAAGACACCCATATTGCTGTGGTTCCTCACTCGCGCAAACTGCACAAAAATCGATGCACATTTCTTTTAATTAGCGGGGCACGAGTTCAGGTTCAGCTTGGGCTCAATTTGAGCTCTACAAAGGTTGAACACAAGCCATGATTATTTCAAATTTCAAACTTTTAAAATTCAAAATTTACCGCCTAATCCCATCTTAATTAGATTTGATTAGGGATTAATATTTACCTAACATAACTGCCCCTGTATGGAATGCATTCAATAGCCCGCTCGATGCACCTGTAATGGCTATTAGAGAGACGCGGGATGTAAATCCCGCTATATTTTTCCTTTCTGCACTCAATTAGCTCGCACCTTCCCCCTGTTCGCGCTGCTCCTCGACAGAAAACCCTCGGCCCGCTCTCTCGAGCGCTTCCTCCCTGCGCCCGAAACCCTTCCATTCGAGCCTCCTGACGTTGCTCGCCCCAGCTCGCTCGACGAGCCGCTCTCCCGCTCGCCTCCGCCTCCAGACGTCACTCGCTCCAGCCCACTCGACGAATCGCTCTCCCGCTCGCCTCCTTTAACCCTTTGCAAGCCGAACAGCCGCACAACTTCTTCCGCACGCACTGCAAGCCTGCGACTCTCGACCCCGCCACCTGCTGAGACTCCCGTGTTCGAATCGCGTCCGCCTGCTTCCCCTCTCTCAACCGAACTCCTCGCCTCTTTCTCGACGCCTCACCTCGCCTACCCTTTCTCTCGATAGAAGAACTCTGCTCGACCAGCTGTCCTCCGAAATCCTGCATCTCTTCCTTCGGCTGAACGACGACTCTTCTTCCTACCCGTAGCTGCTCGGCGGAAACTCATTTGCTAAACTCTTTCTCGCCAGTTCAGGAAGTGTTTTTTTTTGACTCCGATCAAGGTTGTATTTTTCTAACTTGTTTACTTTACCCGATTCTATCAGTTTTCTCCTCTCTTGCAAAGCTTCTATGGCTTATTCCATGAATTGAAGTGCCTGAATTTAAGAGATTTGCTTATTTCTTTTACATTGGTCTTTTTCTTTACCATGAGATATAAGGATTGAATTACTTAAGCCAAGATCATGAATCCCTCTACACTTGCCCATATGCAGATTTTATAGTTTCTTTTAGCTCACCCTTTTGCTTGGTTCCCTATGCTGAAAATTACAGATTATCTTTTATGAAGGCTTCAATATATATTATACATCATTGCATATTTATGTATGTTACACCTAAATCTTTGGTTTTAGAATGAAAACACCTTTTTTTTTACGAGAAGGATGTCTTCGCATGCTTAAAGATTTACACACTGATTTTGGGCGTCTTGTGAGCTTGTTTTGGGGGCTTGATTTTGGGGGCTTGATTTTGTTCCATGTTGCTGCCTCCAATATTTGAAATGCATGTTGAATGTAATATTTGGTTTTTGGAGGCCTTTTGAGCTTGTTTTGGGGACTTAATTTTGTTCCATGTTGCTGCCCCCAATCTTTGAAATGCATGCTGAATGTAATATTTTTTTTTTTTTTGGAAGCCTTTTGAATTCGTTTTGGAGGCTCGATTTTGTTCCCGGTTGCTGTCTAGTATTTGAAAACTACTGTATGTGAATGGGAAAGTGCTATCTCGCGTTTAGAAGCGCTGTAGGAAGCAGTTTGGGCATTGAAAAGTGCTGTATAACGTTTGGAGAGCCTGTAGGAAGCTGTAGGAGAGCTGGGAGAAGGGCATAGTTGCTGTTTGGAATGTTTGGAGGCCATATAGTTGCTGTTTGGAATGTTTGGATGCCATTTAAGAGCTGTTAGGAGTGTTTAAAGGTCGTAGGAGTGCTGTTGGAGCCTTGGGAGTGCTGTTGGAAACATAGAAAAGCCTTGGGAGCGCTGCTTGGGCTTTAAATTTGTCGTTTGAGAGCTGTTTGAGATGGGAGCGCTACTTGCATAATGGCTGTTAGGAGTGCTTGGAAGCTGTAGGAGGTCGTAGGACCGCTGTCCAATGCTTCTAGTTGCTGCTTAGTGTCATAGGAAGACTGTAGAGTGCTGTCAAATGTTTCTAGTCGCTGCCTAGCACCGTAGGAACTTGTAGGACCGCTGTCCAATGCTTCTATTTGCTACCTAATGTCGTAGAAAGCCACCTAGTAGCTGTCCACCACCGTTTGGGTCCATAGGAAGCCACCTAGTAGTTGTCCACCATCGTTTGGAAGCCATCTAGTTGCTGCCCACCTCTGTTCAGGTTCGTAGGAAGCTACATAGGTGCTGCCCATTGCTGTTTGGGTTCATAGGAACTCATATAGACGTTATTCGAAATTTCTAGCTGTTGTCTGGAGTCGTAGTATCACCGTACACATTCGCTAGTTGCTTACCAGAGCCGTAGGAGATCATAGGATCACGATACTAGCTCGCTAGTTGCAGCGAGGAGTTGTAGGAGACCTTAGGATCACATGTTTGGAGTTCTTAACTACTTATACAACTTATTCTACTGTTTATTGTTTTTAAACTTTTCTCTACAATTTATTTAAATTCCCTGCAAATTATATTGTGCTTTGTAAGTTAAACATGCAACAGGAATAGCAGCAGCAGATACGTCACGTATGCAGACACATTTTATTTGTTGTTTCTTTATTGCAATTACTCTTACTTTAACACATTATGTAGGTACTGAATACAATCTCACTTTCAAAACAAAATGATTTTTCAAAATTAAACAACTTTTTCAAAAAAAAAAAACATAACACGTTCTTTCGAACTTATGGGAGTCCCTTGGAGGAGATAACCCACGGTTGCTAACGAGATCTCCCCGGTTTAAATGAGTTTCACAACTTGTTTAAACTAAGTAAGTTCAAAAGAAAATAGTGATACCGGAACGAGGGAACCGTGAGATCCTAACTAGTGTCGCTCTAATCAACTTGAACCCCCTAATGATAACCAAACTGAGACATTGAAACATTGTCGGTCAACTTTTTGATATCGAAAAGTATTTTTATAGTTTTGAAAAGTAGATGATTTAATTTAACCTAAAAGGTATATAATTTTATGAAAATAGTGTATTTTAATTTTGAAAAATGAGACCGACTGGATCTCATTTGCCCAATAAATTTGTATAATCATGCCTGGTACCACAAATGATACACTTTCTCGAAAGATAAGTGTACCCCGCGGCGGTGGGCCCAATCATACAAACTACGAGGTTTGTGACATCCATTTGGTCTGCGAACCTTTTATATGTGACTGACAAATTCCTTTATTTAATACAAAGATTAAATGGAGTTTATTTTACCTGAGTTCCAAGTTCCCTATAGAGACAAGCTCCTATAGTTAATTACATCCTAAGTGACGGGAATCACTTGAGAAAACTCTCGATAATGATCAGTGGTTCTAGTTTTCAAGAATTCAAAGTTTATGTTTTCAAGGTAGAACGCGGAAAAACAAGTGGGAATAACTCAAGTAAGAACAATCCTTTCAGGAGTCCAAAAAAAGTGAAAGATAGGGGATGTCACAGATTCTGAGGGGAATCCTAAGTGACCTCCCAAACTATCCTACTGTGTGGCTGTGTTTTAGATAAGATTTTATTTGAATGTTAAATCTCGTCAATTTTATTAGTTGGGACTTACACTTGTATAGTAACTGGTTATGCAAATAACCCGCAGAGATAAGAGGTTTTACGTCATTCTAGATGACAACCTCAGAACCTAAGGCGAGTTAGGACTTACGCTGCACAAGATGGTTGTACAGGGGCCTGAAAGAGGGTGAGGTTTTACGTCGCTCTAGGCGAGCTACCTCAAAATCCTATAGGTTGTTTAAACTAGGAAAATTTAGTTGGTGCAGACTTATTTTATTATTGTAGAATGGCGGCCACCTCCACCTGTATTCGCTCCAAACTCCTTGCAGTGCTGCCCAAGAAGTTGCTTCGAGTTCCTCGTCGCAGTAACAGTCCTAAAGTCTAAAGTTCAAACAATTTTACCAGGTGCGTTTCATTGTCTCAGTTTGGTTATCATTGGGGGGTTCAAGTTGATTAGAGCGACACCGGTTAGGATCCCACGGGTCCCTCATTCCGGTATCACTATTTTCTTTTGAACTTACTTAGTTTAAACGAGTTGTGAAACCCATTTAAACTGGAGAGATCTCGATCTGGTTACCAAAAAACTGAAGATCATTAGGAAAAAATTGATGCTATGAAACTATTGGGCAGTTGGAACATTGGTCTACTAGACGGTCGACATATACTTATTCAACTATCTTACGATGCCGATTACATTTGCATTCTCTCAAAAAGTTATCAAGATAGACAATCGTTTTACGAAAATTCTGAAGTGGACTGTCGGTTTTGATCCAAAAGCGGAGTCCCATATCATTCCAGTTTGGATAAAGTTTTCGGGGTTAAAATTACATCTGCAAGATAGACAATCGTTTTACGAAAATTCTGAAGTGGACTGTCGGTTTTGATCCAAAAGCGGAGTCCCCTATCATTCCAGTTTGGATAAAGTTTTTCGGGGTTAAAATTACATCTGTTCAACATGAAAAATCCTCTACTCTTTAGCAACTGCTTACGGTAAGCCTCTTAAGGTGGATAGTCCTACGCTTGTTGTCACTAGACCCTCTGTGGCTTGTGTTTTAGTTGAGAGAGATATAACTCAACCAGCTCTGGATGAGATGTGAATTGACGTTATTCACAACGGGTATTAGCAAAAGGTTGAAATAGAACCACATCCTTCTTATTGCTCTCATTGGAGTATGTTTGGCCATAGTTCTGCTATTTTCCATGGCTTGCATCCTCATCTAAAGCCGAATATCACTAAAGATCAGCCACTTATCATCCTTGTTGAGAAGGTCCAATTCAATCCTCTTTCCAACATCGCAGTTCCACATGAAGAACACCTTACTACAGGAATAGATCCAAATGTGCTGATACCACTTACTGTTATTGAAGAAGACCCACTTACATGCCAAAACACACGAGAGTGCTCCTTTGACTCGATAGAAGATCAGCTGGCACAACAAGTAGTTGTTTCTAATGTTCAACAAACTATACATATCATGCACACTTCAGACCATTCTGCTGATCTGATCAGCCAATCTTTGGATGAGTAATGACAGGTCTACACGAGGAGGAAGAAAAAGAACGGAGGACGACTCGAGCTAGGGATTCTATTCGAAGATACATTGGTTATTAGTGGCAATGTCACTCATCTGACCAATTTATTAGCTGGCTCCTTCCCTAGAACTAGAGGCAGAGACAAGACAAAATCGGGTTGCACTCTAGCTACCTGATACTGTTATTTTGGTACATTTTGGTTTTTTCATTAGATCTCTTATATATTTGAAAGCCCAAAGGCTAATATATTAAATAAAAAGTAAGGTACATATAGATTTTGTGGAAGGTCTCAAACATGACATATTAGCCTTTGAGTTTTTTGTTGTATATATATATAAAGCACCGCATTCCTAGGTCTGTTGGTAGAACATCCGCTTCAGTGGTGTAAGTCCCCTTTTGTTTAGGGAATAATTGAAGGAAGGAGATACAGTTTAGAGATCTAGAAGTGGATCACTTTGAAGGATAAGGCATAAAATAATTGAAAATTTAGTTTGATTTATTAATTTTAGATTTAATTTTTTTAAAATATTAATTTTTAATAAGAATTAAGATTGTAGAATATTTAAACATATAAGATTTGAAGATTACGAGTTAGTTAGACGGGCAAATAAAGTTGAGGTGAGTGGTTAAATTTTTAAATTCCAGTAATCTGTTTAGTTGAAGAAGTCTTTTTGATTTATTGTATATTCTAGTTTTGTTAAATTTAAATTACAATAGATTCATCATATTATTATATAGAAGATAAATGCATGTCACAGTTTGACTCGAGAGTTGGAACCAACTAAGACTAGATTAGAAGGTTGGACGGTGTGAACTATGTTTTCTATGTTCATTTACTATTTAATAGTTGAAAGTGGCACTAATTAAATTAAAATAGTAAAATTACATTTACCTTGCTACTTATTGTCCACCTCTTCTATACACATTTTTTCTTTTATCTTTTATATTTTAATCAATTAAGTTAACATGAAAAATTAGTTTAAAAATAACAGTGTGCAAAACAATCGAGTAAATATTCATACTTTTAAAGTACATTAATTTAAGGGAAAAAGTATCGTGCATGTCGATTAAACTTTTTAATAAATCAATATAAATATTTAACATGTTATTCATTGAATCTTACAATATCAGCATTATACTAAAATATGTACGTTCGTTATAGAAGCACCGTTTAAAAATTGTGTCAATTAAAATACATTAATATCAATATTAATATTCTTATATACGTGCATGAGTACCTTAGTGTTCCATCACTAGTACTATCAATGAGTGATTCCATCATAATTAGTCATGCACATACAAACAATCAATATAAGTATATCATCCATGTATTCATCACATTCAATTTAATATGTTTTGTATAACCTACACTAATGCATGATATCAAGTAACTACAGACATTTTAATGTTGTGTTCAATAAAGAAAAAATATAAATCAAAGTAAAGTTTGTGCAAATACCAGTCTCTACTAATGTATAAAAATTGAGAAGACAAAAATATCACCATAGATTAAAAGTATGAATACTCGTCTCGATATCAAATGATTTATTCTTGAAGTTGTCTTAACCTCGACCTTTCTAGATTGGGAACCTAATATAAACATAATATTAATTACTACATTCTAAATAATTTTCTATTTTAGTTAGCTATATCAATACGTTATTTATGTATAAATTTTTTCATATTATTTAACTCTGCTCATCTTGATCTCGCTTAAATGTTCTATTAAATATATGTAAATATAAAATAATAATAATATTATTAATTTTACTATGTAAATCAATAACTAAATTAGAGCTTATCTCCTGGTTCCTAACCCGCACGCACAAAATCTTCTTCCTCCCTTTGCGCTTGATTTCGATCCACTGTGCGCAAGAAATCTACTTCGGCTCCCCTTCGCACGAAATCAATAACTAAATTAAATGCATATAAAAGTTTAGTTTCTTTCTCATTGAGTAAATATAATGGACATATACATTAGATTGTTATAAAATCTCATTAAGTAATATATGAAAGATCTGCGTGCATATTGTTTTTTTAACTTGGATTATTGTAGTTTAGAAGTGTTATTGCTCCCGAGCTATTTTTAGACAATTTTAGATAATTCATTATGTTGTTTTAACTTTTTTTAAATTCGGTGAATAGAAATGTACTAATGTGTACAATAGGATAAAACAATTATCATAAAGGTAAAACTTTTACTTGTTAATTAAATTACTTTCAGGCTCTTTTATGAATTTTTGAATACTAAACTGCATTTTTAAGAATAAAAAAATAAAGATTTTATTTCTAGCATTCGACCGTCCGTTCCCGTTTTAGTTAATTCTAAGCCCCCGGTTGGATCGTGACAAATCAAGACTTAGTGAGTGACGAATTGGTCTTTTTCAATCATCACAAACATTAACAATCTATTTTAATATTCATTCACGTTCTCAATACAAAGATGCAGGTTAATAATTTCACAAAATACATACAGAGCTACTAAAAGCATTAAACATATACAAATACATGCTTCAAAAGTTTTCATAATCTTATCAAAATTTTATAGCCCAAAAGTTGAACAAAGTCACCCGTACTGGTCATGCTCCTTACCCCTCCCTAACAATCAATAACGTATGAGAGTAAGTTACAGACTTAGTGAAAAAATCATTACTAAAGTAAGATTTTATTGTTGGAAAGAAATCTGCATGCTCCACCATGACAACTATGAGTGACAACAATGCATAACATGTATGTTTTAATCATATAGAAAATGGGGTATAAAAATAATAAATCGTAACAAACTTTACAACAAGCCTTTATCCCACTAAGCGACGTCAGTTACATGAATCTTTTTTCTCCATTACGTCATATTGAGTGTCATATTTTCACAAACCGCAATAAGCTATAACATACATATATTTCTTTCATTCCTTGCACAATCATAAAACTTTTTTTAATTATTTCATACGCAATATTTGTCATCTTATGAATATTCATACCTGTATAAAATTTGACTGAATTCGTTTTTTTTAGTTGTCAGCCAGATCGTTGGCTACAAGCCTATATTTGCTGTAAAGGTTGGTCATCTCTCAACATAAAAATTGTCAACAATTCTCTTGATATCAACATGTTTCGTTCTATTGTCAATATCAAGGTTCATAAACTTTATAAATTTTTTCTTGTCATCTTTACCTGTGCAGGTCATTAGTATAATAGTTTACCTATAACAACATTTGTGTGATTCTCTTGATCATTTTTTCTTTTAAAGTTCAAATTTCATATTTTGATACTGTCCTCTTGTAGTTTGCAACTGACGTCCTAGATGCTAATTCTCTACCTTCACTAGCCGACATGAAGGACACTTGGACACAAATTTTGCCACAATTGTCTTTAATTCTGGGCACAAAAAAACTTTTTTGAGATCCTGATACATTTTGTCGCTCCTTGGGCGAATAATATAACTGGATAAATATGCTTCCTGCAAAATTTCTTTCCTCAGGTTATCAATATCTGGAACATAAATTAGTTAAGACGGATACTGCAGTTCGACTGTATTGACATCTAACTAACTATCTATATTTATAAAAATTTCCAATACATATAAAGAGTCACTAATCCACAAGTGCAATAAAATTTCAATCATCCATCAATAACATCTATAGACAACTTCTCATTCTAGAATTGAACAGTAAATCATCTAAAAAAATAGTAAAAAGAAACTTTTATATAGATATCTAGAAGTAGTAGTCTTTCGCTGATAGACTGAGTCTTTCTTATCAGACATATCAATCTATAACTTCCCTTCTCCTAAAAGAAAACATTTAACTGCAGCTGTAAGTGAATGCTTAATATCTTTTGTCACGACTCGGCCGAGTGCTTAGAATTAACTAATGCGGGAATAACTGTCAGATGATATTAACATCTAACCATTCATATTTTTTTTTTCAAAACCTCCAATACATATAAAAGAGCCATTAAGCCACAAAGTGCAATAAAATCTAAAGCATCTAGAAACAATAACATCTAAAAATAACATCTTAATCCAGTACCAAAAGAATATCAATGTTTGAAAGAAACAATAAAGAGAAGTTATCCTCATAAAAAATATACCTAGCAGTAGCTGTCCACCTTTGGTAAATAAAGTCTCCTCTATCAAACATACCTCTTAAAGTTTTTTTTCTCCTGAAAGAAAACATTAACAGCAACTATAAGTACAACTTAGTGAATAATTATAATCTAATATGTATTAAATTTCTTATAGTATGTTATGCATGAATGATCAAAGAAAATTGCTGTAAATTTCATTAAAACTTTTACTTTAGCCCTTCCTGTTCCACTTTAAGTAAATATTATTTTTAATATTTTTAAAAGTCATAACATGATTACTGTCATATCTGAAGATATCCTAAAAAATGTGTCCGAAGACACTCTTAAAATGTGTCTGAAGGCACCATAAAAAAATGCATCTGAAGGTACCCTCAATTTGCACTTGGATGCACACCTTTATCATTTTCTTTAACGCGCGCGAGTACATTTCACCCCATGTCAGTATTATCTTGGGGTAATCCTGTACGATTTAAAGCTTTAATTTTCATTTACTTTCATTTAAATTACTTCTTTTTTCAAAAACATTAAGCATTATTTTTCTCTTTTCCTTTTCATTTCTCCTTTCATTCTTAAATTATGACATGCATACAAACATAAAATGATTGACTAAAAGCATTAAAGAAATTCTTTATTTAATAAACTTTAAATCCAATACATATGAGAAAATATTTACTCACATCGACTTAAAAAACCTTTGAATATGCTTATTACTTCACTTTACTTCTTTGGACAACAACTTATATTAATTGAAAGTACCTACTTTAATTAATGAACCATCACTTTAAATATATCTTTGAATTAAATAATTGTATCAGTTACCCAAAAGATTTTATCGACTTAATCCTATTCAAACAAGGTTATAAATAAAAGTATAAATTTTCTCCACTTATCTATTTCATTCTCCTTACAAACTTCTCGATCCCAAAACACTTAGTCTTTTGAACGTAACTTCTTAAATCCTTGAATCAAATAAACTATATTTTAAAATAAAAACACTTATGTATATAACATACGAATAATTTTGCTTATTTTAAAAATGAAGATTTACCTTATAAGTTGTTTAGATCAATCTCTTCTCTCACTGACATGCTTCTTCAACCTTTCCCGTGAATCTGAATTTAGTATTTGGTTAATCCTTGATTTACATAAAATTAGCATTAATTAATTAATTAATCATACACTCACACATTAATATAATTATTCATCTAACAACATTAATTTAAGTATTACATATACCTATTTTTAAAGCCTCAACCTTAGCCCTAGCTCACACACGAAGCTTCAGCTTCTTTCTGTAAATGAACAGAAGCTATTCTGCTTCTTCTTAGCGGCTCGTCTACAATCGATAGAGCAGCGCACTACCTCGACTTCCTCCTCTTCTTCCTGCACGCGAGCACCGCAGGAACCGCGACTCGTCCCCCTCTTCTCCTATGGACGGCTTGACGTGCGTAGCTCCTATTCATATGTTATGTGAGTACAATGTTGAAGCTCACACCTCCTCCCTTCCTCCTCCACTTCGACTCAACCCAAAGCAAGTTGACTTCCTTCTCACGACTCAATTCAGGGCAGCAAACGACACGGCTGCCTCCCCTTCCTTCGCAATCAACTGTGACACGAATCTGGTAAGACAAAACCACTTTCCTTTTTCTTCCTATTCAGCTAGAGTCGGCTAGGGTACAATAACTTCTCCTCTCCGTCTCTCCTGCTATCTCTTACTCTCGAGTGCTCATGCGATGGTTAGAATTAGGGCTGTCAAAATGGCTCGTTGTTCGCTAACAACTAGTGTTCGACTCGTTCGTTAAGCTTAACGAGCCGAACACGAACAAATATTTTTTCGCTCGTGTTTGGCTCGAATTGGCTCAAAAAGAAATAAATATATTAATTAATAAAAAATATATAAATATACTCAATATTCCGCGGTGTAACACCAATAACATCGCGAAATAACACCCGCTTTGTTATCAATGTTATTCCTCTGTTCGTGGTGCTTTGGGTGTTATTTCGCGCCGCTGAATAACACCAATAATACTACAAAATAACACCGAGTAACACTCTTTATGCTATAGGTATTATTCCACCTTTCGCGGTGTTATTGGTGTTGTTTCACTCTGCGTAATAACACGATAACACAAAGAATGCTGTAGAATAACACCGAGTAACACTCGCTATATTATCAGTTTTATTTTTCCGTCCATGGTGTTATCAATGTTATTCTGTGGTGTTATTGGTGTTATCGTTGTTATTCCGTGCTATTTGGGTGTTAATTAGGTTCTATTGTAAGTGTTTCTCGGGTGTTATCGTTGTGTTATTGTTATTATTTTGCAGTTCGCGGTATTATTTGCACGATTTCGTGGCGTTTTATATTCTACCGAGCCTATTTCGACACGAGTACGA
Organism: Phalaenopsis aphrodite; assembly: GCA_003013225.1. Classification (NCBI taxonomy): domain Eukaryota; kingdom Viridiplantae; phylum Streptophyta; class Magnoliopsida; order Asparagales; family Orchidaceae; genus Phalaenopsis; species Phalaenopsis aphrodite. The sequence goes on from NEWO01000002.1 coordinate 1,562,988, forward strand.
GCCATTTCGAATCCAGGCCAAATTGGAACGAGCCGAACACGAGCCAAGGCTCAGCTCGCTCAAGCTCGGCTCGTTTTCAACCCTAATTTGAATGGTGTAATACAACTCTTAAGTCGTAGCACTGGTGCTTATCTTAGTGCCCATTCGAATTATTATTTTATTGTAATATATTTTTTTTCTGTTATGACATCTCCGATCTCGGCTTGAGCTCACTGTCTAGAGTCCACTGCATGGAATCGCAACTCCCTTAAATTTTAGAAAATTCTTAATTTAAACGTACTGTAACATATGGGCTCACAATTATCATTACCTCAAAATGATCTCCCCGCATATAAACTTTTTATCATTCTCTATTCTATTTCTCTTAATCCTTAAAGCCAAAATCAGTATCTTGTTATAAATTTGGCTATACAAAAATACACAATAAGATGGAAAGAAAAGGATACTTAATTTGGTGGAATGAAATTTGAACACATTTATTATCTTCATGTTAATTTGATTAATTTAATGCCCCACAAGCTCTTTTTATTTCCCCTTCTTCTTTCTTTCTATGCCTTGCTCTTATTCCTCTTATTCCTCCTGCATTCCCGCTTAACCTGTCGGTTCGCCAGTCCCGCTTTCGTACCCACCTCTAGTTACAGTGTTGGAGCCCGTGGAAATACTCCAAATCGTTGAAACAGTAGTATTGGGAGAGATAGAACTCAGACATGAGATGAATGCCCTCTGTTTCTCATGCCAAAATGCCCTACCTGAGTCGTGCTTCTCAGTTCATCGCTCCAGCAAATTTTCACTCGAACGACTTTGTGACGAGGACGTGAATGATAAAAACAGGGAACATGAGGCTTCGTAATATGATGTATGAGAATATAATCATCAATGCTTAATGTCACCCATCCAAAATCCATCCTTCTATTGCATGCACGATGAAGTGGGATGTTGCCTTACCGAATAAATAATAGCGATCAATTACATTGATTAAGTAATTAATTAGGTTTAAAGTTTATAGATTAAAATATATTGATAATTTATATATAGTGTTATTTATCATTTTAATTGATATAAGAGTTTACCAAAAATAGTTTGGATGCATTTTGGAAGGTCCAAAAATTTGGGAATATTTTAAAATAGTAAAAAATTTACCTGGATTAGCTTAAAACTGTAAAATTGCCTATTGTTTATAGTAGAGAAAGGGGTTTCAATTTGGGCCAGCGGGTCGGGTTTGGTCTGATCCAAAATTGATTCGGCTCGAATTGGTGAACTCAAACCTGACCAGAATATTATACGATTGAAAATCCCAATTGGAACCCGACCTGCCTTCAACTCAACAGCTTGATCCCTACTCGTATAACTCGTTTAACATAAGGATTAACTATTGTTTGGGTTAAAATTAGATCAATTTAGAGTTAAATTCGAGTTAATTTCAAGCAATTCTTAGTTTTTGGGTCAATTTCAAGTCAATTTGAGGTTTGCGAGTTATTTCTGGGTTGCGGGTCGTCCCGAACCCGACCTAAAAAATTAAACAGGCTGGAATCTTTAATCTAAAATGAAAATTATTTGGGTCAACCCGAACCTGAATTTTTTGAGTCGGGTTCGGGTCGAGTTAGTGTGTCAGATCAATTTTTGAAACCCCTAAGAGAGAAAACCGAACATAGACTAATCAATTTTATTTTTGTGTCAACTTAGTTTAATGAGAAATTTTGGGAAAATTATTAAATGTTTTGCGCTGATTGAACATATTTTTTACTTGAAAAAGTTTGTATGAGGATAAGTACTTCAATCTTTTAGAGGCTTGTTGAATTTGGGGCTATAGTTTTTTTTTTCCTTTTGATTTGGAATACATGACGCCTAATGGCATTGTTCTCGGATCCATAGGTGTAAAAAGGGTCAAGTTAGTGTTGGGTATGTTATAGGATGAAGACAGGGAAGTACATGGGATCGGTGAAGCGGGGAAGGAAAAATTGACAGTAGATGCTATTTAGCTTGATGGAGAGCAAGAAATTGGCATTTGATGATGAAATTTGGAGCGATGCAATGCCTAAAGTGAGTCACCGTCATGCTACGGGCACACCATTCAAGTAGTAAAATAACAATTGCCTTAAGCAGAGAAATTCCGAGAAAACAATCTCTAATGTCATAAAAATTCAAGCAAATATTGTAAATTAGGCTCTAAGTACTTACTAAAACAAAGATATAAAGTCGAACCCGGATTTGTTGAATCCTGTTTGAGTCGAGTCGGCGTGTCGGGTCAATTTTTGACGCCCCTAGAAGAGAACACCAAATATATTGAGAATTATCATTTTTTTCTTGCCCCAACTAGTTTTAATAAGAATTTTTGAGAAAATATTAAATTTTTGAGCTGATTGAACATATTTTTTACTTGGAAAAATTTGTGTGGGGTTATCTATCTTCAATCTTTCAGAAGCTCGTTGAATTTGGAAGAAAGCTATTGTTGTGTTTGTTCCTTCTGATTTGGAATAGATGAAGCCTGATAACATTGTTCTAGGATCCTTAGAAGTTGTAAGAAGGATAAGATTAGTGTTGGGTGTGTTGTAGGATGAAGTTAGGGAAGTGTATGTGACTTGGTGAATGGATGGAGAAGGATAAATAGCAGTAAATGCTATTTAGTGTGATAGAGAGCAGGAGATCTGCATCCAGAGACAAAAATTGGTGCGATGCAATGTCTAGGATGATCCACCACCTATTCACTAACACATTATAGGCATACCACTTGAGAGAAGAAAATATCTTATGTCATAAAAATTCAAGAAAAAAGTGCATAACTACAGTCTAAGTAACATACTAAGACGGATGTATAATTTAAAAACAAATTTTGATTAAACAAAACCTTGATTTTGGGGCACATAAGGCCCGACATTGGATCTAGGTAGGAAAGATCCCGTACTGGTTTCTCTTGGGGCTTAAATTCCTCACCTTTAAATTCATCGCATCACCTATGTATGGCCATTTGTCTATGAATGTTTTGTTAATTTGAATTGGTGTTTTGTACCCTAATTATCTTATAATATCATATGATTTTGAATTGAAAATTTTACATCTGTCTCAAGCTATAGTCTGGGATATGCCATGAGACAAACTATCTCTCTGAAATATAAATTTGTATTGTGCGAAGCATCTGTCATCTGTGAAAAGATATAAACTATGTTATTTTGGAGAAGCTGTCCGCTACCACCATATCAAAATTCTTACTCTATTGGGTTAGTGGGAGGCCTACATTGAAGTCTATGATTACCTTTATCCTTGATGAGTCTGGAACATGTAGTGGCCTATGGATACTTTTTTTTTTCTCTAGGTCTTAACTAGATGAAATATCCTGCACTACCTGATATGCCTCTCTACATCCTATGCAATCTAAGTCAGTAAAATTCTTTTCCATTAAGGTGAGTCTTATCCATGCCAAAATGACCTAGCATTCTCTCATTGACACTCTTGTAAGATGGCCTTAATGAGTGAATTTCTAGAAACACAACTTATTTTGGAGGAATAATTAACCGCCAAATCTATGATATTTTCTCATATGGTTTCTCCTGACAACAAGTTCAAATCTCCTGAAACACTTCATTGACCCGGATGTTGAGCTCGAAACAGTAAATTAGATTGTTTCTCTAAAATAGCTAAATAGATCGCCAACATGAATTTTGATCCAGTGTTGAACGATGTGCATACTCAGTGAGTCTTAGAGTCGACAAATTTACAATCCTCGTAGGAAGAGGGGTCATTAATCTCAAGCAAGCAGGATACAACTTCTGTTTTTTCTCACACTTCCTCCCAGTTAGTTCCTCAAAATCAACATGAAGCATTCATGACAGAAGAACGAGATGATTGGAGACAATCATTCATTGATTTCTTCAAAGTGACAAATTTCTTACAAATAAATCAATAGGTGCGAAAATCAAGAAGAGAGCCCTACAGTTCGCTTTTGTCAATGTAGATCATTTGATCAAGTGTGGCTATGATGTTTGGGTACTGATGAAGCCAACAAAGATTTAGTTGAAGTTAATGTAAGAATTTGTGGTGAATATCAGTCCGGTCCTAAAATGACAATGAAGATCAAAAGAATGGGTCATTGCTGGCCATTAATAGTGAAGGATTGCATTAAGCATGTAATGAACTGTCATGAATGCCAATGGTGACATAATGCACCGGCACCTTAACCCATTACACCTCATCATAGCACCTTGTTCGTTTGAATGTTGGGATACAAATATAATCGGACAGATCAATCCACCATCATCCATAGGACACCATTTCTTTCTAGTTGCAATTTGTCACATGGTTGTTGTTGTTCTAAGACTGTTTAGTAATACAATTCAAGGTATTGATGGAGCTCTACTACTAAGTTTTGCACATGGAGCTGTAAGTCCCACACTCTCTCTTTGTAGAAGGTGTACTATATGATCAATACCACACACGAACTATTTGATAGTACTGAGGTTATCCTTTCTCTTACTAGAACTATAGAGCTACAATAGTTATATAAGATCAATGGAATTAGGCTATAAGTCAATATAACAAGTTATTGCTATGGTTCGATGGATTTACTCAACAAACGCCTAAGAGATTTGAACACTATACCATATCATAGCTGTCTTTGCAGCAACGATGGGAACATCATTCTCAAAGCTAATTTGAATGGAACTAATAGCTCCAGATGTAAAATATCTAAACATAAATCATAAACTATATTATGTAATCATTACAACTCATGCATACCCATGGATTTTTTTTTTTATTACTGGCTTCATAGAATTCAGAAAATACCAGTTTTCTTTTCTCGAAGCCTCTTGCTCATATCTCTCATCAGAGGGTCCTATCTATAATTTTTTTTAGTAGATCCCCTGCTAACCTGAGTGAATATTAAAAGCCATTCAACACATCAAAGCAGAATATTGTAGATTGCGTAGTAGAAACTGAGAGATGTCAGTGACTTAAAGCATCAACAACCTTATTTTGACTCCCAATTTAATGCTTGGGCACAAAAAGGAATGATGGGACTCCACCTAGAAGGCATATCTACCTTTCATCTTACTTCTCTTCAAGAGACTTCAGGCTTCGTGGTCATTGTATAGAGTGAATTAATTCCCCAAGCTAGGATAGGAGTTTTATTAACCAATTTCTTCAATGCTGTAAAGCTAACTTGTTTTATTTAACCAAATGAATTTATCGAACTTGAGAAGCTCCATCAATGATGCCACTATCAAGATAAAATATCTGATAAATCTTCTATAGAAAGAAGTTAATTCATGAAATTTACAAACCTAAATAATCGTGGACTGGGCCAAATAATAAAAGCCTCGATCTTAATTGGGTCCAACTTAATGTTAGCCATGGAAATAATAAGCTCAAGGAAACATTTATGATAGGCAAGAAAGTGATAATTCTTTGGTTGTCCATACAGTTTTATATCCAAAAATATTCCAAAAATTTGTCAGAAAAGCTTCAAATGCTCCTTAAAATAGCTAGTCATTAGAATATGATTAATGTACACATCCACGAATTTATGATAAAGAATAAAAAAGCTTCGTACATCCATCTTATTAAAGTGTTTGGTGCATTGTATGGGTTAAAAGGCATAACCATCCACTCAGATGATCCATTTCATATCTTAAAAGCAGTCTTCCACTCATATGATCCATTTAGTTATTTTGTTGTTGTTATTTATTTAAATAAATTATTATTTCAAGCCGAACATAAGCCTGTTCGTGCAAATGAGTTTGAGTCAATCCGAACACGAATAGTCTATTAATGAGCCATTTCAAAAATGAGCTGAACATGAACAATTAAAAATTCGAATGAGCTAAACACGAATAAGCTTTAGGCTCCCTCAAGTTGTGCTCATTTACACCCCTACAAGGAATATTGAATTTCACTTAGGGATGCTAATTCAAGTGATAGGTTGTTAGTCAGAACATCATGGAACTCCATGGTCACTCACCGACACCTCTCTCATTACCTGCAAAAATTTATCATGCAGCATAATAACTCCCATACCTGTTAAGTACTCATCAATATTGAGTCCCTTAAGGGAAAAAGTGCAATACTTTTCTTGTCATTGATAAATGAGTGTGTTCTTATGGTCAACATAAAGTATACCTTTGTTGTACTGCTATGGTCGACCCAATAGAATATATCATGCATCCATAAGCATAACGTTACACCACACATGATCCAGTAGCTTGTCTTCCAAGGTTTTGCATTATTTGATCTACACTGAAAAAGCTATCTGAGCCAACCAGTTTGGTTGATTTGGTTCTGTTTTAAAAATACATTCATGTTTTTGGTTTTCAAAACTTAAAATTCAATTTTCGGATTTTGGTTTGGTTTTATATTTTATTTAACCGCACAAACCAAAAAATCAAAATTTTATTAAAATTTCTTATTATATTTTCGAGGCATTTACATACATACCACCCAATTGCTAATTATTTATATATCTAACACCTAAACTCTATTTTTTACTTCTATAGCACAAAATTTTCATATCACGTCAAAATACCATTATTCTAACATTGAAAAAGTGAATTACATCTTTTCATGCATAGGTAGTTTGGCATTAATATAAAAAAATGAATTTTAGGTGGATTACATATGTAACTTCATAAGCGACATGTTTGTTAAATTCTTCTATTTTAATTTCATGTCAAAAAAAAAAAAAATGAATTTTATTATGAATGCAACATTTGATTAAAATAAATAGTGGATTCATGAAATTATGTTGATGCTATACATGTAAGATATTTAATTCATAGTATTTGTTTATAAACAAACTCCAAAAATAATTAACTTTCGGTTTATTCATAACACAACGATTTAAACGAGTTAAATTTTGGTTTGGTCAGTTAGGTTTTATCAAAAGTTTGACTGATTCAATTTTTTGGAATTTCTATTTCAGTTGCTCGGTTTGACCAATTTGCAAAGTGATCCATCCAAACTTATTGAATTCTCAACCATATTTTCTCTAATGAAAATTTCTACTAGATATGTTCTGCAATCACCTAAAGTAGCTATATAACATGACCTCACTTAAGAGTAAAATGTTTGTTTATGAATGAAAGAGCTGAGCACAATTGATTTAGGGTCTGTTTCAGACAACTTTCTACCTGCTTCGTGTTTCAGACAACCACCATCACTCCATTTGAAAAACTGGTTTCTTGTTGCTTTCTAGCAATTTCTGCAGTGAAAGTCTATTTTTTATTAATTTAATCTATTAAATTGTTGTGACTGTAAGAAAATTATTTTCTATTTTTTTGGAAAAATGTATATTTATAATTTCCACCTCAGTAAGAAAGTTGTCTGATTTTGTATAAAAAAATTTATATTGATAATTTCAACCACAATTTTCTAAAAAGTTTCTTTCTCCACCACAACTTTTTAACTGCATTTTTAAAAAGTAACAAAGATTGAAACTGACCCTCAATTAAATTCCAACCTAAATGAAACTTAGAGATCTATTGAGCTGGGATGTATAGGCTTTTTGATCATATGGTACACAAGACCATCTAAAAAAAGAACGGGTCCTAGTGCTGATAAGGCTAATTTTTTCCCCTTGACAAAATGGTAGAATTCTTCTTTGACATTAAGAAGACATATCAACGAAGAACCCATCAATTTATCAATCTGGTTGGTAAAAATTATTGTAGCCATTCATGATTGAAGTGTAGCATTTAATTGCCCAATCAAAATTTGTTGTATCTATAGTTTTCCTACAAGACCACATTTTTAAAATTTTATATTTAAAGATTTTTGGAATTTCTTATGCGGGGAAAGGGGGGTGTATTTTTGAATTTTTGTTTAAATATTGCCGAAATTTCCCCTACATGTACACGTGCGCGCGCACACACATATATAAATGCATTTTAACTGGGCATTGGACGGGCCGGGCTTATTTGGGCTTTTGACCAATCAAAGCGGGCTCGTGCCGGGCTTGAGCCCGGTTTCCATTTTGAATTTCATAGCCAAACTCGCCCACTTGATGGGTCAGGCTAGCCCACGGGCCTAAGAGAGAAAAAACAGTTTTGAGTGGTTTGCATGTAAATGACCAAAATTTAGGCATAAGGCATTTGAGTATATAAGAATATGATAGTATGCATGCATGTACATAAAGTTTGAGTAATGTATATGTAAATACTTAAGAATCATGCATCATGTGACATGCATGTATAATTTATATATATATATATATATATATATATATATATATATATATATATATATATATTAGAAAAAGCCCGAGGGCAAATATATTAATACAAAAAAGATACAAAAAAGTTGTATGAGAGGACCTAAAAGAAAACCCAATTCATACAATACAACACACACCAAATTTAGATAAAACAAAGATACAAAAAGGTAAAAAATCAAAAAACACAAAAGGACACAAAAGTGCTAGGGACGTCCCACTTTAGTTCTCCTCTTTCTAGTTCTCGGAAGTGAGCCGACTAACAAATTAGGAAGGTGTGTACCATTGCCCGTAGTAACCAAAGTATCATCCATTAGATTCCTGAGCTCATGTAGATTTTCATTTTTTTTCTTCCTCTTAGATGTGTAGACTTGCCATTATTCATCCGATGATTGACTCATCTGATCAGTAGTTTTCAAAGGTGGTCGGATAGGTGTAGGTCGTTGCACGGCTTGATCCCCATGAGCCTGAGTAATATTAACATCTTTCTGGACCTAATGATGCGGTTGTGAAACAGTAGAAATATTTTCACCTGTCTTATCAGTGATAGGTTCTAGGACAGACAGGGTCTTAAGAAACTCCCTCTCCCCCACGATAAGAGGTTCCAAAGATGAGGGATCTATAATTGGGGATTGAATAGTTATCAAATTGTCTGTCTGATCAAGAGGAGATGAAATCACCACCTCTAGCGGAGCAGTTGGGGGTGTAGATAGTGACATTGAGAACTGGAGTGTCCGAACGTACGACAATTCGAACAACACGACGGAAAATGTTCAATCTCTACCTTCTGCCAATATCCCTGGTGTTGTGTGCCAAATCAGATTTCCTCAGATGCAGGTGAAGTGATGTCTCTTTCAACAAGTATTCTGGCTTCAGAAGGACGAGACAAATTAAAAGTAGGAATGTCCGTTTTGAGTGACTTCTTATAAGCTAAGACAATAGAGTACAAAACTTTTTGAGAAAAATAATGAAATTTCAAACCAGGGAGACGAATACAAACCAGAATGATTGGCGGTTCCGTCTGTGGGTCAAAGTCCGCAGACCATTTCAGAATCTTCATTGCTCTGTTATCAATCTATATTATCTTTTTAGCAAATAAACGCATGTAATCTTCTTCATTGCTAATTTGAATAAGAACGTGTCTCCCATCTAATAATCTAATTTTCCATTCTCCAACAAGGTGCATAAGTTCAAGTTCTTTGCGAATGAGCTCCATTTTGGGATGTCCATATAGAAATTTTCCAACCAAATTCAGACGACAGGAGGAAGCAAGTTGAATACATAAAGGTTTATGAAAAGCCCAATGACTGATTTTATTGAAATAGAAAATGATACATAAAGGTTTTATGATAAGAGCTCAAAAGAGGCACCCTACCATACGATACAAGTACAATAATACCCCAACAAGAGATACAGATAGACTCAATAAAATGTAAAATAAATTTAAGACATGCAGAAAACAAGTAGCTAGGGACGAGCCAGTTTGAGTGGAGAGGGTTTGTTTGGTCAAAGGAGTGAGAGAGAGAAAGAGGGACCTACTTTGCTCGGTTTGAGTGGAGAGGGTTTGTTGTTTGTTGTTTGGTGAGTGGTTTGAAGAATATTTGAGAGAGAGAGAGAGAGGGAGATGAGGAGATTTTTCATGGGTTGGAGAGAGGAGAAAGGTGAGTTGGGAGCTTGCAAAGTTCACGGTTGGGAAAGTTAATGGTTTGGAGCTTAGGTTAAAGTGGAGAGTGAGTTCTTGGGATGATTTACGGATCGAAAAAGCGGAGAGGAGAGGAGAGGAGGGAGAGGCGGGCTGGGTTCCACATGGGCGGGCCGGGTTTGGCTGCTTTGGGCTTTGACTAAGTCAATGTCGGCTCAAGCTGGGTCGGACCCGCCAAATATCTATTTTCTTACAAGCCCGCACATAGCCTATGGGTGTATTGCGAGCCTGTCGGGCCACCCGCCCCAATGCCCAAGTATATTATACATATATATGTGATGTGTTTTTTGTGTTTGTGTATTTGATATAATATATATATATATATATATATATATATATATATATATATATATATATTTAAAAGATGAACGACAACATGTGTCTGTTAACCTCCAAATCATCATCACAAATATAGCAAAGGAGCCCTGGGCCTCCATGCTTAAAATATAAAACAAAAAAAAAAAAAAACACCCAACACAGTTCCCCAGCTCGAACCAGAGAAAGTCCCCAGCTCCACAACCACAACCACCAACAAATAGGGAGCCCTGGGCCTCCCAAATAAAAACAGATACACCCAACATAGCTCCCTAGCCTGTAACCCGAGAAAACCCCCAGCTTGACAACCACAACCAACAACCAATAGGGAGCCCTGGGCCTCCCAAATAAAATACAACAGATATAGCGAAGGAGTCCTGGACCTCCATGCCAATGATAAAATACCCTTCATCACAACAAACAAAATGACAAATAGCCATATTCCCAAAGCACCGCACCTCCAAATTACCCAGAAATGAGTGAGTGAGAGAGAAGTCCAACCTAATTAAAACATGGGCTGATCCAAGCCAGTCGGCCACCAATTATTCATCAAGATGAGACATTTGTACGAATAAAAGGAGCATCAATATTATCACCAACCAGCAGAGTATAAAGGGTAGGGGGAGTAGCTCCTACCATACAAATTTGACTAGAGCCACCCAAATTAGTAAGCCAATTCGTGGGTTGATTACCCTCCCGATAGATGAAATTCCATATAACATTCATATTAGAAATTAACCCTTTAATCCTCCTAATATAATAAAGAGTATCCCATGGGGTGTCGGCACCAATAGTTAAAATATCAATTAAGATACGATTGTCACATTCAAAAATAATATACTTCCAACTGAGAGAATGAGCCAATAATGCAGCACTTAAAATAGCTCGAGCCTCAGCCTCAATAGGGGAGTCTGCATAAGAAGGAGAAGAGAAGAAGAGTATACACTTTCCGTGGTGATTCCTAGCAATGCCCCCACTTTCAGCAGTAGAGACTTTCCAACTCTCATCAATATTAAATTTAATCCACCCTCTAGGGGTGTACTCCATTTGACCACGGTAGGTGGAGGCAGGAGTCTCTTTACCTCCAAATTTGTATGCCCCAAAGCAAGAAAATAATTAATTCCCGAAAAGAAAGCTTTTTTGGAATTCCCAAATTTCCATAATTTATTAATGTATGAAATGATAATTAGTGAAAACCATCATTTTGTGAATTTCCTTACCCTCATGAATAGTATCGTTCCGAGCCATCCAGATAAACCAACAAATGATATAAGGATAGATTTGCCAAAAGTGTTTCTTCTTACGGTCCAGATTGCAACTTAAGTTGGTGAGAAAAAGATTCCTCTCAGGAGGAACAATAGTACCAAACCTTCTCCAAATAAATAAAGAAAAGGGGCATGAGAAAAAGGTATGTTCAATCGTCTCCTCCGCCATAAGGCACAAGCAACACCTAGGGGCCATTCTCAAACCTTTTATCTTAAGAATATCATCACAAGATATGATAGAATGAAAAATACGCCAAGCCAAGAAAGACATCGACGAGGTTAAAGCCCAACTCCACACCCCTTCTCCCCAATGGGTGTTTCGAAAATTATAACAAGAGGCATTTAAGGATTTAGTTATAGAGCTCGTCATGGGTAATTTCAAATAAGGAGTATCATGCGGGTGAGGATCAAAATGTATGGTGGAAATGAAAGTTGCTCCCTCCAGCCCGAATATATTAGTAAGAAAAGGGAGGTTCCACTGGCCATCAATCCAAACATCCGAAACTTTGAGGTTAGAAAACCTCATATCCGTCGTATTCAGCAAAACATGAGACCAACAATCGTGCCAGAAAGATATGTTACCTCGACGCACCTCCCAATAAATGAAGTTCTTCGCCCAATTTCTAACAGTAAGCAGTCTCTTCCACATCGTGGAATTGCCTAACCGCCAATTTGTCAAAGCAGGATGAGAAAAGAGACAATATTTCTCATGCATGAAGTTAGCCCATAACGACTCTTTTTTTTGAAATTAAACCATTGCTTGAAAACATTGATATCTATAATATGATGCAGAGATTTGAAACCCAGCCCACCAGCGCTTTTGGGTTTACAAACCATCTTCTATCAGAATGATTTCCCACCCATAAAAACTTATTGAAACATCTTTCAAGAGTTGTAATAGTACTCTTTTTGGGTTGGAGAACTTGAAGAATATATAAAGAAAGCAAACGAAGAATACTCCTAAGTAGTGCAATACGTCACCCAAAGAAGAAGAAATTATTTTTTCAATCCAAGATTCTTTTCCGAATCTTTTCCACCACCTCGTCAAACTGTATACGTCTCTTCGTGCCCTTAAGGATAAAAACCCCCAGATATTTAAGTGGAAGAGTAGAGAGGGAGAATCCCGTAAAATTAGGTATCCAGGAGGCATTAGAACGTTAACCATGTTCCCCAGATAAATATTCCATTTATTAGCATTGAAAGAGAGGCCCGAGACAGATAGAAAATCAACCATGATATTATGAATCTCCTTCACCGTATTCTTGCTAGCATTAGAAAATATGATCATATCATCGACATAAGCTAAGTGAGGAACCATCATGTTAGATTTATGAGCATATTGCAACTTGGGGTTCCTAAGAAGACGGGAGAGAAAGTAAAAAATTAAAATAAATAAAGTAGGGGATAGAGGATCTCTCTGCTTAATCTCATGACCCACACTAAAAAAGCTTCGAGATTTGATGTTAATAAGAATGCTGTACTTATTACAATGAAGCCAAAATTTTATAAGTTTGCAGAACTCTTGAGAGAAACCACTAGCATGGAGAATCTTCAAAATAAACTCCTAGCTAATTGAATCATAAGCTTTACGAATATCCAGTTTAGTAATCATGTTGCCCTCTCTACATTTTTTACTAATATCAAGAATGAGTTCCTGAGCCAGCCTAATTTTATCAGTAATCTCCTTCCCCTGAATAAAGACAGATTGATTCAAGGATATTAAATTGTGAAGATGAGGTTGAAGACATCTGACCAAAATCTTACTGATCAACTTAGAAATAACAGAAGTCAGAGAAATTGATCTAAAATGATCCCAAAAACTCTTTTGAGTGTTTTTAGGAATGAGAACAATAGTAGCAGCCAAAAAATAATTTCTAGGAGTTTTCCCTTTAAAGAAACTTTGTATAGCCGCGACAACATAATCCTTAACAATACTCCAACTTTTGGTATAAAAAGCAGAGGTAAAGCCATCAGGCCTCGGAGCTCAAGGAGGGGGAAATATATTTCCTCAGCCGTAGGAATATCACAAAGATCAATATCCACCATGTGATGTCGAACATCATGAAACAAGGAGGCATCAATATAGCTCGATGTCTCGTGGAACTCAAAGAGTTTAGAAAAGTGAAGAACTACATTCTCCCCAATTTCCTCATCTCCAGTAATCCAATTCCCCTCGTTGTTTTTAATTCTCACAATGATGTTATTAGCTCTTCTCTGTTTAATACAAGCATGAAAATATTTATTGTTTCTATCTCCCTGAGAGAAATGAGCCTCCCCTGTTTTTGTTGAAGGAACTCCTCCCAAAGAGAGGCCTCAAGCAATTCCTTGTTAGCATCCTGTAATTCCAAAATAATATCAGTGGTGTTTTCACCTACAACTTGAAGTGTACTTACCCTTTGTTCTGCTTTTTTAACTCTAGCATGAACATCACCAACAACATCCCAATTCCAAGATCTTAAAGCAGCAACCACCCGCTTGTGTAATTTCCAAAGAATATACCAAACATTTCCCATCTCCTCACATTTCCAGTTTGCCACAATAAGTCTTAAGAAGTCATCATGTCTAGCCCAAACATTTAAGAAACGAAAGTGGTATGCAGAGGACTTTTTAAAATAATCAAATGATAGAAGGAGAGGACTATGATCCGATCCGGTTCGGGATAGGTGCTGAACTTGAGAGAAATAATAAGAGGTATTCCACTGCTGATTAGCAAGACATCTATCAAGTCTTTCAAACAACTTACTCCTTTTCCAGGTAAATTTGGAGCCTATAAATCTCAAATCAGAGACACCCGCCAGAGCCAACGACTCATTGAAATTATTAGTTAAGGTGGAATCAAATCTCCTGCCACCTAGTTTCTCCGATTCGTGCATCACCATATTGAAATCTCCTCCAACCATCCAATTTTGATTGATAGACTGGCCCCGAACAACAAGCTTGTGCCAGAGATCACCTTTAGCATATATATATATATATATATCAAATGCATAAACACAAAAACTACATATTCCTCACCTAAATGCGAATGTCTACCTCATAAAATAATTGATGCCGCTATTTGGATACCTCCTAGTTAGGTTTTAATTGCCTCACTATTTAATGCTAACAAATTTATCATTACTTGTAATCCCATATGTCTAGCACCCCTAGAGTCATTGTCTCCTACTGTAGTACCCCTTTTTCTTCTCCACTTCAGTGCATGTTCTTTTATTGGCTTCTATCCTCCTACCTTTTTCTCCTATTCTTTATTCTGGTTTTTCTTTGCATATGTATACTGGGCTTTCTTCTTTAGTTGCCTATGTGCAATTGATCCGAATTGTGGCAGAGATGTTCTCCCTTTCTTGGGTGGGCCACTTAATAGTGGCTTTTAACTTAATGCTTTGGATCTGCTCTAAATCCTCTTCTTTCAATTGGGTTGATTTTGGGCAGGCTACATAATCGATGAATCAATTTACCCTGCTCAAATCTGATTCATGGCTGTTTTTATCTGTGATAGGTCCTATGATAAAAAGCAAATACCTTTTGTAATTTTAATTTTGCATGAAAATTTGTTTTAGAAACATCTTTGCTATGTTATAATATTGTGCTGCAAATCGTGCATTTTGTGTGCATATTTTTTATTTAGTTGTTTTTATAAAAATTAACTTTCTCAGATTGCATGTTTTTCAGGTAAAAAAAATGCGTTCTCAAGATCATTATGAAATGCGAGAGTATAATATTGACTTGCTCAAGGAGGAGGAGGAACATAATTTACAGGTAGACAAACGGCCATATCCACTCTACCCGTCCAAAACAGGGCTGAAACCAAGCTTTCTGAAGGACACAATATCAAGGTAGCTCAATTTCTTATTCAAACGATCATCTTTGTTGACATCTGTTTTAATTACACATTTACTCTTAAGTTTATGTGTCTAAGTTTTCATGTGATCTTGTTGTTATTCTTAATCCGCTCACTTTTTGCAAAAAATTATCCACTTTTGTATTAGGAGGTTATTTTTGAAATAAAGTTACGATGTATTGACTAACTTTTGTATTAGGAGGCTATTTTTGAAATAAAGTTACGATGCATTGATTAGCTAATGTTAATATTTACTATAAGTTTTAGGAAACACATCTATTAGGAGATAACAAACAATTAGATTAATGATTTTTTATAAGCTTTATGGTTAAATGAAAAATATTTTGTTATGCTTCCGCTCAACTGAATTAGTCAAAGCCCAAATTAACCATAGAAAATTAAGAAAATAAAGAGTATAAATAATGTTCTATATACATAGAAAATAAAGGATTTATTGTCCTCGATTATATGTCGCTTGCCATGTTAATATGCCTTGCTCTTCAAGTGCTTGATTCGGGCATCGAGCCTCTCGACCTTGACATTCTTAGTTTGTGTCGTATCCTCTGTCGAGGACTTCAACTTGGACTCCATTGGAAGTAGATTAGCATTAAAGCTGGCTGGCAACTCCTTGATGACTGCGACTACTCGCCCTAAGATTTCGTCATCAACTGATGACGACCTCGAACTGGAGACAATGTTGTGCTTCGAATGCAAATCCCCACCCCTAGCGCGTGCGCGCACGACAACTTCTTCATTAAATCTTGAAGTTTGACCACTAGAGCTACCAACTCCTTCTAGCCTTTGATTCTGGTCATTCTTCAGGCTTACGTACTTATCTTACAACGGATTGTAATGAGTAACTCACATCGAATTAGGATTATAATTATATTTCACAAATACAAAAATAAAACTATTCAACTTATGTGTACAGGTCGAACGTTCTCATCGACCTAATGTTAGTCTAGCTGGGGCTGATGTGCATGCATGCAACTCAACGACAATTAGCTCTTGTCCAAGCTTTTGCTTCAGTTAACGTTTAAAAGGATTAGGAAAAAAATTGATAATAAAAATCAATTTAGCGTATTGAATAAAATTTAACTGTCCCTCTCACATACTCGGTATGGGGGATCGAGTTTTTGATTTGTGAGGTACCTATGCCCACACAATTTGAGGCATTGTTCTGCCGTGCCGTTGGCTTCTATCTGTGATACTCAGTAGAAGCTCAGACTCTACACAATATGATCCAGACACCTCCCATATCTTAATGGACTCTGCTCCTTGCGGATATTAGCCAACATATGTTAATCCTAACACTAACACTAATTCTTTTATTTTATACATGCCATCTGATATTATAAATTGTTTCGGATTCGTCTCTTTTAATAATCTGCGAAATTTTTAAAATATTCTTGAGACATATTGTAATTTTATTTAATGCTCAATATTATAAGAGTCGTTGGTAACTTATATTAAGTGATGCAACATTCCCATATTGACCATTGCGTGGCATTTCATATTTCATGTAATTTTTGAGCTTTTCTGTTCAATGGATCATTCTCATTCACTTGCTCTGCAAACTGAGCTCTTGTTGCATCGAAGATCATTTTTTTAAATATAATAGGATCATATTCACTTGGAGTGGTTGATAATAATCATTATGTGGTTTGTACTCTCTATGCGAAGTATAGTACCGGTAATTAGGTTGAAATCCCTTATGATGCAAATCCATTTTGACTTTGTCTAGTGGTAGAGAAGGTTGATTTTTGTTTTTCACACATAAACATCGAAATTTAGTATTTGAAAGGTAAATAGGAAGCTGTGATATCACTTGCATAAAACACTCAACTCAAAACTTTCATTTGAGTCTTTTTCTGTATTGATGTAATCTATTTACGCCCATGATCTTAAATTTTGAATATCTATTAACAACCCATAGATTTAAGGACAAAATCATTTAACACATCAACTAAATAGACATTTTCATACATAGGTATGTATGTAATGATTTAAATTGACATCTTAAATAGATAATTAATTAAGTAAAACTCATCCTTTTCGTACCAAATGAAAAGTATTTCCATTTTGACATTTAAAAAGTGAAATACACATTTTCATACATAAATATATAAGGTGACATGTATGAAATAATTGAAGTTTAGGTTTAAATGAGCTTGACCAACTTATGATCCTGGTCGACTCCTTTGTTCGTGATCTGTCTTGTCTATTTGTTATTTTATTAGAGCACTAGCTTGAATTAATATTACTTGTTTTCTCATAATAAACAAGCCATTCACAAGCATTCTCGGACTAGTAGAATTAAGCTCGACTCCATTTATTAATTAAGTATGAGCTTGAGCCGAGGGTGCTCAAACTCAACTTAGCTTGTTTACACCCCTAATTCCTGCAACCATGTGGAGGCTTACATGGCATGAATCAAATTTAAAATTAAACTTGAATTCCAAACTAGTTAAACATGAAACTAAATTAAATCTAAAACAACAAATTAAATTCAAATTTAATCATAAGTTTAACCAAAATCTAACGTAACATAATATAATTTTAACATTAAAATAATTCAAGCTATGATCAAACCTAAATTAAATCCAACTAAATGCACAGAATTTATTACTATTAAACTATGCTTAAATATAGTTTGATTTAATAATTGAATTTAACTCAACCTAAATAAAACAAACAATAAATATAAATCATACAGAAATTAAACCTAAAATGAAAATAAAAGAAACCGCATAATGCAATGCAACCAACAATGTGCACTCAATCCAATACCAATTCAAAATTGAAATTATACCAAAATTCTAAACTAAATCTCCTCCAAACCATATTTAAAATATTTATGTAAATTAACTTCAAATTTGCAAAAAGCCCAATCCAAATCAATTTTAACCTCATCCAAATTAAACTCATGTTCAATTTCAGTCTCATATAAATCAAATACAAATGAAACCACATCCAATCCTACATAAAATCAATTTTCAAACTTAACCCAATATAACATATAAACAACTCAAACCAACTTTTAATCCAACAAAATCCGACCCAAATAAACTCCAAGATCGAACCTTTAAACCCCACTCACACTTGAAATTACATTCAACCACTAAATCAGTCTCCAGACATCCATGATTCCCTTCTAAAATTCAAACACCCATAATTCCCGTCTAAATTCCAAACACCCATGATTCCCTTTTGAAATCCAAACCCAATCCAAGCATTCTCCTAACTATAATTTAACCATTTAGCAAACAAAGTAACAACCCCAAATCTGACTCAACTTGCTGTTCTAACAACTTTTCATTCTTGCTGAAATCTTGCACCAAATAACCACCATATTCAAGCCAAATACTGCTCAAAGTCTGCCCTAAGGCCACGCAGCTCAATTCCTAATCCAAATCAAGCCAATTGTTGTTCAAGATCCTGAGCTTCCTTCAGTTCATTCCAAGGTCAACCTGGCACTCATCCATAGGCCTGTAAATCAACACAACAAGCATACACATTTCTCCTCAAAGTGATTATACTACAAATTAAAGGCAACCTAATCTAAATCCTTTGAAGCGACAAATTAATGAGTCATTAAGTTTCTCACTTGTCATTACCTATTGCCACTGTCGAGTCGCGGCCGAGATTCTGATTAGTCTCCGAGCAAAACTCGTGCGAGAGCGAGCTGTCTGGGGAGAACGAAAGCTAGGGGGGAATAGGAGAAGTGACTGTTTCATTTTTAAGCTTTGATAAATTAAGGTTATCGACCGATTATCGGCTCAAAATTCAGCCGATAAATATTATCATTTGAATTTAGCTCGTAAATCAATTGATTTTTAGTGCTCATGAAGTAACTGAAAACATTTGTTAATTTTCAACCAATTCATTTAATTGACTGTATAATTCAATCAATATTGCAGTCACTAAACTAATTTCGACCATTCAACCACTTATTTATCTCGAAGAAAATTGACTGAAAAAATTAGTGGTATTTCACCCGATAGCGACATATTTTTCTTTAGTGACACCAACTAAAGTCATCCACCCCTGTCACTGTCTGCATCTGCCATTGCTTGCTATGGTCCATTGCCGATAATCACTGCTTGTCACTATTCTTTGCCACCGTTGTCACCTTTCTTGCCACATGTTGTCCCTCTTTTATCCGTCGCGACCTTGAATGTTATATTGTTTTTATTTTACTTTGAACCAAATATAAATATGAAGCCACTCACTTTTTTTATGTTGAACCGTACAACTCCAAAATATTTGAAATACAGTACATTATTTCTACACTAAATTCTTCTTACACTGCATTACTTTTTCAACAAATTAAATAGCTCCTTGATATCGCGGAATTTTATTTCATCTGTATCTTGTTTGTGTACTTTTCCTTTTCTGTTTGATAGCTCTTGTTAATTTCTTTCCTTTTACTTGTATAGATTTCTCATTAATATTCAATTAAATTATAAAGAGAATAGGCATGATTCATTGAGAATTCAATAGTGAAGGAAGGGAAAGATGTAAACCAAAAGCCAAAATGATAGGCTTAGAGCCATCTGGATACCAAAGGAAGTGAAATAACGTGGCATCAAAGGTTTGTGGAAGAGAAAATAATCCTTGGAACGCAGGAAAACAACTTGATAAGGCAACACCGCGTCCTTAGCAGGATAGAGTGAGAGCCAATTTGAATATGGTATGGGAGGAGCTAGATACCATGAGTATGAGACATTAGCACTCAAACAGAAGCCCCCTACACAGTATGCAAACGGTCGTGAGGCAATCTAAACATACACGATAGGTGGATAGTGTGAAGCTAGTCATTTGGTGTGGGAGAATCGAAAGGACAACCAGAACCCTCACCGAGAGTAGGGCACAACATATAGTAGTTGTAGTAAAGCTTACTTCACATATTTGTAACCTTTACTATACACTACGCGGTGCCTCACTAAGAGTAGAGGCGTAGTCTAGAGTAGTTTTAATAATGCTTATTAGAATAATTTTCCATTTCTCAAGGTTGTCAATTATAAGGGGGTATCTTTGAAGAAGAAATGTTTTGGTCCTTGGAATCGATCTTTCTTATAATTGGGGCTTTTGTGGATGCTTCTGGCTTTTGTTATTAAATGTTGACTTTTAAGAATTTGTGTTTCTTTTAGCTTTTTGATAAAGATTTTGGTTTCTGTTCCTGTTTTTAATTTTTACTTTCACGGAGGCTTTACAGTTATGATTAGATGTGTTTGTGGCATATACAAGTCATTCTATTTTGTTCTTATTTTTGTCCAATAAATTTTCATTTGAACGTTTTTGTCTTAAACTTTCTTTTTAGTGCAACTGTAGAATGCAGATATGAGCAAGTTATCTCTTTTTTCAAGCATGATGCTTGGTCTTGCTATTTAATAATATTTTAATCTTTTTTTATTATATAATTTTTAGTTGATTGTTTACATGTGATTCACTCTCGCAAAATTTGGTACAATTTGATTTTTTTAATTAAGGCGTAATTTTTAAATCAAATGCATGAAATTCATGCTCAGACTTTCTCTGTTATTTTTAAGAGATGCTTATCAAATCATCCTGTCAGATTCTTCATTTTTTTTGTTTTCGTTTGAAGGAACAAAAAGCTTGTCTGAGTTAGGCGTTTTGAACTGCATATTTGAATGTGCGCGCTCGTGAATTTAAGCATCTCCTTTTTTGTTTATATTAACAAACTCTAGATCGAAGATAGCGGCTTTCTTATATTTTGAAATCTTTTAAGTTCTGTTCTCTTTTTGGGAAGGGTTTGCTTAAAATTTTCCTCTCTTAATGACTATCCTGTCCATTTCACTGCTTTGAACAATTAGAGCATCTGGACGTTTTGCTTGTTAGGATACTTCATCTAAAGCTTCGAAATTTCTTTCGATTAATACTTTTTCTACAATATTATTATGAAGTCTTGAACTTTTGGTGATATTTTGCCTTCATTTTCAGGGCTCTGAAGATTTTGTCCGGAGATATTGATCCCATACCCAAGGATATCCTTGAGGAGTTCAATTTACCTAATCTTTTAGACGTAAGCTTTTTTATTTTTTGTTTTTTATTTTAAAAATCACAGTCATACATGAAACTGTGATATTTTTGGTTTCCTTTTTAGTTCTCCTTGCAAAATTCGGCACCCATACTCTTAATGATCCTTGAACATACTTTGCGAAGCCTTTTTGGAAGTTTTGTATGAGATTTTTGATAGCGTTTTATATGTTCCTTTCACAAAATTTCTTAGGTTTCTAGTCGAAAGGAGAAAGGGAAGGATATATTTACAATGCTAGTAGCATTTAAGCTCAACTGGCTGGTTCATATTATAGGGTCTAAGATTAAGTGGTGGATTTGTTGAAGAGGCGTTGGTTTAGTCTTAACATAGCTCATCACAATCGTTATATTTATTTTTAAGTTTTAGCAGCTGAAGTTTTATTCTGCCTTCATGATATTGCTTTTTCATAAAATAGGGTTACATCTCACTGTTGCTTGATCAAATTTTTTTCATCCTAAAGGAAAACATGTCACAGCTGTTGTTAATTTTTGTCACATTTTTCAATTAATAGCATGCAACATGTCCCTCTTGCTTTTATTTATTTATTTATTTTTTTGATCTTTTCTGTAATTTTTTTTTAATTTTATTTTCCCTCTTCTTCACTTGGCCCATTGTTTGATTGTGGTATTTGGCGGGATTAATGGTGTATATTATGATTGTCAATGGCATCTTTTTTCTCTTTCACTCTAATGTGACTTTTTGATATCTGCTTAGTTTTGTTAGCTTTCTTGTTTGTCAAGTAAATTTAAGGGCATATCCCAATTATTAAAAAATAGATAAAATACACAAAATTCTAGGCAATAACCTAACAAATGGGAACAGAGCATAAAATTTACACTTTGTTACATAAAGAAAGGTAAGCCTGCATAAAACCAAAACCTAAGCTTGCTTAACAAAATCATAGTAAAGTCCCTAACAATACTAACCTTTTCAACTATTAAAGTGGACATTGTTCAATCTAGGATATGGTTTGTTAGCTCGTTAAAGAATTAACAAGTATTAATGAATGAAAGACCGCAAAACGATACTGCAAATGAGCCAAAGGATTTAATCATTGATGATATAGAATGTTAGTCAACAATATCAATTGAAATGACTGAAATATAATTGATATCTTTTCTTTTGGAAGTGTAGTGATATCAATTGAGCTGACTGTCATTGATATCTTTTCTTTTGGAAGTTTAGAGACTTCCCAAGTTTTCAATGGTATTGATTTATTTTATTACAACACACTTTCATTTAGATTCCCAAGATCTTACTGAAGGTTATTTAGATTTTGAACCACCTTTTGTAATGCAACAATGACTCAATCTGTAGGAATTAATATGTTTGTCCACTGACACAACACAAGGTTGCTGAGATGGTGCTTGGTTCAAGATTTAGCTTCGGTTTTTATTTTAATTGGTTGATCAAGATGGCATAAGCTGATTCAATGATTTTGTTACTGATGTGGAGTTGAGAGGTCTCCATACTTAGTTTAAAGTCATGGTTTTAAGAGGTGATTGAATCTTTGTCACCTTTTTAATTTTCGGCTTCGTGGAGTATACAACCATTTGGCATTGTGTCTGGAATCCATAGGTTGGCTACTAAAGTCGTGAGTTTGCAGGAGTAATGATATTTTGGGTGGCACTTTTTTGTACCTATATGAGGGCATGAATGGGTTAGTAACGAGTTTTGTTTTTTAACATCGGCTTAGAAGGGTTGTTTTTTGAAGGTGACATCTATAGTGATGCATTTCTTTTTTGGTGGATGGTAACTGACACTTGAAACTCTTTCTGTTTGGTGAGTATCTAAGGAAAACATATTTGTTTGAAATAAGTTCAAGTTTGTTGTGATTTTGATGATGCTATGGAAGAAACAGGTGCATTTAAGGATATGAATTGGAATGGATGAGATGATTTTCTCATGTGGGTAGGTTTGGAGGTTATTTTTAGAAGTTTGAAAATTTAGTATTCGATAGGGCATACTATTATTAAGAAATGCTGCAATTTTCACAACTAACCTGTCTTTTTGTTTGGTGAGTATCTAAGGAAAATATATTTGTTTGAAATAAGTTCAAGTTAGCTATGTTGTTGATGATGTCTGTGGACAAAGGAGGTGCATTTGAGAATTTTAATTGGAATTGATGAGATAATTTGCTCATGAGGGTACGTTTGAGGCTAGTGTTAGAAGTTTGAAAATTTGGTATTGGAGAGGGCATACTATTTGTTAAGAATTGCTACAATTTTCACAACTTACCACAAGAAATTTTTTGGACTGCGAGTCAAGCTTGAATGATGGAGCTATTTCCACCAATCTCTATTTTTTCCTTGAGCAACTCCATTTTGTTACAGAATGTAGACACATGCACCAATGGATATTCCTTTGATCTAAAAGGTTGGACATAAGGGTGAAGTGATAATACTCATGCACATTTTTAGTCTTGTTTATTTGGATCTTAGTTTGGAATTGATTTTGCATCATATAGAGAAAAATAAGTGGTTAGAAAGCTTGTTTTGTTTATTCTCCTAATGGGTATTTATGCACAAAACTACCTACAAATAATTTGTAACTACTAATTACAGAAAATCTGAAAGTTAAAATTGCTCCTTACCTTTCTAACTTGGTCCCTCAGAGGAGGGAGTAATTCATGGCATTTACTTTTTCATGTTAAGCTCATGAATCCATGTCGAGCCCTTATTTAGAACATAAATTCAGGACTCCTAAGTTTTAACTCTTTATTTAACATTTTATCTAAAGTTTAGCCTATTGGCTAACTTCATATTGATTTTTCATATGGAATAGTCATGTAATTTACAGTGATCATTAGTGAATGTAACAATTTATTTTGAGTTGGCGCTATTATTAACCGTTGACAGTCATCATACAAAACTATTGATTATGAAAAAACCGACTTGTTTGTTTGGGTAATTAGGGAAATAGCTGTGTTTGTAGTTAATTTACTTTCAGATTTCGCATTGATAGAATTGCATAGTTCAGGAAATAATTCTTTTAGATACAAGAAATTCGGATGACCTAAGAGATAGTGATATAATATGATGTCATTTTCATTATTCATGCTAGAAGATGAAACTATAGATGCCTTTTTTATGATTGCTAGTTAGGTTCTATTCTAAGGACCATCAACTATCCTAACATTGCTGATTCTTGTATCCAAGATCAAAAATTCATATATGTTTAGAAGAATGTTTGTAACGTAATTAATTTTATTTGTAAAACAAAGATTTAAGGACAATACCTCTTAAAATTATTTTAGGTCCACTGCAAGCAACCATAAGAAGAGACCCATTTGCAATTTGAATAATGAGTATTCTAGAGCATGATTTTTACTCTATGAAAATCATAAAATCGCCATTTATATAATTGGATTTAACTGAGCCGACAATTTAGGACCTTTCTTTTTTATATGTAACATTGTGAGTTTTCAAAGAGTCACGTTTTTAGTTTAGAAGCTGAGCTAATGGCAAATTCTAGTCTATTTTGTCTGTTGAGACAAGGAATTCAAATTTCTTTGCTAATGAAGTCTAATTAGATGATATTAATGTCTCAGTGGTGACTGTGTTGCCATGCATTTCATAATTTTGTGTTGTCATTGATTTGTAGTTATGGGGTTTTCACATATTTCCTTGCACTTGTCATTGGTATATCTAGTTTTTGAAAGTGATCGCACTATAGTCCAACATCTTTTTTTTTTTTTTTTTTGGTCCACACCCTTATAATTTGCAAGGGAAATTTCTAACTATTAGTTACAAGCTGTCATTCCCTCTTTTAGCCAAATAGGAGGTGCACTTGATTGACAAATTTGTTGAATTTCTATCATAGAGAATTAAAGTGATGTTTTTAATTACTGCAATTAGAATAATAATGTGTTTTTTCTGCAAATACTTGGTGGTAAAAAAGTCAATGACAATCTTGCTAATCATGATAGAACTGAGTGATATTGGAATTTAACAAACACCCAAGGGAACATAAATATTATTGTCGAATCGAAAATGTAAAATTACAACAAACAACAAGAAAATTTGAAATTGTAATAAATCAATTACACAAAACTAGAATTAGGGTTGGAAGTTGGGCTAGGGTTTGGACCTTCTGGGTGGTGGAAAAAATGCGGTTGGGAAGCAGGAGACAGCAAGGCGGCTATTTTCAAGTATCCAGATAGAAAAATAGATGCAGCAAGTGCAATTCTAGGGGCGGTAGCAAGTTGGAAGGGGAGGGAATGTGGGAACAATGTGGGAAAGGAATGAGGAGACGTATAGAGAGGATAAACTCCACATGGAGACAGAGATATAACCGGAGTACCACTTGAAACCCTTTGATTAAGTTCACAGAGGGATAAGGAGGTGCCGACGTCTGTCCCAAAGCAATTACAGAAAAAACTAATTCTAAATACTAACAAAAGGAAATATATAGTCCTAAATAACTATGAATGGGCCCCACTTCAATTGCGTGACACTCCCATGATATCTAGGGTGTCGCCTGACCCTCAGGAAACTTGGATCGAATCGGTCCATGTACAAACATCCGCGTTAGTCTCCTTATAGTTTGTAGTATAGTTGATCACGTAGGAGGTAGCAAAAATTTTGTAATGTCCCAGTAAGTCAATCCTATAGACAGTGGCATTCAGTTTCTTAAGGAGTTTCAATGATCCATTTGCTTTGTGTTTGAGTTTCCTAAAAGATCCCACGGGAGACCTATCTTTCTTCAACCCGATCGACAGTAGATCTCCTTCTGAAAATTCGCATTCTTCTTGATTTTATTTGCTTGCTTCTGGTACTTATGGTTCTGCTTGGTGTTTTCTTTGTCTACTTTCTCGTGTAGCCTGTGAATCTTTTGCGCTCTAGCCTTAACATCCACGTTAATCTCTAAAGTTGGAAAAAGTGATACAAACTCAAGTGGGGTGAGTAGGTTAAGCCTATACATAATCTTAAAAGGAGTATGTCCTGTAGTGTGATTCGCAGACCTATTGTAAGAAAATTCAGCTTTGGCTAGAATCAGATATCATTATTTAATTTTCTTCCTTATAAAACACCTCAAAAGATTCCTCAAACTTTTGTTCACCACCTCTATCTAACCATCTGTCTTTGGGTGAGCTGTTGAGCTGAATTGAAGTTTAGTACTAAAATTATCTCTTAAAGTTCTCCAATAGTGGCTCAAGAACTTGACATTTCTATACTAATTAATGGTCCTAGGTATCCCATGCAGTCTCATTATTTTCTTGAAATACAAATCAACTATATTTGATACATCGAGTGTACTGTGGCAAGGTACAAAATGCCATCTTTGAAAACCTATCAACCACCACCATTACTGAATCCTTATTTTGCTGTGTTCTAGGAAGGCCCACAAGGAAATTCATACTAACTTATAACGATGGAGTCTCTAGTACTAGTAACAGTGTGTATAGCACTGTATTCGGTCCTCTGATTTTTTGTCAGCGACAAAATATACATTGTCGGAAAAAAATATTTTCTGTCTAGGCCAGAAAAATATTTCTCAGAATTGTGAGTGTTCTCTGTGCTAAAATGTTTTGCTAATCTCCTACGGAGACTCTACAGTTTGGACTCTCTCAATGAACATCTGGGACCACACAACCAATTATGATGAAATAGGTCACCATCAGATCTGTGGTATTGTCATGTAGTTCTCTCTTGATACTAATCCCAAATCTCTTTGATGTTCTCATCTACGTCGTACTACTCCACCTTGAATCCCACAACTCTAGCTAACATGGAGATGATCAGTAAGTGGCTACGTCTCAACGCATCTACTACTCAATTCTGACTCCCTACTTTGTGCTTGATCATAAATTGAAATGAAAATGACTCAACCCAAGAAGTATGTCTGCCTTTCAACTTGTTATGACTGCTGAGGAATCTCAGAGCCTCATGATTTATGAAGAAGAAAACCTCACTAGTTAACAAGCAGTGAATCCAATGACCAAGGACTCTCACTATAACATATAGTTCTTATCATATGTTGAATATTTTATCTTGGAGACACTCAACTTCTCACTGAAGAAGGTTGTGGGTTGCCCTCTCTGGCCTAACACTGCTTCAATTTGCACATTAGAAGCATCACATTTCGCTTCGAACAACTGGCCGAAATCTGGTAGTATTCACATTGGGACGCGATTCCATCTTCTTCATGATGTAAAGCTGGATTGTGCTGCCTTTATCCATTGAAACTTCCCTCCTTTTAAGAGCTCCGTCAGAGACCTATATTATTGCTGAAATTCTTGATGAATCTCTAAAAAAAGGATGCCAACCCAAAAAAATTGCCTCAGCTCTGAAAGGTACTGTGGGGATGTCCAACTCACAATAAATTTTATCTTCATAGAGTCTATCTGAATGCCTGTCCCAAATACATTATAATCCAAAAAATAATACTGTGTTGTCATGAAGTGACACTTCTTTAGGTTGGCATATAGCTTCAACTTAAGAACCTCAAAGACCTTCCGTAGATGTTGCAACTACTTTTCCTCAGGTTTTTTGTAGACTACGATGCCATCAAAGTGCACGACTATGAAATTTTTAATATAAGCTCTGAAGATCGGATTCATGAGCCTCTTGAAAGTGCTATGTGCATTGAATAGTCCAAAGGGCGTGATTGTCCACCCATACAACTCATCTCTGGACTTGAAGACCGTCTTTCATTCAACCGATGGCATCATCCCGATGTAGTTATACCCACTATATAGTTTATTCTTGGAAAAGATGAAAGCTTGATGCAACTGATCCAGTAAATCATCTAGACGAGGTATAAAATATCTATACTTGATGACGATCTTTTTGATAGCTCGGTTATCAAGATTGACATCCACAAACCATCCTTTTAGTCACCATCAATTCAGTAACAACACATGGATTTGTGCTCTCCCCTACTAATTCTCTAGTAATATGATTATGTGCGTACCGTTGCAATTCTTCATACTTATTTAGTCTCAATCTGTGAGCAGGCCTGTTAGGTAGCACCAATCTCTAAGTGGTAGTAGTCCCTCCAGTACGCTGTTAGTAATCACATTTTGAAATTCAACTAGTAGTGGTTGTATCATTTCTAATAATTCAGTCTCCTCCTTAGTCCCCTCAAAAAAGAGTAAGGTCATCGCCACTGGGGCCTTATACGCTAATTGTAGAAAGGTGGCACGTGGGAAACTATTGGTTGAAAGTTTAAGACTTGCTGAAATTAATGCCAGTACTAGTCTCTCAATAAGAGACTGAATTACTTCTAATGTGACAGACATTGGTGACAGACATTACTGACAAGTTGCATCAAGCTTTAAACTTGTCTCCATCCTACTAGTACTGGCACCAATGTCTGTACTAGTCTTAAACTCTCAACCAATAGAGAACTCTACTAAGCATTGTTGATCCATTCGTATCTCATTCCCCTACAACCAATTCGATGAATGGGGCTGAGAATGTTTGAGTAGCAAAATCCAGCTTTTTATCATAAAAGTAGAGACCTTATCCTCAACTCCCTCCATCAATAATAAGATGCATATCTTCCCTCTCACAATATACTTGGTGTGAAAGATGCCAACCAAGTGTTTCCCTTCTTTGGCTTAGTCTGCAGAGGACTCTTTACAATTAAATTCTCACCCTTATCTCCATGGAGTTGATATTCCTCATCCTACCCTTCTTCTGCCTTTTCCTTGCTCTTTTCTTCTATTGAACCTTGTTCGGTGAAGAAAGCAACTCAGACAGTAGGGGAACCAGAGGCGATGCGTCCACGTTCATGACATCAGAAGCACTTTCTAGCTGGAACACTACTAGGTATGCTACTCTTCTCAAGTTTTTTCCTATGTTGATCAGCTGTAACATCACTTTGACCGATCTTCGTGTCTTCCCTAGGCGTGCTCCTGCTGATATCTTCAGTTGTGGGTGGTTGTTTGAATGGAGGTGGGTGTCTGCCTTCTCTGCTGCCTCTCCACCTTCAGTGCCAATGACTGAACATCTCCCATTGACTAATTAGGTTCTAGTTGGATAATATTGTTGATGGTTGCCTTCAGCCTTTCCAAATATCTGACTATAGTGTGCTCCTCTGGCTCAATCAGCTCACATTTCAGCTCGAACTACTCAAACTTTACTGTGAACTCTTCCACTGACAACTCCCTTTGTTATAGATGGTGGATCTTCAAGAACATGCCCTGGCAATAGTATGAGAGTAAGTACTTTATCTGCATCTCCTTTATTTTCTCCCATGAGGTGATCTTGCTCTTACCTTCTCTCCACGCCACCCTCTTAAGATTCTACCACTATAGAGAGACACTCTTCTTCAGTTTTATGGCATTAATTTCTATTTTCCTATTAGTTTTCTCCTTTTTATCCTAAAAAAAAGTCTCTTAACTTTTTGTAACCACTCAATGAAAGCATCTTGATTCATTCTCTCATTGAAATTCAGTATGTTTACCTTTACTCTCACATCTCTGTCTTATAAAAGTCACTCCATCCTTCTATGATATTGAATCCCAAAGTGTTGTGGTCTATGTTCCTCTTCTTTGGATTCATTTCTATGGAAGGGATTCAGATTTTTCTCTCCATCTTCTCTTTGAATCTCGCTATCCTGATCAATGGTAATCCCTTCATGAGTGCCTTCCTCAATTTCAGCAAGTCTTTGCTAAAATCGGCGAATTTCCTATTCCATCTCTTCCATGGTAAGTCCTAGTTGGCTTCTAAAACTTGTCTCTTCGGTGGCATGACAATGGTTTAGGTATAGGAGATGAAGGAGGATGCATGGACTGCTCTTGGGGGCAGAAAAAAATTTTGCGTTCTGAATTTGAACAGCAGGGAGGAGGAATGGTTTTGAGTGGAGTTTGGGTTAGTTATTAATGGATTTTGGTAACCTCCTTATGCTTGAACTAGGATTTGGCCATCTCTGATATCAAATAATATTAGAGTTTAACAAATACTCATGGAAAAATAAATATTATTATTGAATTCAAAATCTGAAAGCACAACAAACAACAGGGAAATATGAAAATGTAACCAATCAACAACACATCACTAGAAGCAGGGTTGGATCTAGGGAGTTTGTGGTGTCGATTAGGGTTTGGATCACCAAGGTATTGGAAAGAGGTGGCTTGCAAGCAGAAATGCGCAAAACGACTATTTTCAAGGGTCTTGTAGAAGGAAATGAGATGCCGGCGGCTGTCCCAAAACAAATCACAGACAAAACTAGCCCTAAACGCCAACAAAATCAAATACATAGTCTTAGATAAATAGGAATGGGCCCCACTCCAATTGGGCAGCTTTCCCAAGATAACTAGAGGTGTTGGTTGGCCTTCAAAAAAGTTGGACTGAACCCAGACGTTTGCGTCACTGAAAGATATATATCAAAACATAGAAGATAAATAAGTGATGATTATAATTGAAAAATGGTGGGAATTGAATTTAGGTACTACAATATTATCTTAGTTGATTTCTTGCAATATTCAATAATGAGTACAAGTTGCACCAATCAAACAAATGCGGTATGAGATGTTGAGCAGGTAAAGAAGGCTAATTGGTAGATAAAAAGAAACATGCATAGAAGCTGTATGAAAACGTTTGGACTAGATATGCTTTACACTTATGCCACTAAATACGAAGTAATTGATATTGCAGATTTTTAAAACTGATTGTTAGTAGCTGAGTTAAGACTAATGATGAAGTGGACGGTGCTGATTATATTTCTTATTTTCTGAAACAAAGTACATATTGATTGTGCTGATTACAAATAATTAAATGTTGAGTCATACTTTGTAGATAGGGGACGAAGTGTTCGAACAAGTACCGAGGGAAAACATATTTATATCTTGAGCTGTATCCTTTTGAAAATGTTGATGAGGAATTATGTTGAGAGTAATAAAAAGTTAATATAAAAACTTATTTTTCTATTTAAATTTTAAATTTTATTATAGTCTTATAAAAGCAAATGATCATGCACTAAAAGTTTTGGGTGGTGATCATATCAAAACAATTTTATTATAATCATTTAAAAAGGCAAATTGAATTTTATTTAGCTATTTATTATGCTAAATTAGAAACTCATTGCAATTTAAGGTAAGGTCATTAAGATTTGCAATCCAAATTATGTTATTTTTTTATTTACTAAATATATTTTAGTTAGAATAGTTTTGATTTGCCCAAGAAGTTATTGGTTAATCAGTGATTGATAGTCGCATGGATAAATTAGTGTTAACCTCATTTTTGTCAACTCGTTATTAATCTCAGATTTTTATAACAAACTTTAATTAAATTACGACAAATGGAAATCAAATGTAATTAACTTCAATCAATTCTGAATATGGACTGCAATTTAACCCAATGAGAGAGTATTCTGAAATTGTCATTTTTGTGCTACGAAATTATCGTCCCCTCTACGGGTCATCATGGTGCTTGGAATTTTATGCTATGAGCTACATTTGTTTCATTATCAAATGTATGAATAACACGAAATGAGTTTCGACATCTATTATAGAACATTCGAGGTGAAATTTCATGTGACTAGTTTTCATATAAGAGAATTTGCCCATAAAAATTTTCACTTGAGCGTTGTTTTACAAATGGGCTCCCCCAATGCGTTCAGGTTGCCAACAATTTCAATTGAGCCCCTTTGCGTGCAAATTAGACTTTGCTTTGGGGCCCTTCCAACTCTTGATGATTTGGATGAAAAATTTGCTCTCCAAACGAACTCAAATCACAACTTTAAACTCAAGATACAATTAAAATAAGCTAAAAACCATCGAAATTGACCAATTTGAAGTTCATTTGAAGTTTTATTAAACATCTCAATTTTCTCTCTCTTGGGTGGGGCCCACACTTTGACAACAACTTCCTCGCTTTTGAAGCAACATTAAGGAAAGCCAACTCTGCCTCTGAATTCCTTGATTTTTTCTCTGTTGGGTTGGTCAATGTCGTCATCCTTTTAGCCAACGTTTCTCGCACCCAAAACCCACCCAAACCCAGACCATAACCCAATCCCAAACCTTTCCCAAACCCAAACCCAAACCTTACCTAACTCAAACCTAACTCAAGCCTAACTTAAACCAAATCTAACTCAAGCCTAACTCAAACTTAACCTAAACCTCACTGAAATCGAAACCAAGCCTAATCCAAATTCAACCTAAGTGTAACCTAATTTAACGTAACAACTTAAAAACAAATTTAAAACAAGACATTTTGAAGTCCAAACACTTATACAAACATTATTAAACAAGTTAATCACTTAAATTAATTAGCATCTTGAATACTCAAATCTAAATAAATTACTAAATCATCTAAATTAAATAAAGATAATCCATACATTTAGACTAAACCATTTAAGATGACTAACACCTAAAACCTAATAAATCAAATAACTTAAAACAATTAATAACATGAAACAACCTGAAACACTCAAACTAAAAATAACTTGAACAAACTTTAAAAAAAAATCAAAAACTTTAAAACTTAAGCAACTCAAATATTCTAAACTTTAAAAGAAATAAATCACATAAGCTTGCAAGCGACATAAAACTTCAAAGAACGAAGACCATCAACTTAGAAAATCAATTGAAAAAAAATAAATTTTGGTGAACCTTGATTTTCACAATGACTGACTAGGAATCAAAACAAGCTACGAACGAAATATAAAACCTTAAATAAATTCTAAAATCCACCAACTTAAAGAACGATAGCCAAATCTAAGTAAATTTGGCACGAACCCTAGGTTGGCCAACATAAAAATAAAAATTGAGGATCACACACCTAGGCTGGTCCAGCCTTGAAAGCTTAGGATTATATTACTAGGTACCTTAGTTAGTATTAAAGACTAGAACCTACAAAACAAATAGCTTCACCCCCAGAGACTATGTGATGCGATAGAATGAAGTAACCCATAGCTACTGATGAAGACATCTCTAACCACCTCTTGCTGATAAACTCTTTGCTTGCCATGACCATGGAGCTAAGTAAAGACTTCTAGCAATGCGTTTGGTTATAGTTGAAGGATATCAATGCACCCGAGGCGATGTAAATAATGAGCATCTTGATTCGGGGCGTTATTCCCAATGTTTAGGTTTGTCCACCTATTTAGCTTCCTTGTGGACTCTAGGCTAGCTTGGACTTTTATCTCCATCTAGAAATCCTTCCTATCCAATTCTACCTTTTAGTCTAGGAACATCTTCAAACACAACCAATTTCACCAATAAAATCAATATCAAACCCCCAAACTTGAATTCCCAATCTGTGTCTTCCAATTACCTCTTTTAACCCTCTTTTGATTGCGACCTCAATCTTTTGGGTAAACCATTCTCTTTGGATGGTCAAATCTCATTCTATGGGTTTTTCTATGTTGCTCTGTCATTAGATTGTAAGTCCCATCTTTTGAATTTAATTTTTTTAAAATTTCTGAATCAGAATCCCTCCATCGCCTTGAAATCCGGAATAACTTAACTCATTATTTAATCCAGATTTTTCTCTAGAATTCACAGCTTTAGAGATATAATTAACTATGAGGTTTTGCTCTTGTTGGAATATGATACCCCATAATAATATAAACTCTATCTGATTCACATAGACCCATAAGTCTTAAGAAAACTTTCATCGTCAGAATGATTATGTCCATTTCTAAGGTAATATTTTTTCTCCTCGAGGACCTATATCATTTTTTAAATGCCACATATGATTATCTAGGTATAAATTCTTCCAAAATCTATGGTGGGCTTATCAACATATTAAAAGAAAGGGAGATATTTCACTAATAAGGGCTTGAGATTTAATTAGGATAATTAATACTTAGATGTAATTAATAATTGTAAGTACTAAGCTATGCAAATTAATATTTATTTCTTTTTGTTGCATTTTTTTATTTAAACTTTTTTTGTTTTTTTTGTTTTTTTGTTTTTTACAACAACAACAACAACAACAACAATAGCAACAACAACAACAAGCTTTTATCTCACTGAGATTGACTACGTGAATATGTTTTTCCATTTTGCTTTATTAGGTGCCTTATTTTTGTTTAATTCTAATAAATTAAGATAATTTTCTATACATTTTGCTCAAGTCTTCATTGGTCTACGTCCATGTTTCAGAGCATAAGTCAACTCTATGACATCTACTCTCCTAACTGGGTCATCAGATGGTCGACGTATAATGTGACCAAACCATCTAATGTGACTCTCTCCAATCTTGTCTTCCATTAGATTTATTCTATCCCTTTCACAAATATATTCATTTCATATTTTGTCTCAAAGTGAAAAACCACTCGTTCGCTAAGCATTCTCATCTCAACAACACTTAGTTTTATGCTTATCTTTTAGAGGTTAATATTCTATGCTATAAAACATAACAAGTCATACCACAATCTCATAAAATTTCCCTTCAGATTTGAGTGATATTTTTTATCACATATTATGATAATATGATCATTTCTTTATTCATTCTTATCATATTCATTCTTATAGGTGATAATATGATCATTTCTTTATTTAAATAATGTATTGTTCAAGAACAAAATCATGAGCAAAAGTGAAATTCAATATAAATTTCCTTTCTTTATTAGTCACTCCAAAATCATAGCTGCCATGAATATTTCTAAAATTTTCTGCCACGCTACCATTATGTTTGTTTAAAAAAAACAATATTGAAGTAAATTGGAAACAAAACACTTCCAATAGAATATTGCAAATTAATGACGTTGCGTGGAGGAAAAAACATTTGTAAATTTTACAATTAATAGTTAGAATAAGGCTAGAATTGTTCATCTGAAATACCATTCTCACTTTCTGGTGCATGCACAAAAAAAATTATTTTTCCCTTTGAGTAAATATAATTGTCTTTTTCATTTCTTCCTCTTCTTGAAGAAAAAAAATCATAATTTTATGAAAAAAATGCATCATGCATTTTTTTTGTTCTGTTGTCTTTAACCCTACAGTTTCATGGGTTGTTCCCCCTATTGATGTTAAAAATGGTTTTTGAAGGGTGAAAGGCTGAATTCTGGTTTTCATGTTTTCTTTCTCTTGTTTAAATTTATTCTATCTTGCTTTACAAAAAGAGTGGCATGACCACAATATCAGTTAATTCTCTTTGTTTATTGAAGTCGCCAGTTCTCATTTTGTTTGTGTTTACAATTTATATCAACTTTCCAGCAGTTTTTTTTTTCTTCTGTTTTTTCTATTTTTTGTGATTTTACTCTTGTAAGTAAAGAACGCCATGGCCGCCCCTTTTTTCATATAGAGAAATAAATCATACGTGGTGTACATGTTTTTCCATTTACTGATATGATATATCAAGTGAATTTCTAAGCAATTTCCTTCTTAACAATTTCAAATCTTTTTCAGGCATGACCATCTTTTTCGTCTAACTATACATTCTATATTTTTGACTGAGTAGGCTTATTTGGGGATCCACAGACCAAACAATTTAAATGAAGCTGATTTGGCTCGTAGGAGACTAAACTTTGACGAGTTTTTTTACATGCAGGTAATCGTTTATACATGCATACATGCATACATTTATAAATACACATACATGCATACATGCATAAATACACATACAATGCGTACATGCCTATACATGCATACATATTTATTATTTTTAGATGCGACTAAATTTTGAGTTGATGACAATGTTATAGAATCTCCAGTCAATGCAATAGGATTAAGTATTGGGTATGGTGTAGGATGAACGATGTGAAGAATATTAGATTCAGTAAAGGGACAGTGAAGGGAAAATATGCAGCTGTTGTTGTCTAATGTGCAGGACAACAAGGAACTTGCATCCGACGGCGA
Organism: Phalaenopsis aphrodite; assembly: GCA_003013225.1. Taxonomy (NCBI): domain Eukaryota; kingdom Viridiplantae; phylum Streptophyta; class Magnoliopsida; order Asparagales; family Orchidaceae; genus Phalaenopsis; species Phalaenopsis aphrodite. The sequence continues at coordinate 1,599,121 of NEWO01000002.1, forward strand.
GAAACAGAAGGACACAATCATTGGAATGATCCACCATCTGTTTTATTACAAGATGCATACACACAACATATAAGATTCCTATGAAGAAAAATCTGAGAAGAAATCTCAACCTAGCATAAATCAGAATTGGAATATTGTTCCAACTAGTCCAAAACAAACAATCATATATTTCTCTAAGCAATTAACGCTAGTACTTGTGCTAAGTAAGGTACTTATGACACTAAGTCGGCCTAGTCATTGGAGGTTGGAAACTTTGGACCAGACCGGAGAAAAGAACCACATCTGATTCTTTGTTTCTGCATCCATGTCAGACTTGAGAAAACAACATTGAAAGGAAGTTAGGACGCCTTCCTTGGAAGTACCTGAATCCTTGTAGTATGAAAATAGATCATCGACATTGAAAGTTACAAAAAGGTTATAGTCCTCGCGCAAATCGAAGTTACGTGCTGTAAATAATCTTCTTGACAATCCTGAACGGGTCGTCAGATCTTGGCTTGAGTTTATCAGAAAAAGTTGTGGGAAGCTACTCCTTCAATCTAATTTATAACGAGTTTCCTTTTCTAAAACCTAGACTTGTTGGCTTGCTTGTGATACTAAGTATTCTATTATGTGACCTCCTTCATCATCTATTCATGTAGGCCTAACTTTCTCTATTTCTAAACTCTGTGTATTAAGCTCGGTGGCTGGAAATAACGACACTAAATCTAATAGTGTGAGAGGGTTTCATCCATGTGTAATCTTAAATGGTTTGAAACCTATGGACCTGTTCTGAGCAAACTCAATTTGGGTTAGAATCAAATCTAACTATTTGATTCTCTTTCTTATAAAGCTCCTGAGGAGATTTCCCAAACTACGATTCATGAATTCTATCTATTTATTTTTGGTTATGCTGCTGAATTGATCTGTAGTTTTTTACCAAACTTATCTCATTAAATACTCCAAAGGTGACTGGAAAATTTCACATCTTTTTTTGAAGTGATGGTTAGAGGCACGCCATAAAGATGGATTTTTTTTCTGAAATATTAATCAATAATGTATGAAGCATCCATCATTTTGTGATAATGTATGAACAATGACATTTTAGAAATGCATCCTATCAGTACCTTAATATAGTCTTTCCCCCCCATGTTTGGTGCAAATACCCCACGAAGTTATTGGTTACATGCAAGTAGGGTGATTCTTTAATAGGAAGAGGAGTGTATAGACCTATATGTTTACTATTAAAATAAGTTTAAAAAAAAGAAGAAAAAAAGGGAATATAAATTTAAAGCCTATGACTGTCTTTCTCATATAACTAATGCTGCTAAACTTCACGACAATTCCTATAATTCTCCATTTATTCTGAGATCGAAGGACCCCTCACTCTCACCCTTACCCTAGCCCCTTCATATTTGAACAAAGGCACCATTTCCTTCTGTCTCACATGATCTGCGGAGAACCTAGCCCTTTGTCTTTCTCCATCTCTCCCAATTGCTTGGCGGCTTTAGTAATCGCAACCTGACTAAAGCCCTCGTCTTCGCTCATGATACGGTCGCTTCTAGGGCTAGCGAGGAAAGCATAGACAGGATCAACCATATAGAGACCTCCGAATCTGATTCTACCAAACATTTTAGGCAGCCTATGCAGCACTATGTACTAGGTGATTGCTAAGATTCTTGTTTATTGGTTGGGACTTTCTCTACCCTCATTTATCTCTGTCGAGCAAGGAGCATTTACCCCGCATTCATCTATCTTCGATCACTGCCTCATAGCTCAAGTGATTATCAATAAATTGAAACATTCCATCGCTCAAACCGGCCCCATGACTATTAAGATCCATGTGAAGCAAGCCTCTGACAAAATGCTTCAGAGAACTCTACAGAAGGTGCTTGAGGAGTTGGGCTGCCCAAATATTTTCAAAAACTAGATTCTCTGTTGCATTGAGTCTCCTAGATTCATGCTTCTCATTAACCACAAAAAAACTCCATGGATTGAGGCGGCTTGGGGTTATCGGCAAGGCTGCCCTTTGTCAGTGTATTTTTGTTTATTTCTTCTGAATTTCTTTTCTTAGCCCTCTCTCTACTAAGGGGACCTCTCCGCTTTGAGAACTACTTTATGTCGATGATATCATTCTCTTATCATTCTCTTTTCTAAATCCAATATGCAGGCCACAAAACTTTTTTGTAAAATTTTGCAAGGTTACTGTGCATGGGCCGACCAACGCACCTCCAAATCCGCCACACTTGGGTTAAAAGGAGAATTACTAGATTTTTACAACTTACTTGTGTTGAGGAGCCGGAGTGTTTTGGCATCAAACTTGCTTTAAGGAAACTGAACAAATCGGATCTCACCAACATTATGCAAAAGGTATCTTTGCAATTAAGTGCTTGTGGAATGCTGCAACTATCTCTTGCACGACATACTATTCTTATCAACACTCCTCTTCTCACCATGCCCATGTACATGCTTACCCACGGTGAGGTGCTGAGTAGTATTCTCCGTGACTTGGAACGCAAATGCAGACAGTTTTTGTGGTGTAAAAATGCAAATAAGCTCGCCCATGTACGTGTACTATTCTTATCAACACTCCTCACCATGCCCATGTACATGCTTACCCACAGTGAGGTGCTGAGTAGTATTCTCCACGACTTGGAACGCAAATGCAGACAGTTTTTGTGGTGTAGAAATGCAAATTAGCCTGCCCTTCATTTTATTGCTTGGAATGACCTCTGTCAGCCCTCACAAAATGGTGGCATCGATTTTCATGCCTCTAAGGAGTGGAAGGGGCCTTTGCAGAGTCAACTTTCTTGGCATTTTTTACACGATAAGAAATCTTTTCTGTGTTGTTTTTTGGTATTACAAACGCAACACTTTCATAACATGGAAAATTTTATGTGACGGTGCCACTTCCCTTCTACCTATTGTGCGGTGGGGTATGTCATCAATGCCAAGAACATGAACATCCTGGAGCAGGTTTGGGTCCAAGATATCTCCCTTGTGAAATGGCCATGTCCAGCAAATTCCGAAATCCTAGAGGGGTTGGAGGTTTCGGCTTTTCTGGAGGATGGTCTTTGTGACCGAAATAAATTGCAAAATGCTTTAGGGGATGATATGATGGATACCATCATGAAAGTACCAGTTTCTAACATATATCACAAGGGTTTTTTGGAACTCAGATACACCCGGGGAGAACTATTGCTGCACTTGCGCATGAAGCTAAATTCCCAAACTCTGGTATTAATTTTACTTCGATAAATAGGCTGAAACTACACCCTAGAGAGGCTTTTATTGGTGGAGATTATGCCACGATGTCATTCCCACTCGGGTTTGGCTTGTAATGAGGGGCCTTACGGATTTCACTGTGTGCCCTTGGGGATGCTTAGCGGGACGGAGGACTGTGAATTCTACTGACTATTTCTGTTTTGTGTTATTAAAGATATTATGGCTTGTTAGGGCATTACCATCCTGACCTTTAACAACTTCATTGAAGCTGCAGATAAGCTTAGCATGATGGTTAAGTCAGAACTTCCACAAGCTTGGTGTGTTTGTTACATCATTCACCAATGTTAGAGAGCTCACAATGCAAAGATCCACAACCATTCCTACGACATGCCAACAACTTTTGATGCCACCATTTTTGAGGCACTTATGAAGATTCCATTCTTTCATTTTGTGTGCGATGGGATGCTAGCCGACTCCTTGGTTGGTCTCTTCCACCCATTTCTGGCATCTTCCCCCACCCAGAGGGCTCAAAATGAACTTCGATGGCCCGCTTTTATCTTTCGGGGCGGCCGGTACCAGCTGCATCATTTGTGATGAGTAAGATTTTTGACTTTTGCCACTGGTCAACACCTTCAACATTGGGACATCACCCAAGTTGAACTACATGTTATTAGATTGTTCCAAGCCACTTTTCAACTGTGGATGCTCGAGTGCAAAGAAAGACAATACCAACATCACTCACTTTTTGTGGTATACCATGACGAGAGACAATTGGCGCCATAGACCGAATGATGCTCCGCATTTCACATATTTTTTTTAATTTCAAGTTTTGTTTTTCCATATGCTTCTTGAATGTAATAGGTCGGCTCGTTTTATGCCAAGCTAGCCCTTCATAGCTCTTTTCTTTTGATGCTTGAAGATGAGGATAGTGAGCTTTCTTCTGTATTTGTCGATGATAGATCATATTTTTGTATATGATAGGTGTATACATGCATAGTTTTTTTATACTTTTTGATATATTAATGCAAATTGTATAATTTAAAGAAACTATCACCTTTTTTTGACATGCACAACTAATTCCTTATCTATCATCTTCTTCGTCATTCACAACCTACACGTAGCTGAAGCCCCCTTTATTTATTTCGTGCCACACAAAGGGATTATGGCATATAGAAACCTTTGAAACTTCATTCTGCCTCTGGCTGTGCATGCCACTTGCAATAAATGTGTGACTAAAGTCAGCAAGGAGCCAACTAGGGAATTCAAAAAACCCATAAAAACGATCATAGTGAAAAAGCAGACTCTTCTTGCTCAACAAGCCATTAAAATAGTCACAATGAAGAAACCTCTGGTTTGCTAGTCAGATGACAAAAATTGTCAAGTTTCAAGCATATTCTACTTGATAAGGACAAAAACTATCAACTTGTTAGTTCAATTTCATGAAAGATATTAAGTATTTATTTATGATTCAACACCAGAAGAAGAAGCAGAATGAAAGAGGCTGAACCAAGTCAAATTTTACGGAGGTAAGATGGGTCTTGTGTGCTGGGTAGAAAACTAAGCCTTTTCAGGTAAAAGGGTTTATCATGAAATTATATATATTCATTAATAGTAGGTTTAATTGAAAACAAAAGATAATTGAAGAAACGAATGTTTAGTTCGTCTTCATATGAAGGAAAAAGATATATGTTAATTAATGTTAAAGTTTAATTTATTTTAGAATGTAAAATTAATAAATTATTAATTTATAACAACACTCAATATTGAAGAAGATTTAAACCTAAGATTGAAGATATGAAGTTTGTAAGACGAGCAAGCTAGGTTAGGGTGAACAATTATATTTCCGAATTTTAGTAATTTTCATCATTTTTATTCATGTGAGATTTAGATTATAGTTGATTCTTCGTATTGTCATATAAGAAATTATGCATATTAAATAGTTGCATAATGAAATTAAATGACCTATAATTCTTCATATGGTCAGTCATAATATGTGCATGTTAAATGTTTTTGTCTTAATAGTTGCATAATAGTTATTTTTTTTAAGATATCAGATTACTACACGATCTGTATTTGCTAATAATGATGTATATGTCAGCTCATTGTATGACTAGATATATATATCAGATTGTGATTTGACTTTTAGAACTAGAATCAAGGTGCATCTTTTAGATTATCGTATGATATTAAATTTTAATAGAGTTGCATGTTTTTTAGTAAATAAACACCAATTTCATATGAATGTAATGTATGATTTGAAGTATGAAACGAAATAATGGTATACATGAATGCTTGTATGTGCATGTTTTGAGGAGTTCACCCGCTAATGGTATAGACAGGGGACGTAGTGTACGTGCGTAGATGTTTTTCTAACATCCTATACAATTGTGATAGTTCACTAACCGCTCTGCCGACTTGATAAGATCAGTCAGGAGTAGACAGAGCTTTCCACCTCAGACAATCGAGTTGTATAGATCGCTAACCACTGTGCAAACGAGATAATATCGGCGAAGAGTAAGTAAGGGTCTTTACACCCTAGACAATTATGATGGTTATATTACTAACTGATGTGTCAACGAGAGCTGACAAGACAATATCAACAAAGGGTGTATTAAGTTGTTTTGATGGTAATTCTCAAAGCAGGCAGATGTGTTTGTAAAAAGTAAAAAGTAGAAGTAAAGTTAAATTTAGTGCATATATAAATTGAGAATATTTTTATTGAGAAGTCATTGATGCATGTATTAATATATTCAACGATTTCATATAAACATCAGTATGGTAAAAGATTTGTTATAGATATATAAAAGACTAGAGTGTATATTGATTTCTTTTCCTTGATTTACTGCAGATTAGAAGCGTGTTTACTTCTGGGTTGTTTTCAGATAACTCATTATGTTGTTTTAACAATTTTTAGGTTTTAGGCTTTTGAAAAAGATGAAAAAAAAGAATTCAATATGTATAGACGGAAAGAACAATAACTGGAAATGTGCAAATTTTTACTTGTTAATTTTAATTGCTGTTTTTTAGTGGCTCTTTCATTCATATTTAAATATTTAATTGTTAGTGATAGAAATAGAAAAATAGAGAATTGATCGTCCGTCTGTCTGTTCCAGTCTTGGTTAATTCCAAGCTCTAGACTGGGTCGTGTTTTCTCATCGACTTCGAACAGGTTCTCTTTCTTTTCACTTATAGATATTGTAACAAAGCGGCTCATTTTTATGGCCAACTTCTTTTGAATCGCTCTTTTTCCTGTACAACGTCTAGTTGTGTATTCTGGTTTTTTGGATGTGATTAGGTAAATGACAACACATCACATTTGCTCGAGTTTTTTGTAAAGTTTTGTAGTTATTTTTGATATAGTAATGCAATTTGCACTTTCAAGGAAAGCATAGACATGATCACGCCATACAAAGACCTCTGGAACCCTTTTCTCCTCGTGTCACATCCGACGAAACCTTTCTCCATCATCTTCTTCGTTGTTTGCAACTTATATGCAGCTGAAGTCCCCTTTGTTCATTTTCGTGGTGCACAATAGGATCGCGACATACAAAGTCATTTGAAACTTCATTGTCTTTGTTTGCGCATCTCACTTGCGTTATAGGGATGACTAAAGTGAGCGAGGAAGCCACTGTGGGGATTGCTGCATGAATCATTCAACTTTTCGCTGAATATGACAATAAAGTGTTCACCCTGACTCAACACAACTTCAATTTCCACATTGAAGAGATTGCACTCTACTTATAACACTTGAGTAACTTATTTTTTCAAGACTTTAAAACTAACCTGTCCTTCTGACCTGACAAATCTTTTGCTTGAGGAGCTTTGTCAAGGGCGGCAACTGAAATTTTTGGTAAATGTCCCATAAAAAGAAGTCTATCTATAAAATGGACGTACTCGAGTGAATGATTGTAGGTTGAGCCAATTAATATTGGCCTCAATTATAGTGAGATGTGTCTCAATTCTATCAGTTTAATCCATATAACCACAAAAGTTCGTGGCATCCGAGAAAGACACTTAGGGTGGTTATATTGCCGCTTTACCCGCGAAATTCGAACACATGTTGCAATTGTTGTAAATGCTTCTCTCCTTAATGATTGTACACTAAAATATTATCGAAGTACATAAATCAAAAACTTTTCGATGGAGGCTCATAAAATTTGGTTCATATGCCTCATAAAGGTACTTTGAGGGTCAAATGCCAAAATTTATGATTGTCGACTTGTGCAATTTATCTCGCATTTTGAATGTGGTATTTCACTCGTCCTCGAATCTCATCCAAATCTGTTTATATTCACCATGCAGATCTCTCTTTGAATATTTGTTAGCTCCATACAATTTATCCTATAAGTCATCCATTCTTTAAATGGGGAACCAGTAGTTAATGATAAATTTTTTTACTACTCTGCAATTAATGCACATACACTACAATCCATACTTTCAATAACTAACCCAGAGCCATCAAATCCTCAACCTATTTTTGCATCTCATATTCTGCTGGTTGGTTTGAGCATTGATGCTGGAATAAAATCTATGACATGCTGATTCTCACACAATGGTCTGTAACTTCCAGAATATCTTGAAACTCTTTTACTAGGTCTCACAATGGTCTGTAACATCCAGAATATCTTGAAACTCCTTTACTAGGTCTGTAACTTCCAGAGAATTTGTGCCTTTGGCCTTGTTTAATGCTTTTTATTTCATAGTAAATCCGACTCTTGATACTGAGCAGCATTAGGCATTGAAAATCGTTTTTTTTGTGTAGTTTTCAAACATATCATGGTTATTTTTAGCTTACAATTAAGTCCGATTTGAGAATTGTTTTCAATTCTGTATACATTATTAACTGTGATGTCTGCCCTTAAGATGAAAAAGATTATTTGAATGCCTAACTAATTGTTTCATTCTCATCCCACTCTGCAGTTGGGCAGACTTTTTCAAATGCTCGACTCACTAGGTACACAGATCGAGAAGGAAGATCTGCTGTATAAATTCAAATGCAACAGATTTAATACTACTCCTGTGGAGGAATGGTCCACGCTTACTAAAAGCTTTTTGGAAGCCCTTCCATATTCCTTAACTCCAAGCCAGTTAAATGCTGTTTCTGAGATAATCTGGGATCTTAAAAGACCCGTCCCTATGAATAGACTTTTACAGGTACTTATCTAATTTTGTCTTGCTGATCCCTGTTAATTGTTTTATTTATCTTACCTTTTAGAAATACAAAAAATGTTTCTTTCTTAGGTCCTCCATGTAGCTAAATTTATTATAACTATATAGTTATATAACTATTAGTTCATTTCTTTAGCTTCTTAAATACTATTTTAAGTATTAATCCTGTAGCATTGATGTTTATGTATAGTAGTAGTGTAATGATTAGTAGTATATATACTTTTACTGGTAACCAAGTGAGCAGCCTTTTTGGATTATTCTCCTACAGATTGCGTATTATTCTAGCGTGGAATTGTTCCATGTTCTTCCAGTTTTAGGCCCAATTTGTGAAACTGCGTCAAATTGGTATTCAAGACTCCAGTTTTAGGCCCAATTTGTGAAACTGAATCAAATTGGTATGCGAAACACTTAAATGCCTGACGGAAAAAATTTATCGCCGATCGATGTCTATCAATGTCCTGAAACTATGCACATGCTCAAGCAGCCTTGCACGCTGAGGTTGGATAAACTCGCAGTTTTGTTTGAATAATTTGTGGGAGAGGTTAGGTCAGAGTTCCGAACTTTCAGAAATGGTCCTCTGACAACTACACCGGTTGATCTGGCAATCAAATCAGCAAGCGAGAATTCCATAGCAATTAATCACGACCCGAGGTGACCACATTGCTTTGATCTATTGACACAATCCGAGTTTCTTGATTCCGATGAGGAAATCCATTGTCGATGGTTTTAGTTCTCCGATTTGGAGTCACGTGAAGAACTCTTACTGATGGACAAGAACCACCATCGGCAAGTGCACAATGATGATCAATTTAGTGAGCTTAAAATGAAAATTGATATTCTCTCCTTCGATGGCCATCTCTCCATTGAAGATTATCTCGATTGAGAGCAGTCTGTTGAGGCATTCTTTGATTACATAGATATATCACCCTAGAAACAGGTCTGATAAAAGGGGGTGCAAGAGCATGGTGGCTACAACTCTTGCAATCCAGTCATTATGAAGGAATAGAAAATATATGGACTTGGGTGAGAACTAAATAGCTCATCCACAACCATTTCCTTCATTCTGACTTGAACAAATGTTATATCTGCAATTCCAATGCTGTTCACCAGGGAATCAGACAATAAGCAGCTATACGGAAGATTTTTATATGTTGAGCGCCTGCAATAATTTAAATGAATCAAAATGACAACCAGTTGCTCATTGCATTAGGGGAATTGAAGCTATCCAAGATAAACTGGAAATAAATTCAGTGTAGTCGTTATCATAAGTTGTGAATTTCGCATATAAGGCCTAGCTGCAACTTAATTGAACTCCCAAATTCCCTTATCCTAAAAGAAGTTTATCGGAGTAGCAGATAAATTAACTAAAGGTGGATCAACTATTGCAAAGGGAGGAGGCCCCCTTCGGTCCCAAAATCCGAATCAAGGAGCCATTGAAGCTCAGGCAACAGAGAAATAAAATTAGCAGCGGGATAATGTGTATAACAAATCAGGTATATCAGATATAACAAATGTTATATCTGCAATTCCAATTCTGTTCACAAGGGAATCAGACAATAAGCAGCTACGGAAGATTTTTATATGTTGAACGCCTGCAATAATTTAAATGAATCAAAATGACAACTAGTTGTTCATTGCATTAGGAGAGTTGAAGCTATCCGAGACAAACTAGAAATATATTCAGTGTAGTCATTATCATAAGCTGTGAATTTCGCATATAAGGCCTAGCTGCAACTTAATTGAACTCCCAAATTTCCTTATCCTAAAAGAGGTTTATCGGAGTAGCAGATAAAATTAACTAAAGGTGGATCAACTATTGCAAAGGGAGGAGGCCCCCTTCGGTCCCAAAATCCGAATCAAGGAGCCATTGAAGCTCAGGGAACAGAGAAATAAAATTAGCAGTGGGATAATGTGTACAACAAATCAGGTATTTCCAAATGTTTTTGTTGTTTTTAGTCGGTTCATCATTCCAAGGAATGTTCGAGTAAATAACAATTGCGCTTGTTTGAAGGAGCTAGATATGAGCAATTTAGCGGGTTTCCTTTTTCTAATGATGAATGTGATAACATGTTGGGAGATGAAGGTGAGTTTTTTTCATGCATCTTAGAAAAAATATTAATGTCCCCAAAACAACCAACCAACACTCAAACAAATGCTATATTCGTACTTGCGGTACTATTAATAGCAAGGCATGTGATTTGATTACAAATAGTGTGTGCATTGAAAACATCGTTGCTACAAATGTGGTTAAGGATCTCTAGCTTAAAACTATTAAGCATCCACACCCGTATTTATACTAGAGTTAACCCAAACCACAATAGAAATATAATTATTATTACTGAAATTTAAATAAAGGTTGCAAAGAATGACTCTTAATATTAGGGAAACAAAAAAAATACAAAAGACATCTTAGAGTGAGGAGGAAATCGTAGGTCGCTGATTGGGTAGCAAAAACAGGGTTTGGAAGATGGTAGAAAGGGTTGACGGCTGTTACGACATGGTCGGAGGTTTAGAATTAAGCAAGACAGGTACAGACGTTCGGATGGTAGAAATTAATTTTTGTTTATATGCATTTACCATTTAAAAAATGAATGAGTCACTAATTAGGTTAAATTAAAGCAACATATTTAAATTTATCTCGTTACTGGTTGTCTGCGCTTTCTATAAACATTTTCGCTTCTATTTCTCATATTTTAATCACTTAATTAAACATTAAATATTAATTTAAAACAACAACGAGCTAAACAAAACTAGTGATTATCCATACTCCTAAACTATAATAATACAAAAGAAAAGAAAACAATATGCATGCAGTTAAATTTTTAATAAATCAATATAAATATTTGATATGCTATTTAATGAATTTTATTATACCAATAACATACCAATATCTTTATATATATGTACAATCATCACAAGTGCCGTCTAAAAGTTGTACCACTTACGGTACTTCAATATTAGTATCATTTTCCATATACGTGTACTGGTGCATTAGCGTTCCCCCGCTAGTACAATAAAGGAGGTGACTCTCTCATCATCAAGATGCACATGCAATCATAAAATAAATTATCACTTTCTAATAATGAATGTTTCGATCTCTGCAAAGAACATTTATTGTATAAAACTCAATATCTTTGATAATTTACACAAAGCGGCACATGTCATTCTTACATCATGAATAAAATTTGATAGAACTATAAATCATTGGTATGCAGTGCTCTAACAGTAGCAATAATGCATTTGGTCGAGTGGAAACAAAATATTATCATAACAAAGGCTCTTCTAAAATTGAAAGCATAACATGGTATAAAATTTGATTAATTTATTATTTTAATAAGCTATTAATTTTTTATTAGAGTAAAAGCCCAATACATGACTATTAACAAATTTCCAATTTAGTCTCAAAATTTTATGATGCTCTAATTTTAACCCAGACTTTCAAAATTTCTTCAAACTGGTTCTAAATCATATTTTTTGTTAAATTTAAAAGTGAACTACTTGAAGTGAAGGTATTTCATCTGTTATGTATGTATTTATAAATATATCCAGCATAAATACGAGATTGAACCGATTTCATATATTCAATAGTTTAAATGATCGAACACAACACCACAAATGGTGTACCTATCCAGATAAATAGACACATCGTTTTCTAGTAAGACTCGATTAATTTAACTAAAGAATTTATGATATCCATTATATCTGCGAATCATTTTATGTTGACTGACAAATTCGCCTATTTAATATTGAATATTAAATATGGTTTATATTATGTTGGGTTCTCAAAGTTCCTTATAGAGGCAAACTCATATAGTTAATTACATTTTAAGTGACCGAAGCCGGTTAAGAATACTCTCGATTCAGATTAGTGGTTTTGCTTATAAGAATTTTAAAGTTTAAGTTTTCAAGATTGAGCATTGGAATTCAAAAGTGAATGAATCAAACATGAACATTTATTTTCAGGAATTCAAAGGAATAAGAGGTAGGAGATGTCGTTGGTCCGAGGGAAACCTCGGTGACTTCTCAAACTATCTTATGGTTTGATTTTGATTTTAAGAAAAATATTTTTTGTTGTTTCATTCTGCCGGTTTTATTATTTAGATTTATATTTCCATGACACGGTTATACAAACAGTTTGAAATATATGAGGGTTTATGTTGTAGCGAACGATAACCTTAGAGCCTAAAGTGAGTTAAAGCTTAAGTTTCACAACATGATTGTGCAAAGACCTAAAGATAAGTTGAAGATTTGTTGTACTAGACGAGCTGCCTTGAAATTCTGTGACTTGTTATTTGATTTTAAGGAAAGATTTGTTGTTGTAAATTCGATTGCTCTCCCGACGTTGTTATTTAGTTAATCTCCGTCATGCTGCTTACGAAGTTAGCTCCAAGCTCCTCTTCAAAGTGATGGCTCCAGATCTTTGATGTTTAAGGTTTTACAATATGCATGTCAAGTTTTGTTGTTATTCAAGTATTGTGTTGGGGGTTAAAGCTGATTAGAGCGATACATGTTAGGATCTCATGGTTCCCTCGTTCCGGTACCACTATTTTCTTTTGAATTTACTTAGTCTAAACGAATTATTAAGCTCTTAAACTAGGGAGATCTCGTTAGCAACAATGAGTTACCTCATCCGATAAATTCAAAAGGACGTATTATGTTGTTTGTTTTTTTTTCCTTGAAAATGTTGTTTAAGTTTAATTTTGAAAAAAAAGTTTATCTTAATTTTGAAAATTGTTATTTTGGGCTTTTGAAAAGAATCTCAACCAAGCATGCTTAATACATTAAAGCGGTAATAAATTACATAAATAAAATGACAATAAATAAACCATAAATGAGTACCTGTCATCTTCTCGCTGCTCCCGCTGAAATATTAGCATTTATAATCATGTGTAAATTACAAAGTAAAAGTAAAAGCAACTTCTAAGTGGTAATGATGCCTTAATGGTTTAAATTAAAAAAAAGATCACAATTCATAACTTGATGGGTCCTTGAGGGTTTTATGGATGATTTTATTTAACAAAACATAATAAGTTCAATTGCTCTTCAAAATATCCAAAAGATCATAAAAATGTTTAGGGCATAGCCTTAAACAACTCTTAAGAACTCTTTAGACTATCTCGAGTTTATTTGAATTTATTATGTTATTGAATAGATCATCCTGTGGTTTATTAGGTTTAAGCTGTGCTCAGTTTTATACCTCAATTAACCTATGAGAGAGAGTGTAGACATAATTAAAGCTTGTAGTATTCAAAGGAGATTAATAATGGTTTATATTCCAACGAACCTTCAAGACCTACAAATTTCTTAAGTCATTAGGGGTGGATGTATAACTTTGAAAAAAAAGTCGGATTAAAAACATTTAATTCATATTAAAAGATCAACCTATAGCTCAACCATTAGGTTGGGGCTTTAAATTAGTGAATTATCAACTTTATAACTTATGTCCCAAACATTTAGATCATCCAAGCTATTTTCTTCTTCCAAAGTTTAACAATTTGAATAATTACAGTTTTACCCTTTTTTTCCTAAAAGTGGATGTTGATTGGTTTTTAATTCTTACCCTCATGTTTCAACCACCTTAGAATGTTGCTTAGAATCAAAATATTACCCTTCAAGTTTTTAGCCCATCCTAAATTTTAACTAGGGGTGAAAGGTGGAAATTACAATTTTGCCCCTAGGGCTCCTATCTAAATCTTTTAAATTGATTCGCATGGGCTTGAAAATTTGCTGGTCTATCTCTCATGGGTTAATTATGGTACCAGAGAAGAAATCATATTTTTCTTATTTTTATTTTATTTTTATAATTATTTTAATCAAAAAATGAGAATTTTCAAAGTTAATTCATTTAATCAATCAAAGTAAAGTTTCTGTCCTTAGGTAAATTATTGGAAATTCTCCTCAGTCAGAGGACCACGTCCGAGTTCACCTCGCAATGGCGTGCCGAGAAGTTTGGAGTATTACCGCTGATATTATTGTTACTAGTTTATTATCATTTATCTAGTATTGTTAGGAATCATCGTTAATGAAATTATTATTATTGTCATTGCTATTGCTATTATTATCATTATTGGTATCATTTATACATGTGTTGTTATTATTGCTTATTTACCATTCACATATAAGTTATTATTGTTATCACCCCCTTTTCTTGTTATTGCTATCATCATATTTCTTACTTACTATTATAGGTTTATGTGTATGTACACATGTGTATTTTATTGTTATTATTATCATATAGTCATATATTATTGTATATTTTATGATTATTATTATTATCTTTAGTACACGTTTATATGCATATGTATATGTTGTGATTATTATTTATTATTTATTTATTATTAGTGTTATAGGTATATATATATATATATATTTTGCCCAAAGGCTAATATATTAAATAAAAATAAGGGTACACAGATTTTGTAGAAGGTCCCAAACATGGCACCCAACCCACACAAAACCACCAAATCAAATGGTTATAAATAAAAGAGAAAATACAACAAAATACATAAGAGATCTAAATAAAAAATTAAAAAGCGTCAAAATTAGAGTATCAGGTAGCTGGAGAGCGACCCGATTTTACCTTGCCTCTGCCTCTAGTTATAGAGAAGGAGTCAGCTAATAAATTGGTGAGATGAGTGTCATTGCAGTAGTAACCAATGTATCATCCAATAGATTCCCTAGCTCGAGTCGTCCTCCATTCTTTTTCTTCCTCAACTGCTCAAGGGAGTTGCTGGCTCCTAGGCGTTCTGGGCTGACGTCTAAGCGTCAGACTCTCTGTATGCAAGGAACAACATGGGCTCTTAGGCGCCGAAGAGTGTGGCGCCTAGGCACCAATATCACAGCGCCTAGGCCCGAAGTGGGTGGCGCCTAAGCGTTGTTCTCTCGGTTTACCAGGGTTGGGACTGGCGCCTAGGCGCCCAGGGGTTCGGCGCTTAAGCGCTAGTCTTCTTGTGCTCCTTTTGCTGCGCCTAGGCACTAGTCTTCTTGTGCTCCTTTTGCTCCAACCTCCCGTTTTCTTACTTTCAATACATGTTATACCTACAAGAAAAATATCAAAATATCTTTCTTTAAAGTGTAATCTCATCCATAAAAATGTGTAAATAATAAAGAAAAAATAATATTTCTATTTATACATCAAAATCCCCCAAACTTATATCTCATAGTTGAAAATGTCAGAGCTCCTTCTAACACGTCAAAATATAGCTTCAAAAGTGCATCCAATATTCTTTGAAGTCGATGATCATTAGTTCCCTCTTTGTTGAATTTTATTTGTGCATACTGTTTTGTGGTGTCTTTAATAAAGAAAAATGAAAAAATAGATATTTTATATTAATAGTTAATTAAATATTAAAAAGTGTCACTGACGCATCATGTTATGTCGTGTCCACTTGTTGTGCTGTGTCTGTATTTCCATATCCTTGTCCGTGCTTCATAGTGGCTAGTTGTTGGGCGCTAAGTACTTTGTATCTAGTAGCAATACTTTTGATTTTAAAATAAAGTAATTCACTCCTTTAGTTTAGAGCTGATGGTGGGGAAATTATTGTCAGTCCAAATCAAAATCTCATGATTTTATTGTCTTAGGTTGTTGCATACCTTAGTTTACTTAGTTGAGACGGTTTAGCCAATCAAACTTTTAGGAACTACTAAATTCTTAGACTTTTGCTACACGCAACTTCAATTTTATGGCTTGCTGAATGAGATATTTTAATGACAATAATATTCAGGAATGTTGAGTGACATTTAGGCCCTTTTCGAGTGCTAGAGTTAAGTTATGTTGAATTATGCTTTTCTAACTCAACTAATTAAAGCTTGCAAATTAGGAAATTTTCTTGTTAGATCTTCAGGATTTTAGTTGGTTGAGTATGACCTCTAACGTTTGGAATTTTCTCACATCTTGTTGAAAATTGATTTTAATTTCTGCTTATGAAATTGTGTGCGACTTAACAACAAATAATTCCAGCTACTTATCTTGGGATTTGAACATGAAGTATACTGCTGACCCAAATATAAATAAATGTCCCGCCACATTGCAGTAATAATTCCAACCATTATAAAATATAAAATATAAAATATTTTATAGGGGATGTTCATGACAACCTAGAAATGCTTTCTTGTGTTATAAAAAAGTTCTAAGTGAAATTCAAATACGTGTAGGTGCGATCCACATTCGTCTTATCTTTTAGAAGAATTTGACTATCCCGTCTTTTTAATTTTGCTATCATGTATGCCTCATCCGAAGATTGGCTCGCCTGATCTTCAGAATGGTTTGAAGTGTGCAGGATATGTGTAGGTTGTTGAGCATTAGAAGCAACCACTTGTTGTACCAGTTGATCTTCTATCGTGTCGAAGGAGCACTCTCATGTGTCTTGACGTGTAAGTGGGTCTTTTTCTTCAATAACAGTAAGTGGTATCAACACATTTGGATCTGTACTTGTAGTGAGGTGTTCTTCATCTTGAACTACGATGTTGGAAAGATGATCGGATTGGACCTTCTCACAAAGATGGTAGGTGGCTGACCTTTAGTGACATTCGGTCTTAGATGAGGATGCAAGCGATAGCAAATAGTAGAACTGTGGCCAAACATACTACAATCAGAGCAATAAAGAGGATGTAGTTTTATCTCAACCTTTTGCTAATACCCGTTGTAAATAGTGTCAATTCATATCTCATCCGGAGTTGGTTGAGTGATATCTCTCTCAACTAACATAGAAACCACAGAGGGTCTGGTGACAACAAGCGTAGGACTATCCACCTTGAGAGTCTTACCGTAACCAGTTGCTAAAGAGTAGAAGATTTTCATGTTGAACAGATGTAATTTTAACCCTGAAAATTTTATCCAAACTGGAATGACAGGGGATTCCACTTTTGGATCAAAACCGACAGTCCACTTCAGAATTTTCATAAAACAATTGTCGATTTTGATAATTTTTCAAGTGTAATCGGCATTGTGAGATAGCTGAGTAAGTATATGTCGACCATCTAGCAGACCAATGTTTGAACTGCCCAATAGTTTCATAGCTTCAAATTCTTTCTTAATGATCTCCAGTTTTGGAAGACTATAAAAGAATTTCCCCACTAGAGCAAAACGCCAAGAGGACGCTAGAGTACCAGTTTCAACTTCAGTGATAATAAGTGCAAACTTCCCATTTTTTTTTAAGTTTTTTAATAAAAGTGTGATCACCGCCATCTTCCATAGCCTCGTGGTACGATTGTGAATTATTGCAGGACTTACCGATTACAAAAGCAGACACTGAACCTGGAGGAGGGGCACGAGCAGGAATAGACAAGTCGTCGGCAAGGGCATTTGCATAAGAACGGAGCGTCGATGCCATCTCCCTCACAAGATAAGCGAGGAAGCTGTTGGCGCTGTCGGGCTCGGTTTGTCTGGAGAGCTGCGCACAAGAGGAATGCTGCCGACTGCGCAGAACTATCGCAACTTGACCGCAAGATGACCTCACGTAGAAAGCGACACAAAGACGTCGCAGAAGCAGACGACGAAAGTAGAGGCAACGTCCGTCGTCTACGAGTGCGAAATCAACGTCGTTGAAGCTCGCGAAAGAGAAGCTCGACGAACCGTGATCGGGGCCGCGAGCAGCTCGACGAAGCTTTTAAAAAATAGAGCGAAAAAATGCCGTAGCAGAGGCTAGGGCTCGTCGTGAGGCGAAACCCTAGCAGAGCGAGAACATTCAGCGAGCCCAACAACGTCAACAGCTTATTAGTGTTATCGGTATATATACACATATTCATTATTTAGTATTTAACTATTGTTTATGTATATATTGTTATGGTTATTTAAATTTTATTTATTATCTTATGTACACATTATTATTAGTATTATTGTTATTAGTGTGATTATTATTAATTATATGTCATTATTATTATTAGTATTTTCCTTATATATATTATTATTATGTATATATTTATTACAACTTTTATATTATTATATATTATTATCAATTTATTATTACTTATATTTTTTTAATTATTATAACTATTATTATTATTATTATTATTCATGTTATTATTGATATTATATTATATTATATTATAGTTGTTACTTATATATTATTATTATTATTGTACGTTATACACATTACTTTTATTATATTATTGTTATTGTTATTATCCTAATCATTATTAATATTATTGTCACTTATGTTATTTTTATTAAGTTATTATTATCTATATACTTTTATTATTATTTTTTCTTACTAGTAATAATGTTATTATTTATCAATGTGTTATTTTTATTATTATTTATTGTTGTTAATGTTAATATCATTTTTATAATTCTTATCATTAGTTATTGACTTATCTGTCTATATTTATATATAACTATTACTATTATTTACATATGCTTGCAAGTGTTTTATCATCATCATCATCATCATCATCCATTATTATATATTATCATTATATGTTATTATTAATTGAGTGATATATATGTAAACTGAATACATAAAATTTGAGTGGCATATACAGAGGTTAAGTGGTACGTGTAAATCTTGTACAAAAGCTAAGTGGTATGTATGTAAATCCTTATTTTACTTTATTTTTTTTACAGGTTTTGGATGGTATGTATGTAAATTATCATCTTTATTTTAAAAAGAAATATAGTGGTATGCATGTATATTTTCCCTTTCTCTCTGTTATGGGATGTAGGATGTAGGATGTACGCAAAGAAGAAGAAGGGGGAGGAGGAGTACCAGTCGAAGCTTTGTCGGATGGAGGAAGGCTCATCGGAGGACAGCTCGCTGGAGGGAAGCTCGACGGAGGGGTATCTGCCGGAGAGTGGTGGAGAGATGGGGAGCTCTTTTTTTTTTTTTTTTTTTTTTTTTTTATATTTTTATTTTTTTTATATATATATATATATATATATATATATATATATATATATATATATATATATATATATATATATATATATATATATGTCAGCTTCGAAGTCTAAATCTCGTACTCTTGGCGACGCTCGCAGCTCTGTTGACGGCTCGCTTCTAGGGTACAGAAGCAGCTCCGAAGTTTGCTCGCCTATTTTCAGCGGTTCGCCTAACTGCTCTGGAAATGGCATCGACGATTCGTTCCTATGCCACTGCACTTGCCGGCAGCTTTCCTGTTCCTATTCCTGCTCCTCTTTTAGATTTCGAGACTGGTTTTCGTATAGGCAAATCCTGCAATGTTCCACAATCATTTAACGAGGCTCTTGAAGGTGGCGGCGATCACACCTTCATTAAAAATTGGGAAAAAAATTGAGAAGTCTGCTCTTATTCTCACAGAGGTTGAAACCAATACTCTCGCATCTTCGTGGCGTTTTGCTATAGTAGAAAATTTTCCTTATGGTCACCCAAAACTTGAGATTCTTTGAAAAGAAATTTGATGATATGAAGCTGGTGGGCAGTTGGAACATTAGTTTACTTAATGGTCGACACATAGTAATTCAGTTGTCTCATGATGTCGATTACACTCGCATTTTTTCTCGGAAAGTTATCAAGATCGACAACCGTTATATGAAAATTTTGAAGTTGACTATTTGTTTTGATCCAAAAGCAGAGTCCCCTATCATTCCGTTTGGATAAAATTTTTGGGGTTAAAATTACATCTGTTCAATTTGAAAATTCTCTACTCCTTAGCAACTGCTTACGGTAAACCTCTCAAGGTTGATCGTTCTACGCTTGGTGTCACCAGACCCTCTGTGGCTTGTGTTTTAGTTGAGAGGGATATCGCTCAACTAGCTCCGGATGAGATATGGATTGAAACCACTCATAACGGGTATTAGTAAAAGGTTGAAATAGAACTACACCCTCCTTATTGCTCTCATTGCAGCATATTTGGCCACAACTCTACTATTTTCTATCATTTGCATCCTCATCTAAGGCCGAATATCGTTAAAGATCAGCCACTGATCATCCCTGTTGAGAAGATGCAACCTGGTCATCTTTCCAACACCGCAGTTCCTGACGAAGAACACCATATTACAGCTATAGATTCAGTTGTGCTTATACCACCCACTGTTATTGAGGAAGATTCACTTACATGCCAAGACACAGAGAGTGCTCCTTTGATTCAGTAACAGATCAGCCGGTACAACATGTAGTTGCTTATAATATTCAACAACCTGAACATCTCCAGCACACTTTAGACCAAGATCAGTTGAGTCAATCTTCGGATGAGGAATGCCATGTCTATTCCAGGAGGAAGAAGAAGAATGGAGGCCAACTCCAGCTTGAGAATATATTGGATGATACATTGGTTACTACTGGCAATGACAATCATCTTACCAACTTATTAGCTTGCTCCTTCCCTAGAACTAGGGGTAGAGGCAAAGACCAAATTGGATCGCTCTCTTGCCACTTGATATTTTGTATTTCGATACTTCTAGGTTTTTTCTTTAAGCCTTTAATGTACATTTCTGTATTTTCTAGTTTTGGATCCATTTGTGGTTTTTGTGTGAGCAGGGTGTCATGTTTGAGGCTTTCCACACATTGTATCTGTATCTTTTTTTATAGTTAATATATTAGCCTTTTCGGGCTTTCATATATATATATATATATATATATATATATATATATAGACATACATACACACATAAATGTATTTTTGGTTTCTTAGAAGGGGATCCTCCCCCCTCCCTCTATATCATACATACATACATATTCATAGACATACATACATACATACATATTCATATATATTTGAATTTTAATAATAATATTATTATTATTATCATTGTTTTATTTTATAAATATATGTATTCATCATTTATTATGATTATTATCATTTTCTTTTAATTTTATTTTTTATTATTTCTTATTTTTTTGTTATATACATATATATTTTATATATAATTCATTAGTTTATTTTATTATTGTAATTTATTTATTTATTATTATTATTATCATTATTATTATTTTATATATGTATATATATATTTATTTATTTTATTTTATTATATTATTATTGTTATTACTATTTAAATGCATCAATATTTGTGCATTTTTCTCGTACACGACATCATAGTAAATTGACTATTCTCCTCGGGTAAAATCGACATCCCGGACGTGCTTGCATGGTTCGTTTCATCATCCAAGGTCTTCTAAACAAGCTCGTCGACGATCGAGTCAAATTGAGTTTGATTCACAAGAGGGTGGTGTGACGTTCGTGGATTGGATTAGTCATTTAATGAGCAGGAATGCTGATCGGTTCTTGCCCGAGCAACACCTAAAGTCAAGCAGACTGCTCGCGACAGAAAGTCGTTCATCATACGTCGTAGGATTTTCTTATGGTTTTCTTGATTCCTATAGGAACTTGACTTGAGTTTCAATATGTTGGTTCCAATCGACTCAACTAAATATTGAGGATTTGAAACCATACATGTGAAACTACAAGGAGACAAGAAGTTGTTCGAATTTCTAAATAGGTGTGGGTTTCAATACTGGTTCTCTAGGATAGTCAGTAGAAAAATTCTTAGGATAGATCGTAGGCTCTAGGAGAAAGAGTTAGACCTTGTCAAAAATGAGGTCAACACATATAGAGCATCATCAAGCACCAAAATGAGAGTATCCTCATTTTCAGCAACATGAGGGGCTGAGGAAGTGAGGAGTGCTCCTCTGGAGCAAAATCAGTGGCAATATCTTCTCTAGTTGTAATTTCCACTATATTAGCTAGTGGAATAGGTGCTCTTTGAGTAGTTGGGTAAGACACTTCAAGTTGGGGTCTCAAATTAGAATAGAGCCTAAATCATTTTTCAAGTGTGTGTCCAAACATCTTACAATGGGTGCAATAGTGTGGTTTTTGTTCCGTGACATTCTGTTGTCAGTACCCATTATGTGCAGTGTCAAGCCAACTTCTTCAATGTCAAGTAAAGTGATCTCTCTCCACAAGGATCCAGGCGACATAAGACCCGGTGAGATTAAAAGTGGGTATGTCTAATTTCATTGGTTTCCCAAGCATGACCCTAATGAAATTAAAGACCTGATGGTTGAAAAGATGCAACTTAAGCCCAAATAACTTAAACTATATTGGTATTATAGGTGTTTCTTGGTTTGGATCAAATTCAGGAGACCACTTGAGCAATTTCATAATTTTTCTTTCAATTGTGAGGTATTTCCTAGAGAAAATCATAGAATAGGCTTCGTCCGTAGTCAAATGTATCATCACATGTCTCTCATCTAATAGACTCACTTTCCATTGTCCTACAAGTTTGAAATTCTCAAAAGTTTTACGAATAACCTCCATCTTGGGTTGCCCCCAACTGAAATTTCACAATAAGAGTGAATTTGCATTTTTCAAACAGGGTAGCAACTTCGAAATCTGAAAAGATAAGAGCAGCCTTGCCACCCTTCCTAGAAGCCCTCTTAACAAAGGAACAGTCGGTTATCCCTTTAAGAGAATCATGATAGATCTGAGAAAACATCACTTGATCGACAACCTTCCCAAATTCTAGATCCTCAGCAAGCGCCTCAACAAAGGATAGGTGTTTATTCGGGGGAGGAACAATGGCCATCGAAGCATAAGGCAAAATAACAGAGAAAGAAACTGTAGAATAATGTTTGCAAATGAGAGAGAAGGTTGTCGCAAGGGGCGCTGTCAAGCAGGTGTCGACGTCTGCGCGTAGGAAGCGAGAGGCTGCGGCTCGACGAGGCTCTGCTTCGACGCTGCCCTTTTCGAGCACGACTAGGCGACGAGCTGCGACCTTCCCGTCTTCTTCGAGCACGACGAGACTACAAGCACGACGAGGCAAAGAGCTACGACGCACCCCTATCTGTCTTCTTTGAGCACAGGGAGGCGGCGATACTGCTCTACGCAAACCCCTACCCTTCTTTGAGCACAGGGAGGCGACTAACAGGCTACGATCCTGTTTCGGTGTAAGGATGTTGAGGGCTACTCGAGTCGCGACAGGAGTTAACCCTAGCAGAGCAAAATCCATATATATATATGTGTGTGTGTGTGTGTAGTTGAGCTCGTCGATGTTGACGATGGCGATCCGCTTTGCTAGGGTTTTGCTCGACAGCGAAACTTTGGTTTTATTTTTGACTCGACGACGATGCTATTTCTCACACTCGACGACGACGCAAATCGTCTTCTCTCTTGCGCCGAACGACGAAGGGCTTCGACGTCTGCTTCTACAGTTTCGTCGTCTCCTCCTTGGCTCCTTCTAGCTAGCCTTCGAGCTTCTGCGGTTCTTTTATTTGCGAATTGATCTGCGGTTTCTGCTGAGCTGTGATTTCGTGCCCTGTCCTCTGTCTTCTGCGCATTTCATCTACGATTCATGCGCAGCTCTTCGGCTTGTCTTTTTGGCTTCTGCCCGACTTGCAGGGCTTTTCTTTATTGTGATGGAGCTTCCTTCTTCTTCAGTTGAACCTGACAAAACCTTCTCTTTTGCCTACGTGGTGGTTAATTCTCAGGGGGAGACGACGGTTGTCTTCCCTTCAAGTTATTAGGAGCATCGTGATGGTATAGGTGACTATCCTTTTATTAAGAATGCAAGCAGAAAAAGTGGGAAGACAACACTCTTTTTCTCCACGTCATAAATTTCAACGCTGACTGACAAATTCAAATTTGCTCTTATTAGGAAATTTCAGTGGGACTCTCACTGTATTAGTATTGTTTAGGAAAAGTTTTGATTAACCTCAAATTAACAGGAAAGTAGGAAGTGAGGCTAATGAATGGAAGACATGTATTGATTCAGTTAATCGTGTCTGAGGACTACACTCGGATTTTCTCTAGAAAATATCTTACATCGTTGGTAAACCTATGAAGTTACTCAAGCGGTCTCCTGATTTCGATCCAAATCATGAGACTCTCACTGTATTAGTATTGTTTAGTTTACCTGGTCTCAAGTTGCATTTTTTTCATCATCAGGTTTTATATTCTATTGGGATCATTCTTGGGATCCTTTGAGGTTAGATCTGTCTGCTTTCAACTTAACCAGAACCCTGGTGACCAAAATACTTGTGGAAAAAGATATTATTTTACCTAATGTTATTGAAGTCTGGCTGGGCACAACCCATAACGCTTATTGGCAACAAATCGTCATGGAACACAGACGCCCATATTGTACCCACGGTAAGATATTTGGTCACGTCCTTGATAAATGTCACAAGTTTCATCCAAATTTTAAATCTAAGGTTCAAGTGAGTAAGGATGGGTCTAACCTCACTGTTAAGCTTTTTATTTAAGTATCTAATGTATTTTTCTGTTTTTTATGATATATATATATATATATATATATATATATATATATATATATATATATATATATATATATATATATATATATATATATATATAATTACAAAAGCTGTCATTTATATCATTCGCTTCAGTTGAGCCCTCGTTTTTTCTGTCCGGACTCCTGACGTAGTTCTACGTGCGGCATAGGTTATTCTGAAGTTATTTTCAGGTTATTTCTGGGTTATTTTCAATAATACAGAAATAACCCAGAAATAACCCGCGGTTTTTATTTTTGGGGTATTTCTGGGTTATTTCAGTATTATTGAAAATAACCCAAAAATAACCTGAAAATAACTTAGAAATAACTTGGTCCGCACGTAGAGCTACGCCAGGAGTCCGCACAGAAAAATTTTTTCTACACAAGAAGCCACTTTCTTCCTCAAGGGGGGTGTGTGTGTGAGAAATAATTATGATTACAAAAACTCTCTTTTATATCATTCCCTTTAGTTTAGCCCTACACAAGCAACCACTTTCTTCCCCAAGGGTTGTGTGTGTGTGTTAAAATTATAATTACAAAAACTCTCCTTTATATCATTCCCTTCAGTTGAGCCCTACACAAGCAACCACTTTCTTCCCCAATGGTTGGGTTGGTTCAGCCTACATACTAACCCGGTTGGGGTCAGTTCTGTCCCAAGCCCTTTGTCAGTCTCTTTCGATGTCATTTGTCGAAGTTTTTGAGATATTATAGTTCCCTGGTTGGTCGATCATGTAGTTCTTGTCGTTCCATAACACGTCTTGATAGAATAATTATGCATCATCACTTGAATCATTCTGAGCTTGAGCTATATATAAATGTTGGTTCCCATAATATAACTCTTGAATCCTTAAGCCTGAAACCTTCTATTTCAACTTCTCGTTCTCCACGGAATGTAGCTGATAAATTAATATATGAGGAGATATCAACTGTGATGAAATCTGTGTCAGGTTGCACCATTCTCACTAGCAACAACTCAGGAGAGATCTTTATTGATAGGATTTGGATCTCATTGAAGAATTTCTTTTCCCATTGAGCTCCTGGGACAAATTTCAAAGTTGTTGTTCTTCCATTTTATCTGGACATCTGATGATGCGTACCATATTGAACTGAATCTAACATCTGAATAACTCCCTGAAATCTTTGTAACATAGAACAAAAAGGTCTCGTTTTTTATATGCAGGACCTCCCTCAGTTGAGGCAACTCAACAATGAATTTATAGATCTGAAAGGTCGGAATTTCTCTTATTTTGGATTGTCCTGTGTCTAATATCAACTCCCTCAAACTTATGGCGTCTTTGGACATCTAGGGGCAGTCCTGTTGATGTTTCTCTCAACGCTTGCAAAATGCTAGCTTGAGGAACAAAATCTTGAACTCTGTCGTGTAAGACCCATTACATCAGAGTCACTACTTTGTAGAACTACCATTACCTTATCTAGAATATCTATCTTGGAATCGATTGGAATCGATGACGTCTCTTCTTTGTTGGCTGAAAAATTGAGAATCCTCTATGAAGTCTTCATCTCTTTTCATATCACCGTTTATTTCTTCAATTGCTCATCGGCTAGTGAAAGCGATCACTCTTCCGGATTGTAATCCGTTTTACTATACCCAAACATGTAGCATCAAAAGCACTTCTTGACTATGATGGATTTAGGGATGCGGCTTGGTTCCATCTATTCTCCATGTAGAATCAGCTTTTCCTTTGACTGCAAGATCCAGAGGTTGAGCTTTGTCTGTAAGATACGGAGTTCCTCCGATAATGTGTAATGGTCTGAACATTTTGTCAGTAATAAGCTAGTAGGAACAAACGTTGAATCTCCCGCTTCATCTTGGACCCGATAGTTATCTCATCTTTTCTCACAATGTCTTATGGACTTATCACAGTTGAGGATAATCTCCCTCGGGATCTATCATCCATCTCTGCAAGTATCTGTTTGAGACGATGGAGCTCTCGTTGTGTATCTCCTTAATGCCATGGCTATGGTTTAGATCTGGGAGGTGAAAGAGGGTGTGAAAATTGATTTAGGCTTATTGGTTTTGAAAATCATTAAGAGGAAATTAGGGTTAAGTCAAAGTTTAACTATGGTTTGTGAATGGGTAAGAAAGTTTATTTTGGAGGGGTAACGCGTCTCCTAGAAAATCCTTTGATAGGATTAGGGTTGAGCTTGCTCTGATGTCAATTGATACCAGAGTTAACACAAACCATACTAGAAATGCAATTATTATTGATGAAATAAAAATAAAGGTTACAAACAAAGATTGTCAACATTAAGGAAATAAGAGCATAACACAAAATACACCCTAGGGCTAGGACGACGTGGTTGGTTGCAAGCTGACGTAGCGGAAACAGTGGTTGGAAGGTGGTAGGAATGGTTGACGACAACCAACAAAAAGTAGGCTTTTAGCTAGACAACAAGCTGGAAAATTAGGGAATCAACTTATTCGACGTAGTCTTAGCCCATATGTTGTTTCCATTCTCGTAAATCCAAAGAAAGACAGTATGTGATTTGCATAGATAGTCGGACAATAAACAAAATCATTATCAAATTTTAATTTTCATTCCTTCTCGCTTTCGAATATAGCCCTAAAAAGAGAACACGGGACGTTGACGACTTTCCTGATAGAAATCTGAGCCAAAAACTACTTAAAAACGCAAAATCAACATATTTATAGGCATAGGGTAAATAGGAATTAATCTCACTACCAAGAGGATGGAAATCCACATAAAGGAAGGGTTGACCGGCACTTCTGGACTGGTGCCCTCACTTACGGGAGTTCACTGTACTGTGGCAGTATTGTAGCAATGATCTCAAAAACGTCTCCTAAGTTGCTTTTACATTAATCTCCCGGGGTTGGGGGAGCTTTGACCTCATGTGTCGAAGCTTGTCTCCTCATGGTAGTCCGTTCGGCCCTGTTGAAGCTAAGTGAAAATGTTGCAACCTTATGGCAGGTTAATCATGTAGTTGTTTTTATTCCAAATCAAATCCTGATATATTAATTATCCATTCTTTTTTGACGGAACTTGAATTGGAGATGCATAAAAACATAGATTCTCATGAGCCTAATCTAAAACAAATAAATCTATAATATGCTCCTCCCAATCCTTATACTTTGCTGGATGTATCTGATAAACAAGTTTGTCAGAAGGAATCAATTCTAGGATGAAATCTAAAGGTTGGCTGGACCACATTTAAGTATAATCACTTAGGAGCTGTCTTTTCTTTTCTTCTTTGAAAAGATCTGGATCCCATTGTGGGATATTTTTTCCCTCAAATTCTAAAGACAGATTCTCACAAGGAGGTGGTTGAAGAATCTGACAACATCCCCATTCTTGATCTTGATTCCTCCATGAATCATGTTTCTCACCTTCGTCACCTCTACAATGAATTGGGAGTCACCTCTACAATGAATTGGGAGCCTTCCAGTGAACCATGGTGTGTCATCACAATTACTAGATTAAATGAAGGTGCATGGCCTTTACTTCTTTCACTTTCCCACAGAGTGTTGGTGGAGATGAATGGCGGAGACGTGGAGAATGAGGCGGGAAATACTGCAGGATAGTTTGGACATTTGCTTTTTGAAAAAGCGGGGAACGACCATTCAAAACTGCCGAATGGAGAGCCCAAGGCTTAATCCCAAAAGGGAAAGAAATAACGTTGTGACAGATATGTTTCTGAAGAGGTTTATCTGACAAACGAAAGGCAGGCATTCTCTCAATTGTTTTTGCGATGAAATGGAGGCCAGACTCCCTCTTAAACAAGGCCTTACACTTTTTTTGTGAGCCAAGTTAAACACAGATAATGTTGTCTCTCATGTCCAGTACTTTTGAATAGCAAATGGTAATAGTTTGTGCCTCTGAAATATTCAATTCTATCAGCATAGCGACCACTGCTAGTAAATAAGTTGGTGTTAGTCTCATGAGCGCATCCTTGAGTCAAACATACATTCAACATGATCTGCTAGTATGGTTTCTATCAACAACAACAACAACTCCCAGTAAGTGGGTCGGCTACATGAATCCTTTTTCTCCATTGCGTCTTATTGGTTGTCATATTTTAGTTTAAGTTTAATAAATTAAGATCATTTTTTATGCAAGCCCAAGTCTTTTTAGGTCTACCTCTGCTTTTCTTAACAGAAGTCGTATTTAAAACATTTAGTCTCCTAATCGAATCATTAGATGGTTGACGCTTAATTTGTCCAAACTATCTAAGACGAATCTCGCTGATTTTGTCCGTCACAGGAGCTACATCAATCCTATCACGATATATTCGTTTCGCATTTTGTCACTAAGTGTAAAGCCACTCATCCACCTAAGCATTCTTATCTCGGCAACACTTAACTTAATTTTATTCTTCTTTTTTAAAGGCCAGCATTATGCGCCATAGTGCATTGCAGGCCTCACCACCATCTTATAAAGTTTTCCTTTTAGTTTAAGTGGTAATTTTCTATCACACAATAGACCTGAAGCATTCCTCCACTTCCACCAACCAACTTGAATCCTACTAATTACCTCCCCATTTATATCACCATCCCTCTGAACAATAGACCCAAAATATCTAGAGCGTTCACACCTTTTAATTGGTACATTGGTTTAATTTGTGGTTTTTATGATGATGGAATCATGTGGTCTTGAGTGTGTCTTCGTCCAATTCTCTAGACACTCCACATTAGTTTAATTGAGATTCCAACATTAATCATCATTTTCCCTGAGTCTATTGTGTTCCCTTTCGCAATCTCCAAGTTTATGAAAAAAAAATCTTCACTTTAGCTCTTATTAATGTTTTTTCAGTTAAGCTGTGACACATCACTTACAGGTGAAATCCCTCAATTAATGTAAGTGCGATGCACTACATAGTGGTCACACCCTTGCAAATATTTCCCTATTTCACACAAAAATTGAGCTAGTTTATGGCACGCCACTTCTACAAAATGCC
Source organism: Phalaenopsis aphrodite (assembly GCA_003013225.1). NCBI lineage: Eukaryota > Viridiplantae > Streptophyta > Magnoliopsida > Asparagales > Orchidaceae > Phalaenopsis > Phalaenopsis aphrodite. The sequence continues at coordinate 1,628,636 of NEWO01000002.1, forward strand.
TTTGCTTCTTGTTGCTTTCAAACCTTGGTAAATGCATTCAAGAGATGTTGATTCTAGTTGTTGAAAGCCTTTTTGGGAGGAGGTGTAACGCAACCTACATCTTAGCTAATTAAGGAGACTGATGGAGATTAATCATGGTCATCAATATATGGATCCATTCAGGTTTTGCACATTTTTTTAATTTTTCTTAATTTAATAAATATGCAATAAGGGCCCATTATTTTGGAGCCATGTTATTTTGAAATATTTTTTGTATTATTGACTATATTACTTTATGTAAAGGCTGCAGTAGGAGTTTCTAAAGATTAGTCAAATTCATTTTTTTCTTATTCTTCTCTTTATCGCTTTCACAATGGATACTGGCTGTTCCCTTCTTTCTTGCAATCGGCTCTGCATTTTTTATTAGAAACTCTGCAGCAGGTAATATTTCGTTGCTAATTGATCTTTAGATCAGTCATTTGATACTCTTCTTGTCATAAAGCCCGTAAGTTGAAAGTTTGGATTAAACGTACACTTGTTCACATATTCATTTGAAACTCTAATTTTGCAAGGCACCTGAATAATTGTGTTATCTTTCATGAATTTGTTTCTTGTTTCCAATGCCCTATCAATTTAATTTGCTACCTACCATGTTTTGTGCTGGATTTTTAACTCATATTTGCTCCTATTTTTGAAAAAATAAGTGCTTGTTTGGGATATCTTTTTTTTTGTTTATGTTTTTTCTTTGTTTTTAAAAATATACTTATTGAATGTAATTTTAATTTATATTTTATTTTCTTATTTCTTAAAACAAATAAACATGATTTTGAAAACATTTAAAATAACTTTTAGATGTTATGTGTGTTTTAAAAGATAATCATATCTTAATCAAACATATCAACTATTGTTTCAAAATCAAAACATAATAAAAATAAAAATTTCAAGTTATCCCAAATGTCCCCTAAACTTCATATTAAAAACCGTAAAAATTTTACAGTCATAAATTAAGCTTGTGAAATTTACCAAGGTTTAATGCTAAAGGTGTTGATATTGCATCTCTATTGGAGCGACTCATTTTTCTCTTGTTTGTTTTAAGTGTTTTTCTAGCCATATTAGATAACAAAACTATAAATGCCATCATGATGATTTTGTTTAATGGCAGGGTGATGTTGGCTGTGGGAAAACAGTTGTTGCTTTCCTTGCTTGTCTGGAAGTAATTGCATCGGGTTTTCAGGTTCGTCAAACTGTTGTTTTTGTAATTTTTTAGTTCTTTGTGTACTCTATCTTCGATTAATTATTTTTACCCTGCTGTATTTTAAACTTTAATGAGTTATTTTTTTGTATGGCCTCGTTCTAGGCTGCTCTCATGGTACCAACCGAGCTAGTTGCTATACAGCATTACGAGCTCTTAAGTTCATTGTTGGAGAATATGAACGAACACTGTAGACCTTCTATTGCCTTACTAACTGGCTCCACTCCTTCAAGACAGTCAAAGATGATTCTTAAGGCATGTACTTTTTTGTACTGGCACACATAATTTTAATCAAGGTTGGGTTCAATGGTTCAATTGGAGTTGAACAGGATGACATAATAAATATTAAAATTATCTTTTATAATTTAAATAAAAAAATAATTACACAAGAATATTATTTTATCAATTTAATAAATAATATTTTAATTTAAGACACTTCATTTTTGAATATTTTGAATAATATTCTAAATAAAAATTTTGGAAAATGATATATTTTTCGTTTTTACTTTAAATATTTTATTTCTAGTCATCTAATTAAAATCAAAATAATAAAATTGGACAATATTTTAGAATCCAGATTGGTTTTTCGGTTAGACCATGGTTCTAGCCGATGCAATGTGTTCAGAAATGGTTTTGAGCTTGAGCCAAACTGGTCAAAAGACTGATTTGCGGTCGAACCGGCCAATCTGATCCGTCTTTTAAAACCGTGATTTTAATGATCTTAGATTTTTGTTGATCAACATGGCAGAGCCTTCAGACTGGTGATATTAATATGGTCATTGGAACACATAGCTTAATTGCTGATAAAGTCGAGTTTTCAGATTTACGTTTTACTGTCATTGATGAGCAGCATCGCTTTGGTGTTATCCAGAGGGGAAGGTTTAACAGTAAGGTATATTTTTGTACAGCAGTAACAGTAACTGCGTTTCTCCATTTTGATTTTATATGCATTTCTTCCAGTTTCGTAAGTTTCAGAAGTATACTTTATTGTCTTTTAAAATTTCACCTTCATTATTTGGGTGCGGATAAAGTTTTTTCACTGTGGCATTGGGGTAACCCATTGAAATTGGCATGCAGGTACATCTACATATCTATTGACCTTTTCAGCTGATGGTTTATAAATTTTTCTTTGCACTTTTTCAATGCTAAAAGACAAATAACTAACAAGGCACACTTGATGTTTTGAAATTAGAAACCTTGTTTTGCAAAATGTTGGAGCTTATTATCATTTGGTTGGATGTATTTTGACAACAATCTTGACTTCAAATTCCGCATGCCTTTTCAAAGTTTCATTAAAAATTTTAATTCATCTACATACTTTAAGTGAGTGAAAAAAGCAAAATTTACAGAACACAATTTCCATTCACAAACAACCAAATCAGCCTTAATGTCAATCCTAGAGCATTTGATGAAAACAATAATAAATAAAAAGTAAACACGTGCATCTATGCTATTACTGCTAACGCACACCGCTTTCCTGTGTTACTCGACACCTTTCCTCCCTCTCTCTTTCTATTTTGTCCTACTTGAAGTCCTCAACAAGAAAGAAAGGAGGAAGTTATAATATGTAGCCCATGGGAGAATCAACGGGATAAGTAGGCGGGTGGAGAAGAAGTGGTGTTTGTAGGACTTCAGATTTAAGGGAACTATTACTTAAGTTGTTGTTTGGCAATTCACTATATATGTGTGTGTGTGCTCGCGCGCGCATGCACGCGCGTATATGTGTGTATATATGGCGTCGTCTCTCACGCTCGGCACTGCTAGGGTTTCGCCTCATGGCGAAACCTAGAAACTGTTACGGCGATTTATCGCATCTAATCCTTTCCTCTCCTCGCTGTGTCTTCTCTGACGTCGTCTTCTCCTCGCTGCGTATTCTTCGTCGTCGCCATTTTGGACAGTCGGTTTCGCCGCAGTTTTTCCTCGTTTTCACACCTAGAAGGTCCGCCGCTCTCATTTCCTTCGTCGTTGTCGCCTCTCTTTTTCTTCCTCACTGTGTTTTTTCTTCCGCATTCCTCGGGCTCGAGTAGAAACCGCCCTCTGCTCGAATTGGCAAGGTTCCCTCTTTTGGATTTCGCTCTACCGTCCCTTATAATTTCGCTTCTCTTTCGTCGTGTCTCCCTTTTCTGGTCATGGCTTCAGACAGATCGTATGCTATTGCCCTTGCAGGTGTCCACGCTTCAGGTCCTCTTAAATCGTGATCCTTCCCTTATTCGTTTGAGTTGGCGAAGGATATCAAGAAATTTAGTAGGAAGAATGAGAAACATGCCGTCTTTTTTATTGAAGCTGAATGTATTCAACTTACTTCCTCCTGTTGTCTGAATTTGGTCGAGAAATTTTTTTATGACCATCCCAAAATGGAGCTTATTTGTAGGGAGTTTGAGCTTATGCATCTTGTTGGGGAGTGAAAAATTTGACTTTTAGATGGAAGACACATTCTTATTTAACTTAATAATGAAGAAGATTACACACGATTATTTGCTAAAAGGGTAATCAGGATTTATAACATAACAATGAAGATTTTGAAATGGTTGGTAGATTTTGACCCACAGACGGAACCACCAGTCATGCCGGTTTAAATTCGTCTTTTGGGCCTGAAATTTCATTATTTTACTCAAAAAATATTGTACTCTATTGCCTCATTTTATGGTAAGCCACTCAAAACGGACATTCCTACTTTTAATCTTTCTTGTCTATCTGAAGCCAGAGTATTTGTTGAAAGAGACATTACCTCAACCGCTTATGAGGAAATTTGGTTAGGCACATATCACCATGGATATTGACAAAATATTTTGATAGAGTCTTTTCCTTCGTATTGTTCAAAATGTTGTATGTTTGGCACTCCAGTTCTCAATGTCACTATCTACACCCCCATCTCAAATCAAAAAAATAGTGTTCCACCAGAGACAGTGATTCTATCTCCTCCTGATCAGCTCCAAGTTATTGACACTATTTATCATCAAAAGAATATCCTTGAAGATGTCACTATTCTTGCAGGTAATATGTCAACCATTCAGCCTCCACATAATGTTGTAGTTCTCCCGTCTTTGGAACCTTCTTTTGTGGAGGCGAAGGAGATTTTTTAGATTTCAGCTATCCTAGAACCTATAACTAATGTTACAGATTACAATACTACTTCTCTACCACCTCATCAAGTCGAGCAAGATGTTAATGTTACTTAAGCACATGGGGTTCATGATGTGCAACTGCCTACACCTGTCTAACCACCTTTGGACCAATCCATTGATCAGATGAGTCAATCTTCGGATGAGGAATAAAAAGAATGGAGACCTACTTGAGCTCAGAAATCTGATGAATGTACTTTGGTTACTTCGGGTAATGGTACGCACCTCACCATTTGTTTGCCAGCTCTCTTCCGAGAGCTAGAGGCAAAGGGAGGACTAAATTAGGACTTCCTTACCGCGTTGCACCTGTTGGTGGTTTTAGTTTTTTGATCTTATATGTATTTTTTTTTCGGAATTTGAGTGTGTTGTATCATGTAGGTTGGGCCTTCCTTTAGGCCCACTCATACAATTGATCTGTATATTTTTCTGTTTAATATTTTAGCCCTTGAGTTTTTTCTAACTATATATATATATATATATATATATATATATAAGAGAAAAGATACAGATAGGTTATATGAGTGTGCCCAAAAATAGGCACCCAACCCACACGGTACAACACAAAAAAATCAGAAATGGTACATATAAAGATAAAAAAACCTAAAAACCAGGGCGCTGAAAAAATAAGGGTCATCTTCCCAATTTAGTTCTGCCTTTGCCTGTTATTCTTGGAAGGGATCCAGGTAACAAAATGGTAAGGTGCGTACCATTACCCGAAGTAATCAAAGTACATCCATAAGACTCCTGAGCTCAAATAGATCTCCATTCTTCTTCTTCCTCATGGAAGTGTAAACATGGTATTCTTCGTCTGATGAGGTGATAGAGTTGTAGCAGAAGGATTACCAACCGTAGTACCTACAATAGGTTTTAGTATATGTGAAATATGAGTTGCCTCTACACCAGATACTTTCTAAAGGTGGGGAGCTGCGAGGTTCTTTTGATTATCAGTCTGAACAATATCCTTTGTAGGTAATAGTCCTTTAGTATTGTTTTCTATGGGGTTTGAAGGTGTAAGCATCACATCAATCGCAGTAACAGTAACAACAGTGTCAGGGGGTCCCACAGGGGCAACAAACACCTCTTGTCTTGTAGTATACTCCCCAGGTGGAACTAAACTATCCAGATCAGTGGGGTTAGACACATCTTTATTCACTTGAACCTTAGATTTCAAATTAGGATGGAGCTTGTGGCATTTATCAAGGATATGCCCAAACGTCTTACAGTGGATACAATATAGAGTGTGTTCCATGACAATTTGTTGTCAATATCCATTGTGAGTTATGCCCAACCATACTTCAACAACATCAGGTAATGTAATATCTTTTTCCACAAGTATTATGACTACAAAATGTCTGGTTAGATTGAAAGTGGGTATATCTAGCTTCATAGGGTCCCCAAGGATGGCCCCAATAGAGTGGAGAACCTGATGTGATTAACATATATAAAATGAGTATATATAAAATGAAGGACGTTTCCGGCGTCTTCGCCTTTCCTCGGCTCGAAGTAGAAGGGGATTCTGCTCATCCTTTCCTTGTTGCATTACTTGTGATGGCTTTGGATAAAATGTATGTTGCTACCCTTGCGGGTGTTCACGCCTCAGATACTCCTAAATCGTGTTTCTTCTCAACTTCCTTCACGCTGACGGTGGGTGGTGAGTTCAGTTACATCAAAAAACCTGGTAGGAAGAATGAGAAGTTTGTCATCTTTTCTACTTAAGCCGAATGTGTTCAGCTTGCTTCCTTCTGTCATCTGAATTTAGTCGGAAATTTTTTTTATGATCATTCCAAAATAGAGCTTATTCGTAAGGAATTTGAGCTTATGCATCTTATTGTGGAGTGAAAAATAGTACTCTTAGATCGTCGACACATCCTTATTTAATTTAATAATGAAGAGGATTACACGTTTATTTTAAAAGATTAATTTGGATTGATAACAGAACAATGAAAATTTTAAAATGGTCGATAGATTTTGACCCACAGACGGAACCACCAACCATTCCAGTCTGGATTCCGCTCTAGCCTGAAATTTCATTATTTTGCTCAAGAAGTGTTGTACTTTATTGCTTTAGCCTATAGTAAGTCACTCAAAACGGACATTCTTACTTTTAATCTTTTTTGTCCCTCTAAAGTCAGGGTCTTTGTTGAAAGGAGCATCACTTCAATCCCTCCTGAGGAAATTTGGTTAGCCTTACAACACCAAGGATATTGCCAAAAGGTTGTTATTGAGCATTTAACTTCGTATTGTTCGAATTGTTGTATATTCGACCACTCAAATTTTCAATGTCGTTATTTATACCTTCATCTAAGACCAAAGAAGCAAAGTGTTCTGTCAGAGGCTGAGATTCCTTCTCCTCCTGATCTGCTTCAAGTTATTGACACTATTGATCATCAGAAGGATACTCCTGATGGTGGCATTATTCTTGCGGGCAATTTGTCAACCACTCAGCCTCCACACAATTCTCGTATGGAACCTCTGTTTATGGGGACAAAGTAGACATTTCATACTTCATCTACCCTAGAACCTATATTGATGTAATGGGTGACAGCATTTTTACTGTGGTTCTACCACCTCATTAGATCGAGTAAGTTGTTATTGTTAGTCAGACACATTGAGCTCATGTTGTGCAATAACATATACATGTCTGACAATCTTTGGACCAATCCACTGATCAGATAAGACAGTTTTCGGATGAGGAATGTCATATTTACACATCTAGGAAAAAGAAGAAGAAGGGAAGCCTAGTACCAAACTTAATGGATGATACATTAGTTGTTTCGGGTAATGACAGTAAATTTAACAATTTGTTAGCTTGCTCCTGTTCTAGAACTAGAGGCAGAGACAGGGCTAAATTGGATCATTCTCAAGCTTCTTGAATATGCGAGTGTTGGTAGAATTTTGGTTTTAAGTTTATTTGTTTACGTTTTAATCTTGGTTTTTTTTTGTATACATGTATCTTTCTGGGACCTACGTGTGTGTTGTATGTCGGATAGTTAAGGTGTCAATTTTGGCCATTTCATCCAACCTATATGTATCTTTCCTTTTTTTAATTATATATTCATATATATATAGAAAGCCCAGCAAAGGCTAATATATTAACCAGAAATAATGATACAGATACAATGTGTTGGAGGGCCCAAACATGGCACCCTGTCAACACCAAAACAACAAAGGGTTCCAAAACTAAAAAATACAGAAAAGTACATTAGAGACATAAAGAAAAGGTTAAAAAATTTTGAAATACATAGTATCAGGTGGTTATAGAGTAACGCAATTTGGTTTTGTCTCTGCCTCTGGTTCTGGGGAAGGAGCAAGATAATAAGTTGGTAAGATGATTGTCATTGCCAGTAGTAACCAATGTATCATCTAAAATGTTCCCTAGCTGGAGTCGGCCTCCATTCTTTTTTCTTCCTCCTGGAATAGACCTGTCATTCCTCTTCTGAGGATTGACTCACTTTTTCTTGTTATAAAGTATTTTGAAGATTTACAGATTGTTGAACATTAGAAGCAACTACATGTTGTACCGGCTGATCTGTTGTTGGATCAAAAGAGCCCTCCCATGTTTCTTGACATGTATGTGAGTCTTCTTCTATAACAATGGGTGTTATAAGCACAATTGGATCTGTAGTTGTAGTATGTTCTTCTTCAGGAACTGTGGTGTTGGGAAGAGGATCGGGTTGCATCTTCTCAACAGGGATAATAGGTGGTTGTTCTTTAGCGACATTCAGCCTTAGATGAGGATGCAAACGATAGCAAATAGTAGTGTTGTGGCCAAACATACTACAATGAGAGCAATAAGGAGGGTATGATTTGATTTCCACCTTTTGCCAATACCCGTTGTGAGTGGTTCCAATCCACACCTCATATGGAGCTGGTTGAGTGATATCTCTCTCAACTAACACACAAGCCACAGAGAGTCTGGTGACAGCAAGCGTAGGACTATCAACCCTGAGAGACTAACCGTAAGCAGTTGCTAAGGAGTAGAGAATTTTCAAGTTAAACAGATGTAATTTTAACCTCGGGAATTTAATTCAGACTGAAATGATAGGGGACTCTGCTTTTGGGTCGAAACCAACAGTCCACTTCAGAATTTTCATATAACGGTTGTCGATCTTGATAATTTTCCGAGAAAAGATGCGAGTGTAATCGACATCATGAGACAACTGAATCAGTATGTGTCGACCGTCAAATAAATCAATATTTCAACTGCCCAATAGCTTCATAGCCTCAAAATTTTTTCGAATGATCTCCAGTTTTGGGTGACCATACAGAAATCTCCCAACTAGAGCAAAGCGCCAGGAGGACGTGAGAGTACTGGTTTCAACCTCTATGAGAATAAGAGCAGACTTTCCATTTTTTTTCCTAATTTTTTTATGAAAGTGTGATCACCACCACCTTCAAGAGCGTCGTGAAAAGATTGAGGAACATTGCAGGACTTGCCAATATGAAACCAAACTCTGAACCTGAAAGAGAAGAACGAGTAGGAATAGGAATGTCACTGGCAAGTGCGGTGGCATAAGAGCGGATCGTGGATGCCATCTCCAAAGCAGCGAGGGAGCCGCTGGACGCTGGAAATAGGCGAGCAAAACTGCCGCCTACGAACGACGCGAGCATGTTTGATGCGGCATATCGGCCTTGACGAGGAACTGCCGCGGACAAGGCTGCGATTTTATCAAGGCACGACGAAGGACGCAAACGACGCAACAGCGAAGCCGAGGGAGGCGAAGTCGAAGCAGATGGAGTCAAGCAGACGAATTTGAGGCAGACGAAGCGCGACGAAGGAAACGACGAAGTCGAGCAGACGACGAAGTATGATGAAGGAGCAAGTTGCGATTTCGATCCGGCGAAGAGATAACGAGGGCTACTCGAGTCGCCATGAAGACGTCACGGGAGTAAATCCTAGCAGAGACATCGATATCCTGTAATTTGAAGATATATATATATATATATATGTGTGTGTGTGTGTGTGTGTGTGTGTGTGGGTGTGCGCGCGCGCGCGCGCGCACGCGCACCGTGTTTCTAGACTCTTTGGTTAGCATCTGCTATGTCAGTTCTATGTCCCTTGGGCTCTGTGGTTCGACCCCGCTGGTTGTTTGGGGGTTTGTATCATAGTCTCTAGCCAATCTATATATATAAGCCCAAGGGCAAATATATTTTGGGGAAAACACGATGTGTCGTCGTCTCCGCTCTGCTAGGGTTTTGCTTTGATATCCCTAGCAGTCTGCTGCTTCAATATTCCTCGCGTCGGTGCTCTATTTTCCTCTTCGTCACCTTCGTCGTCGGTTTCTCTCGTCTTCTGCTTAGCTGTTGATGGCGTCCAACTTCAGCTTGGCTTCGTCTGCTCAACAGTCGTCTGGTCCACAGCTTGCGTTGTCTGCTTGAGCTGTTTTCGCAGGGGTTCGTTCTCTTCTGCGATTTGTCGGCTCTGCAGGAAAGGGTGTCGTTCTGCTTGAGTTAACTCTTTGGTGCCCTACAGACCATTTTTTCTCCCGCTCGACAGGCCATCTTATCAGAGGAGATGACATCCACTATCCGTTTCTATACCACTGCAGTTGTCGGCGGCCACTCTATTCGTACTCATGTTCCTCTTTTAGATTCAGAGACTGGTTTTTGTATGGGTAAATCTTGAAATGTTCCACAATAATTTCACGAGGCTCTTGAAGGTGGTGGAGATCATACCTTCATTAAAAAATTGGGGAAAAAAATGAGAAGTCTGTTCTTATTCTCACAGAGGTTGAAACCAATACTCTCACATCTACTTGATTTTTTGCTCTAGTGGGAAAATTTTTCTGTGGTCACCCAAAACTTGAGATCATTCAAAGAGATTTTGAGGCTATGAAGCTGTTAAACAGTTGAAATATTGGTTTACTTGACGGTCGACACATACTGATTTAGTTATCTCACGATGTCAATTACTTTCGCATTTTTTCTCGGAAAGTTATTAAGATCGACAACCGTTATATGAAAATTCTGAAGTAAATTATTGGTTTTGATCTAAATGTGGAGTCCCCTATCATTCCAGTTTGGATAAAATTTCCAGGGTTAAAATTATATCTGTTCAACTTGAAAATTCTCTATTCCTTAGCAACTGCTTACGGTAAGTCTCTCAAGTTTGATAGTCCTACGCTTGCTGGCACCAGATCCTCTGTGGCTTGTGTGTTAGTTGAGAGGGATATCACTTAACCAACTCCGGATGAGGTATGTATTGTAACCACTCACAAGGACTATTGGCAAAAGGTTGAAATAGAACTACACTCTCCTTATTGCTCTCATTGCAGTATGTTTGGCCACAACTCTACTATTTTCTATCACTTGCATCCTCATCTAAGGTCGGATATCGCTAAAGATCAGCCACCTACCATCCCTATTGAGAAGATGCAACCCGATTCTCTTTCCAATACCGTTGTTCCTGTCGAAGAACACCATACTACAGCTACAAATCCAGTTGTGCCCACTGTTATTGAAGAATTCTTACTTACATTCCAAGACACACGAGAGTGTTCCTTTGATCCAATAACAGATCAGTCGATACAACATATAGTTGCATCTAATGTTCAACAATCTACACATCTCTAACACACTTTAGACAAAGATCAGGTGAGTCAATCTTCGGAAAAAGAATGACAGGTCTATACCAAGAGGAAGAAGAAGAATGGAGGCCGACTCCAGCTCGGGACATATTGGATGATACACTGGTTACTAATGACAATGACAATCATCTTACCGGCTTATTAGCTTGATCCTTTCCTAGAATTAGAGGCAGAGGCAAGACCAAATTGGGTCGCTCTCCGCCACCTGATACTATGTATTTCGACACTGTTAGGCTTTGTCTTTAAGTCTCTATTGTACTTTTTTGTATTTTCTAGTTTTAGAACTATTTTTGGTTATTGTGTGGTCAGGGTGTCATGCTTGGGCCCTCCCACACATTGTATATGTATCTTTCTTTCTATTTAATATATCAGCTTTTTTGGGCTTTAAAAAAAAAGTCCAAGCGCAATTATATTAAAGTAAAAATGGTACGGATAAGTTGTATGAGTGAGCCCAAATAGGCACCCAACCCACACGGTACAACACACAAAAAGAAAAAGAAAATTAAAAACCAAAAAGAAGATGATACATATAAGGTATCGGGTCGACCCAATTTAGTTTTGTCTCTTCCTCTAGTTCTCTGAAGGGAACCGGCTAACAAATTGGTGAGATGCGTACCATTGCTCGATGTAACCAAAGTATCATCCATTAGATTCTTTAGCTCAAGTAGATCTCTATTATTAATTTTCCTTATGGAAGTGTAGACCTGTCATTCCTCATCCGAAGATTGTTGCTCATTCAGATGAGATGGTAGTGCTGCAGTAGAAAGATTGCCAACAGTTGTGTCCACAAGAGGTTCAAGTGTATGTGAGCTAAGAGTTGTCGTCTCTACCCCTGATACTTCTAGAATATAGGGAGTTGCAATGTTCTCATGATTATCAGTTTGTGTAGGCAGGGGTTCTTCAGTACTGTTTAAAATAGGGTTTGAAAGTGTTGGTTGCTCTGTAGGGTCTTCCAGCTTCTCATCGGTCGCAGAAACAGTATTTTCAAGAAAAGGGTCCACAGGGGTAATAGATCATACACCAAATCCTGTCTTGTGGTAGTTTTCTCTCCAGGTGGAACAAATATATCCTTAGATCCATCCTTTTTCACTTGATATTTAAATTTCAAATTAGTATGAAACTTATGACATTTATCAAGGGTATGCCCAAACTTCTTACAATGAGAACATTAATGAGGTCTATGTTCCATGACGATTTCTTGTCAATATACATTATGTGTTGTGCTCAACCAGACTTCAGTAACATCAGACAAAGTAATATCTCTATATATATATGAGTGTATGTACAACGAAAAAAAGTGAGATGGTAGTAAAAAAGAAAGAAAAAATTAATGAAAATGGAAAATGAAAAAAGAGTTCTTATTTTGCCTGATCGGTATTGCTTCATCATCACTGACACACCAAGCACAAAGTATAAAGCAAATGTGTAAGTTAGCTAGCTTGTCGAGCTAGCATGATAGATTTGTAGGACCGATTCGATCAAGTAACTCGACCAAGGGAACAAGTTGGGAAAGTTTGCTCTTGAAACTGAATAACAAGGTGTGTCATAGGCTATTCAGATGATTTTTCTGAGGAATATGCCTCACAATATGAGTATGAAATTGTCAATACCATGCTCCTCACAACCAATTGAACGAAGTAGCCTATTCGCAGCAGCACCAACCAAGCTATTAGATGCGTTACTGAGGAAGATTGCCAGAAGAACTGCTAGAAGAGAAGCATCCTATGAATAATTTATAATTAAAAGAATGTGTTATAAGAGAAATATTTTTTTGCCCGCACTAGAAAAAGACAATAAAATATAGAAAATGTGCCACTTGAGATCTGTGGATAAGTAAATCAACCCTCTTATAAATAAAGGTTTTCATACGAAAAAAGGGATTCTCCCTCGGCACCGAAGAGTACTCATTTCTCTACTATAACTCGTTTTTTGAGCATGTTGATCCACAGACAAATCAAGGTTCAACACGCACACATGTGCGCACGCGCACACATACACGTACATATGTTATCCATCTCCGTAGGGATCAAACATCGGTTAGAGTGGTCTTACGACTAACAATGTAGCTGCCTATGACTTATTTTATGATTGATGAAAAATATAAGTTTTCAAGCCACACTTTAATATTCCTCTTGTATTTCTGCTTTATCTCTCTTTTTGTGATAGATAATGAGGATTAGTAGCCAGGACTAAGATGGAAATTCCTTGTTGTGCGTTGTAATCTTTTCCCTTTAATATCTATAATGCCAAGCACTTCCATCCTTTCTCCCTTCATCTTCTCTAATTTTTCCACTTCACCATTTCTCCAAATGCTCTTCATCGTAAGTTGTAATTTCTCCATCGTAAGTTTCCTTGAATGTAACAAATTCAAATAGATGATTCTTGCTTGGCATCTGGATACGGTTATCTATATATGTTTGATTTGGGCCATCATCATCCTTTTCTTTTAATTATGTTTACCCATATTTGTATTCCTGTTAGTCTACTTAATGTCATATTTATGAGTTTCTATGTCAGCAGTTATATTCTACGTCGCCATGCCTAAGAATGGGTAATTCAGCACTGGACAAAGCAACTGAAAATAAGGTTTATATGGCTCCTCATGTTCTTACCATGTCAGCAACACCTATTCCACGAACTTTGGCTCTAGCCATATATGGGGATGTTTCTCTAACGCAGGTATCTAGAATTACATATGGCACGAAACATTTTTTCGTTATATTAAAAATGTATTTTTTATATTGTTTATTTTTTAACTTGGAAGTGCAAGGATTTTTTTCATCAATTGGCTGTTCATCTTCAATGTTTCTGAAACGTCCTTTCCTGTGGTGCTTGCATCTGACAGACTATGCATATTTTGTAAACATTGGAGCATTGTCAGACATTTTAGGTTTTAGTTTTTATTTAGGGGGATTGATATCATAACTTTGAACTGCAAAAACAGAAGTAAATTCTTTTTCTTAACATTTTTTAATTCTCATCTTTTCCTTTCGACATTGAATTTTATGTTGAAACTATGAGGCCACTTTTCTGTTTATTTTTTCTACTGTTTCATTTCACTCTATAACAGCTTTTAGGAGCTAGAATCATTTTTCTGCGACATTTAGAAAATCTTCTGCAGCTTGCTGTAGAAAATTTCGCGCAACATATTGTAGAAATTTGCTCTAAATTGCTGCAGAAAATTGTTTACAGCTTGGTACATTAATTTTTTGTACCTTTTAACATAACATTCAAGTTAAATTGAAAATATTTGCATTGGCTTTCACCTTTTTTTAACTTTATTTTGTTATCTTATTTTCTGAGGCAGCCTATGACGCTTAAAATGTAATGTGAAAGTTCAAAGAAAGTAATAGATTTCATGTTTTATTTGATTGAAGTGTATTCTTATTTAATGTGCCAGCTGATATTGTCTTCATTAATGAAATTCCATAATTCTTACTGCATCTATTAATAGAAGAATAATGTAAGCAAAAATGTCTTTCCATTTTGAGAATGCTTGATTCTCCTCAGTACCAATGCGTTGCGTGTGATTGGCTGTAGATTGAAAATAGTTTTATGCTTTTTTTATTTAGTTTTGAACCTTGTACTTTATTGGAGAGAGACAAACCAGACCATTCATGGACACTTTAATACTAAGTTTGGTACATTTTTTCTTCTTTGTGACAATTACATTCGCAGCACTTGAAAAATTGCTATTTACAAAATTAATTCCCAAGTAATTCTTTTGAACTACCTAACCAATACATTCACACACGCCACAATCAAAACATTTAGATTTTGTTAAAAATGAAAATCGGGTTGGGATTTTATGGTGAATTTTGATATTTGAGTGAGAATTTGAAAATTTGTAAATAACAATGTTTCGAGTGCTAAAATCAACAATATCTTCCATGGCTTTTAGATTTCTATTTTGAGAGGAAGTTACAATAGATAAGTTGGGTGCTCCAATCTATTTGAGCAATTGTGAATATTAAAGTTAGTCGTCAGTGAAGCTAACTAACATGACAAGAACTTCTAAATTTTATTGTTTTTGGTGAAAGATTATTTGGCATGTTTTTTTCTTCTCTGTTGGAGTTGCATATGGATATAAGGTACAAGTTATTGCTAAAATATTTCCTTTAATTTATATAAGATCCTTGCAAGGTTTTCTTTACTAGTTTTATTGGAATATGTTGAAATTATTTTGAATATGTGATCTACAACTTTCTATTTGTAACAACCCAACAAGTAGTGGACGGCTGCTTTCTAATTCTTCTATTTGATTACTCCTAAATTCCATATTACAGATTGGTATCTAGATATTTTCTTGCCTTGATAATTGCTTCCTTCCCAATTTTGTTAAACTTCTTATTTTGTTTTGCACGTAAAACAGGTGAATAAAATTCAACGTTACAATCTCCCATTTTCTACTATCATATTATTCCAATTTTTAAATTCATCAAATTGAAACTCCACTTCCCATAAGATCAACGGGCCCTTCAATATGTCATCTTTCGTCTAAATTGACTGATCGTTCATTGAAAGCCTGTCTTCATCCAACAAAAAATTCACTAAAATGAAGTGAAATGATTATCTCTGAAAGATCATGTTTTAACCATTCATCAACTATGTACAAAAGTAGGGATGATCGATTTGGGCATTAATGGTCTTCGAAGGTTTATTCGATTTGATTGTAGGTCTCATGCAAGTGAAGCCATCCTTTAAGAAATTCAAATCGTTTGATGGATGATTAAATGATCTTTAGAAATGTTGAAATTTTGTACAATTTCAATGTTGTTGAATGTCACCCCAACTGGCCCCTCTTTAAGTTAGTAAAGTGCAACAGAGGTGGGCAATTCAATCAGATTAGGCTCTCACCAAGACTCGTTCTTACTTACAGAATCAGGATTAAGTAGGTGATAACCTAGTTTAACTAAATTGTCGCAAATATATATGATACATTTTATTTCATAATTCATTCACATCCACATGCTCCTAGAAGTGTAGAAATTATATCATTAAAACATATATTTCTATACAAAGCTACTAAATCCAAAATAAATAAATTACATACTCAAAATTCTATATAAACTCCCAAAATTATGAAATGCAAAAGATGTACAACTCATACATGGCTACTTGCTCCAGTGTTGCTCCCCCCTTTTAGAAAAGCAGCAACGCAGAGTGAGCGATAACGAGCAATGCGAAATAATCGAAGTTAAAATAAAATTTTATATACTGAAAAGAAATTTGATATAATGTATTTAAACCCATGATATTTGAATCACTTCTTGGCTAGGATAGATTTGGAAGTATTGGGGGTCTGCACCTCTTCCTTGCTTTATACTAGTTTCTTCTCAAGCTGGTTCAATCTGGATGTTTCGCTGGGTATACTCTTCTGCCCGATCCAATGGTTGAATGTTGCGTGAATGACTGGGAGCCCTTCCCCTTGAGGACTCGCCGGTCCAGTAAAGTTGGCCCAAACTCTCCAAGCCGGTCTTACATAGCCCCCTTGGGAAGCGGATTTAGCTGGGTGATGGTTATGAAATTACAAGAGGATGATATTATGAGTGGTCAACGGTGTTTTGATGGGGATAAGCGACACTCGGTAGTCATACATGCTGAGAGCAGTGAGCAGATGGTGAATCAATTAGGTGCAGATGGCGAGGGGAATCCACCATCTATTCGTAGGCAAGTTACTGACACAATACTTGTAAAAGGAAATGATACAACACTGCTTAGAGAGTATAAATCGAAGCATATAATCTCTCAAAACACTAAAAATAAAACTAGTCTCATATAGCCCATTACAAAATACAAAAGGTCTCCTAATAGAAAGTAAAGCTAATTGGATTTATATAATTAAGAAATAAAATGCAAAAAGGTAGGAATTCCTGCTGATCTTGGTAAAATCGGTCCGGGTAGTGCGTAAATCATAGCAGGATTTTTGTGAACTGCAGAACTTAGCAACAGAAAAACTCCTACACTTTCCTGTTTCACAAAATTGTGTGACTGCAAGAAAATCCCACACCCACTTCAATATGGAATTGTATCAATGGTCATAATTTTCATTTGTCTTGTTTGTAGAGCGGTGACTCAATATTTTACATTTTAAAGGTGTCTAACTCATTTTTTTCTTTTTTCATGTGGTTTAGTAGATAACCGATTTGCCACCGGGAAGAACGTCTGTTGAAACAACTGTTCTTGAAGGGAATGAAATCGGTTTTGAAAATGTCTTTCAGGTGACCAATTATTCTTACTCTTGTTTTTTCTTCTGGAGTTTGTTTTGGTATATTACCAAGCACTTATTTATTTTATCAGGATGCTTATTCGTTTTACACCTAATGGCCAATATGTAACTGTGCGATGCATATCTTAAAAGAATGATGGATGTTACCCATCTGTTAATGCTTATGTTTTGAATTAGAAAATGTTTGGGAACTTTATATACGTAGCAGCAATTCTTACGTATTTACATATGTCACACTTTAACTTTCATATTTACATGCACAGCACTTTGGTGCTTTAAACTGTGTATTTCAATTTTAAAAAGTGGAATAATGTTATTTTTTATGTGATATTAAAGATTCCTATGTGTAAATATGATAGTTCAAATGTGAGATACGTAAATACATAAGAATGGTGTGCTACATATGTAAATATCCGAAAACATTTTACTGCAGTAACCTCTGATTTCATTTATAAGAGACATACTGTGAATGTTCTTTGAAGAAAATTTCGCATGAACATTTCGTGTCAATTTAACAATAGAAGTCATCCTAAATATCTAGGCTTTTAGGATGAATCATTGTCAGCATTTAATATCCGAATATGAATATTCTGGTGCAGTTCTGTCTTTGGAAGTTTTAACTAAACAATGCAAATTGTGTAAGATCATATATATCTCTGCATTTTTTATTTTTTTTCATTTCAACGCAACCTAAGACATGAAATGCTGGGGTGGGAGTAGACATTCGAACATAAATTTAAGTTTAACCAAAATTACATATCGAATTAAAATTTCATGGTCATCCACATAATGCCTTCGCTCAATAGATTAACAGATCCATACGTTACCAAAATAGCATTTGACCTATGATTGTTATAACATGTTTATATTATATATATAAATACCTCGCACTTGCAGCACTACGAGTTCTTTGTATAGAGTCTCTTTATTTGCTTATTTAGTTCTCTAGATCTTTTACTATAAAGATTCGTCAATAATAATTGCAAGTATTAGAATATTACAATAATAAAGGCTATCCCCAGCCGTTATTTATATGCAGATTGTTGTATTATTTACTTTTATTTACTCTTATTTGCATTCCTATTTTCCTTTATTTTGTTTTTATTTTTCCTTATGAGTGTTCCTTGGAATAGGGTTTATTTTCCCCTCTTTTTATCAATAAGATATGCTACTCTACTCCAATATTTCGACATGGTGTCAGAGCTGGGTTCTAACCCTAGATCCCAGCCACCGCTGGCCTTTCTTGCAGGGTCTCCCGCAAGGACTCCTAGCCGCTGGCCCTACCGGCTAGAGTCTACAACCACCCCGACCCTTCCCTTTGTTGTCTCATACAGTAGTCGGCCTCCTTGGCAACCGTTGGTCTCTTCTGCAGTTTCTGGTCTCCTCTCTGCAGGTCCTGTCGACTGTCCCTGTATGTCCTTTCTATTGTTATCTCTGGCACCTGTTCTCTCCTGCAGTTGTCCGATTACCTGCAATCTTATCTATTAGTCGGTGACCTACAGCTGAAATTTGGCAATATCTCGGAATCCCAACCACATATCCTTTGGCTCGGTCAGAATCATGGCGGACTCCTCCAGCACTGAGCTCGAACTCCTCCAAGACTGAGTCATCCTTAGAAAGCATTCTTGATTCTACCGAAGTTTTGATTCCACCGGATGACCAGAAACTAACATGAACTTTTGGATCACAGCTCACAAACCGAACGACGATAATTTTCTCCAATGGTCTCAAACGTGTTCTTATTCATCGAAGGATGCGGGGAATTCGGTCACCTATGATTCGTAAACCTCCAAAGACATACCCGACATATTATGTCGTGGTTGGTCAACTCCATGGAAGTGTTGATTAATCGTTTATATATGTTCCTTTTGCTGTCGTCCATGATGCCTACTCAGACGTAGGAAGTTTTGACCTACTCTTTGAGCTTTCTAAGAAAATCCAAGAGACAAAACAAGAATCAAAGACCGTGACCCAGTACTACAATGATTTGGTTGCACTATTGATGAAATGCGACTTGTACTACAACTATATTTTGGGCTTTCTAGCTGACCTTTTTCTCTTCCAAAAAATTATAGAAAATGATCGAATCTTCCAATTCCTTGCAGGCCTTAATAAAGACCTTGACAGTGTCCGTGGTCATATTGTTGGCTAAGAACCTCTTCCTTTCGCTCACACTACTTTCACCGAGATTTGTCACGGAGAGTCGAAGACTTGTCATGCTTGGCACTTTCAACCCTTCAACCAAATCATATCCATGTTGATGGTGAAAAACTTAGGATTGGCCACACAGAAGAATACTCAATCCCACTCCTTTACCTGGTTGAAAAGTGGAAATGATATACACGTGAATCAGCAGTGCTTGGTTGAATTTTCAATTAGGGATTAGTTATAGAAGCAAGTGTGGTGCAACGTGCTCCTTATGGATCTGTTCCATATACTGTTGGGGAGACCATGGCGGTTCAGCCCCAAGGCCCAACACGAAGGCTTCAAGAATACTTTTTCATTTAAGAAGGATGGGAGATGCTTCGTCCTTTTACCTGTCAAGGAAGCGAGAAGCGTAAACGTCATAAAGGAGACAGTAGTTTCCAAAGCCATGTTCTTGAAGTCGGTTTTAGATGCTCCAGTGGCAATGGCGTTGGTCCTATTGTAGTGAGCCAAGAAGGAGATTGAGATATCAACGCCTATACAATCACTGCTATGTGACTTCCCGGACTTGATGACCGACAGTCTTACGAAGAGATTGCCGCCACTAAGAGACATTCACCACGTCATAGATCTCATACTCGGATTAGTGTTACGAAATCAGCCTGCCTATAGATTGAGACCAGTGAAGTATAAGGAGTTGCAACAAGTACAAGATCTCGTCTCGAGTGGTGTGACCAGAGAGAGCACAAGTCGGTGTGTGCTGTCCCCACCCTAATGGTACCCAAGAAAGGTGGATCGTGGAAATTTTTGTCGACAATAGGGTCATCAACATGATTACTATCAAGTAGCGGTTCCCCATATCTTGTTTGGATCATCTCTTGGATCGGTTGCATAGAGTCATTGTCTTTTCCCAGATTGACTTACTCAGTGGGTAACACCAGATTTAGATGAGGTTGGGGGACGAGTGGAAGATTACTTTCAAGATACAGGATGGATTATATGAGTGGACGGTCATGTCTTTCGGATTGTCTGATGTGCCCAACACGTTCATGAGATTGATGAATCATGTGTTTTGTGCTCACATTGGGAAATTTGTGGTGCACTTCGATGAAATTCTAGCATACATCAGCTCCGAGGGCACTTACAGCAATTGGGGATGGTCTTTGAGGTTTTGTGATCAGAAAATCTTTACGGTCGTCCAAAAAGTGCCACTTTCTGACAGCACGGGTATGATTTCCGGGTTATATCATGTCCAGTGTTCGCATTAAGAGGGATCTTATAAAGATCAAGGTCATTGTGAGCTAGACCGCACCACAGTCTTTTATCGAGTTGAGATAATTTATGGCACCAGCATCATTCTACAAGCGATTCATTAGGAGCTTCAGTACCGTCACCGCTCCCTCTATAGAACATTTGAAATGAGAGAAATTCCGGTGGACAAATGCAGCTCTGACCAATTTCGACGCGTTGAAGGAGAAGGTGACTCAGGCACCATTTTTTGCATTATCGGATTTCAATTCAGTTGTTCTAGGCGAAGTGTGATGTGTCCAACGTGGGATAGAAACGGTGTTGAATTAGGGAGGCCACCCCGTAACTTTCGTCTGTGAGAAGCTGAATGAGTCCATGAGGAAATACTTGACATATGACAATGGGCTCTAAGCTATTGTGAGAGCATCTACTCATTGGAGCCACTAGTTATTGACGAACAAGCTCTCTTTGTTCATGGATCATGAGGCTTGAAATTCTTGAGCAGCCAGAATAAATTGAAAGGCTGACACACGCCTTTGGTGGATTTCTTAGTGTCGTTTCAGTTCGTGCTTAAGCACAAGGTGAGGAGGCAGAACTGTGTAACAGACTCCTTGAGTTTGTCCTCACTTGTTGATCACTACAATGTTGGCTTGAGTCATAGGCTGAGGAAGTGAAGGAATTGTATGGGACAAATGAGGATCTCGGGAAAATCTATGAGCAATGTTAGAACCCAGCCGAGTAGTACCACAGAACTAAGGGTTATCTGTTCTTCCAGAATAAGATATTAATTCTTAAGTGCTCATTAAGGAAATCCATTGTTCAAGAAAGCCACGGTGGAGTACTGTTGACCTCGTTTTGAGATCATTACTCTTTTCCTTAGGATCCTAGAATCTAGCTCTAGGGATTCCTATTGACTATCTTAGAGAACTAGTATTGGAATCCATCCCTTTCGAAGTTTCAGTTACTTCTTATTTCTCTTGCGATGTCTCGCATTGATGAGTACTTGTGGTTTACTTTGGTAGGGACAAGACTCTCGTATTTGTGAGAGAACCTTTTTCTTTTTGCCTCGACTGACAAGAGATGTGGAGCAACTTGTTAGGAAATGTTGGATTTGTCATGTGGCCAAAACCAGGGGACAGAATGCCGGACTGTACACCCCATTGCTAGTATTGGAGGTTTCGTGGGTGCATGTTGGCATGGATTTCATGGTGGATCTCCCAAGGACACGGCGGAACAAGGATTTTGTTATGGTTTTGGTGGATCATTTCTTGAATATTGCACATTTCGTACCTTATCACCAGACGTTGGATGGAGCTCATGTCATTGATTTGTACTTTAAGGAGGTTGTCATACTACATGGGATACTCAGGACCATCACTTCTAAAAGAGATGCCATGTTTTTGAGTCGCTTATGGAGGACCCTGTCGAGGAAGTTAGGCAATATGCTTCTATTTAGTTCAACAACTCACCCACAAATGGACGATTAGACAGAGGACGTGAATAGGATCCTGAGGAACCGTTTGAGTTTCTTTGAGGGAAAGAATATTAAACGGTGGGATTTCATTTTGACTAAAGCCGTATTTACTTACGACAGACGCATATTGGGGCAACCGCAACCCCTAACATGCACCCTACCTATTGTCTAGCCACCACCCACCACCTTCGTTCTCACCATAGGGTGTTGCGTGCTTTGTTGTTGTTGTTTTTCTATTCTGAGAACCCTGTTGTTGTAGTTACCTGTATTTTTACAATAATATTTTCAATTTGCTGGCACTTAGGTAACTCTGTAGTAGTGCATTTATCATAATTAAGAACTTTTACATACCAATTCATGAATTAACCATTGGAGATTGAAATATATATACTCGATTACCTTATTTTATAGCATCTCACTTTCATTTAAATATAGAAATTTTTTTAAATTAATCGTTATTCTTATTCAAATACATAATTGTTTTTATGTTTGTAATCCTGTGATTTAATCCTTAACTTATTTTTGCAATCAGACAATAATCCTTTTAAGTTTTACTTTAACTGTACATAGTATAACATTAAATCATAATTTACTTTCCTCTTCATCTCTTATATAAATTACAACTTTAATATTTTCTAAATTTATTTTCATAACGTAAGGACATAAATCTTGGATTAAGTTTTTCTTAATAAATCCGATAAATTTTAGTTAGTTATATTATTTTATCTTTATTAAATTTTGGCTTTTAAATCAATTGTTAAAAATTTACTAATCAATTTCTTTCTCATCATATTTTTTAATTTTTAGTTTTTCTTATATAAAATTTTTAAATTTCAACTATAAATGTTAGCCTTCTTCTTACCCTTGCAAATTTCCGCACTATTCTCTATTCTAATCCTAGCTTACACAATAACCCTAACAAATTTTCTTCGAAATTGAGAAATATTTCTAGGGTTAAACAATTGCCTCTAATTTGGAAGAAAAAAAATACTCCTAGCGTTAGGTTCCCATTGTAATCTTTCCTGACTTAACCTTTGTTAGTTCTTCACCTGTGTGTGCATGATTACACATTCTCGCTCAATTGATTTCCCTCGCCTCACTCAATTGATTGTTGATCACTTTCCCGACCTCTCTCTCTTCCTCTTGTTCGGTGTCTTGTCCAAACGCTTTTCTCGATCTCTCAATTTCACACTTAGCTTCTCCTTTTCCTTCCTTTCCATATATCATTCCCCCATCTGGGTCCTTGCTCTTGCTCGGTTCCCCATTCATCTTATTTCTTGCAACTTAATTTTGGAATCAATTAGGGTTAGTTCAGTTTTCATTTAGGTTTTTTTTTCTCTTAATATTAACTTTAAAATTTGTTTTTTTTTTTTTTTAACTGAAGGATGGCTTCAACAACATTTATTATGTCAATGTTGTCGTGCCTATAACCTACAAGCATGACATTTTCATTTACGGTATAAAACAATAATTTTTTTAATGACAAATAGATTGATTGGAGTAGCAGTTTTGAGATTTATGGTAATCAACACGAGCTTAAGCATATACAGGGAAGAGTAGAACCATTACTGAAACTGAAGGATGGCTTCAACAACATTTATTATGTCAATGTTGTCGTGCCTATAACCTACAAGCATGACATTTTCATTTTACGTTTAGAAACAGTGTGAAGTAAAAAATTATAATTTCATTTTTTTTTATCACATTGTTTGCTAAAGTCTTGCAAATTATGCTTTAAGCCATTTAAAGTTTTGGACTTTTTTTATGGAGGAAGATGCATCATGTTTACCAATATTGCCAATGTCAATAATCTTCATTCTTGTTTTGCCACCTGCTGTAATATGTTTTGTATCCTCCTTTGGTTCCATCATGCAATTTTTTATTGATCCACATTCTTGTATTTTAATTATTCTGACATCATTCGAGATGATTTTTAACATAAGTTAGTGCAGAAATAGAAAAGTTTATTCGATACCAAATCAAAACAATACAACACCACACGAATATAAAAAAGATAAGCAACTACAATTCGAGAGATAGGTGATCTCTCCCAAATCCTACAATTCAAGAGGTAGGAATCTCTCCCAAACATTAATCCTAGGAGTCACAACCATAGGCACATGCATAACATCAACACTAAACATATTACCCCTATTCATACTAACCATTAATAAATAACAAAAGATTTATGCTAAATCGGGATAACAATGCTCCCCCAAAAAATTCACCTTTCCCTCAAGGTGGGTAAAAGAAAATTGTTGATGGATCAAGTTCCCATGCCTCTTTGTCACATATTGTGAGAACCTGCAATGTCTGGTCCTCGCAATGATGTCTTGGGGCAAACTTTTCATCATACATAAACTATAACCCCTTTGCTTGTTTCTCTCGAATTTGTCTCTGTAATGTGCTTGAAGTTGACCCTTGGGTGGGCCCCCTTATTCTTCTCCTTCGGCTCCTCCCTTTAAAATGACATCGTATAGATCCTCAGTGTCATGGTCGTCGAGATAAACTTGTGTACTTTTCTCTTGGTGTTGCTTCTGTTGGCCTTTTCCATTCGGTTCTTTTCCTCCACCATCTAGGCTAGTTCCATCGTCACTCCCAATTGTCGCGGTCTCAACAGTTGAAGTGTTGTACTTATGTCATGTTTTATATCCTTCATGCAATTTTCCTCTAATACTACTCCATAAAACTTTCTCAACGCTCCCGGCAGTCTCCTTTCTGAATGGCTCAGAAACATTCCGACAAGTAATCTTCAAATTCTTCCCACAAACAGACCGGATATCTAGTTTCTCTCCACTGAAACTATGTTAGTGTTTTTCCTTCCTAACATAACCCTGTTGTCATGAGCTTCTTCTTCCCATTTAGTTCATTCACTGCAAAATATCGCTCCACCCGGTACACCGGCCCATGTGTCTTCTCCCTCGAAGATCGACATCTTCAACTTCCTAGCCCTAGCATCTTCAGCCCAACTTCCTCTCGCTCTATTGTTTTCCCCCATGTATCAAGGGTAAGATTTCCTCCTTTGATTATAATCATACCCCTCTAGGCTTCTCTCCTTTCTTCTTCTTGCTTCTTCATACCACTTGCATAACCCATTCTTCATGTTTCGGCCCAACCGCCTTCATCAGAAATCGCTAATTCACCCCACATCGGAGCCCTGGGAGGAGTGTCTTGATGGTGGATGCTTTCCTCCCCACATTCCTCTCGTCCGATCTATTTCCCTTTCGATTTAGCCAATGAATCTCGGTCAATCCTTGATTAGTGTTTGCAAATTAAACCTTTGGCAGGTTTTGGATTGCATCTCGATAAGCCTTCTCATTATCTCCTCCAAGCGCTCGAATCAGTTTTCAATGGATGAAAACTTTTCGTCGATGGTTGTGAACATTTCCTCTATCCCTGATTTAAGTTAGCTCACATCTTCCTCCAATTTATTCATCAATTCATTTACTTTCTTTACTTTCATTTCTCCCTATACGATTTGAAACTCCTTTACGTCGCGATATCGTCATTGGCTTCACAGCTAGGCTGAATTGGGAGTATTTTTTCTTGGTTCAATCGCGACTCGATAGTTTGAATCGTGAATTTTGTGCGATTAGGACAGGAAGTCGATCCGATGAGTGGGGTTTTTTGCGGCTTCGAAGTTGTGAAGGCGTCAAGTTCGCAGATCAGGCTCGTCGCAATTCCTTGGGTATGCCGCCTATTGTATCGCTATTGACTATCTTCCAGCTTACTCTAGTCATTCTTGTTGGCTTCCAAGTATCTAGAACGAAGGATATATGTAAGTTGTTATTTTGAAGTTGCTTTCCAGCTAGCTCAATCATGTTTGTATCGCATGGATTGAGTGATTGTATAGCTTTGTACGCCTTGATCTCAATTGTATCGCAAGGTTTGGCTACTTTGTAAACTGTAATCCCTTCCCACTATTTCAATACTGAAGACGACAAAACTCTTTCTACGCAGCGTCCCATGACATCAGTAGCAGTCTGTGTTATAGATGTAGTAATAGATGTGTTTTTTTGGTACTCGTACAAAATTTTATCTACCATTTTCTTGTGCGTTTGGATTTTATTTTTCTAATAGAACGGGCATATGGTGCTCAATTTTATTGAAATAGTGACAAATGGCCCTAAGCATGAAATTTATAAATGATCTAGAGCCTTTTGTGTGCATGCATCCTAGAAATGAATCTTGAATTGTTTACTTGTCGGTTATCTTTTAGCAAATCAGTTCACTTTCACGCTTGTTGAACGAAGAAAGTTTTTAAAATAGCTTTGTATTTATATTTCTAAGGAGAAACATGTGAAAATAATCTGTTGATCAATTTGACATTTTTTTAGACTGAGGCTAAAATAGCCCCACGTAAATACTCAAGGGACTATTTGGCACTTTAATCTTTTCTAAGCTTGTGGCACTTATTTTTTAATGTCATTCATATGAATCTTTAAACAAGCATGTTCTTTCTTTAAACTAAGGATTTTCTTTTCAGGTTAACAAAATTTTTCCTGCAGTTCTATTACTATTTCAAACTCTTCATAAGAAGGATCAATATCTTATACCTTATAGACAATCCAAAAGATCGCCTTAATTTGTGAGGCAATTGCTGACCAATATTACCTAGAGTCATTATCTACATTAATATAGTTGATAGGTCTTCCAATGTGATATATTTTATCCCTTTTCTAATGTTGTTGATGTCTTTAATTTGAAAAAAAAAATGTGTTATTTAAGGAGATTTCAAATGTAATAACCTGTTAAAAAAATTAATAATATATAATTAAATAAAATAATATAATATAATAATAATTTACTTATGCCAGTGCCATTTAGAGAAGTGTCGCTTGCGGGAAATCAAATGAGGATTTATCCTCATTATGTTTCAAACCGAACAAGAGAGTCAGGGAAACAAGTGAGACTCAGAGAAAGGAGGAGGTGGAAGGTGCATTGTACGAAGGAAGACGTCATCTTGTTTGGTTGCTTGTGGTGCAGCGTTGTTTCTGTGAGGAGCATATGAAATCGAAGCTGAAACCAAAGACTTACATGCATCATCGTCTGCGTGCGAAGGAGACGAATTGTGCAATTTGGGTAAGAGAGAGAAGTTAATGCCCTAGTCAAGGAAGAAGTAGGGGAAAGAAGCTTGAGATTGCCTTGTTCGAAGGAGGGAGTAGAGTTCTGTGTGCGGCTTTGTGTAGGAGACAAACAAGGAAGCCAAATCAAGCAGGAGATTGCTTTCATGCAAGAGATTAGAGCGAATTGAGAGCTTATAGGGTAAGTAGGGTTTATTTAATCTAGTATTCTTTTTATATTAAATTTTATTTAAGTTTAAGTGCTAATGTACATTAGTTTCATGTTAATTAAAAATAAGAAATTTAAGTGGAATGAATGATATTTGGTTTGAGATGATGAGAGTAGTCGACAGTGGTGGAAAAATGTTTAGGTAAATGAAATTAACATTTTAAATTTATTAATTTAAATTTGATGTTTATTATAATATTAATGTTAAATCATATTAATTATTAGCATAATCAAGCTTAAGATAAAGTGATTGTAAGATACATGAACTAGATCATTTGACCTAAAATAAGATTAAGGTGAGTAATTTTATTTCTAAATTACAATAGTATTTCTTATTTTTAAATGTATTTTGATTTCAGTTTTTCACATTTTATGCTATATATCTTAGAGGCTTAGATTAGAATTGACTTTTTATTGCTCTGTATAAAGCATTCATATTAGCGATTATTTATAAACAGTTGCATTATAGTTTTCCTAAGAGGTTATATGGCTACATGATATGTTGATTCCAATGTAGTTGCATGTATCAATTTATTGCATGACCTATAGATTTATTATGATTTCATTATTTCATAAGAAAAGAATTTATGATATGAAAGAATAAATTAGTGTATATATGAATGCTTATATGTGCATGCTAAGAGAAGTTCACCCCCTTGTAGTACAAGCAAGAGGCTACATGATAAATTATCATCCCAGACAATTGTGATGTTTAGATCACTTATATTGGCGAGAGAATATCGACCAAAGACTTGTAGGCACCTTTCCAGCTCAGACAATTGTGTAAATTTGATAACTAACTATTGTGACGATAGGATTATATCGGTCAGGGTTATGATATGTTATATTTTGATGATGCTCTTAAGAAAGACATGAGACATAAAAATATAAAGTATACTAAAGCTTAAGAGATTACACATTAAAAATAATATAAAAGAGAATACTTGTTGCAATTCTAGATTTCTTCCATAAGCAATTATCAAATATATACATTATCAATTATTATATGACTTTCTAGAATAGATTATTAGAGACCAACATATATATTGTTTTATTTTCCTTGAGTTACTAAGTTTAGAATCGTGACTCCATTGGTTTTCTTAGATAACTCATTTCATTGTTTTTAATATTTTTGAAGTTTTAAAATTTTGAATAAAATGAATGCTAAAGAAGCTAATGTATATAGAAAAATGAAATCAACAATTGGAAAGATAAAATTTTTATTTGTTAATTAAAATACTTTATTTGGTGGCATTTTCAGTTAATACTTGAATATTAAGCTGATAATAATAGAATGAGAATAATAGACAACTTAATTTCACCGTTAAACTGTCTGCTCCTACTTGGATTAATTACAAGCCCGGGTTTAGTCACGATATCTAATTCAAGTAATCTTTTATCTTTAATCATGCTTGGTTAGGTTGTTGTGTATAAAAGTTATTTTTGAAATTTATGATTTTTTTTTTTTTTTGGGAACTGGGTTCAAGTTCCCTTTTAATTTACATTGTGAGACGATGATTTAGTTAAAATTGCTGATAGAAATTTAGGAGATCTATTTGATTTCTTCTATATAATAGTTCGGGCAATCTGGTTTTACTTATGGTTCCATTTGCTGATAATAATTGTTGATCTCATATCATTACTTATGATTCATAAATTAATTTTTGCGGCATCATTTGATGATCTAAACATAAATTGCATTCTGATATCAAAGCATACTTCACTTTGCAGAAAAAAAAAATTATAAAAACTATGGTAGAGTTTCTTAAGTTATTTTAAGATTATAGAAATGATTTGCTAATTTATATTTATTTTGGATGCTTTCCACATAGTAGCTTTAAGAAACTCTTTGCTTGAGCTTTTAAATCATATAAAGTACTTAAAAATCTTGGATAAAAGAAATATATTTAATTTCTATGAACATGAAAATTAATCTTTCTTTCAACGTTGATGATTTAATATCCATATACAGGGTTTTTCATGTCAAATGATTCGTGGGTAACATATGACAAGTTGAAGTGCACTTCTCTGAACTTGATAAGTATCTTCAACATGGCTCTTTTTGAAGAGAGTTCATCAATTGATGATGACCATTTGATTACAATATTCTTTTCACGCTGATGTTGTGATTAATTCATTATATTTTGATTTATTTTGTAATGATATTTTTTAAAAAAAATGTCTTTTTTGCGACATATCTATTAGAGATAAGATTTTGGTTTATGTCTTATGTTGTTGTAATTATACTTGAGTTTTATGAATAAGACCTATGGTTGGTTATAATGGGTTAACAAACAATATATGCTTGAAAGAGGTCTGTTTTTATCTCTATCCATTGCAAAGCATAGAAGAAATGACAATTCTATTTCTAACTCTATTTTTGCTATGTTTTCATATCTATCTGGATGGATCACGTTATAAAGGTAGAACTTGCGTACCCACTGATATAATTCTATCTGGAATCTCAACCCAATAAAATAGAGAGAAGAGGATGGAATTTAGTGATAACAGTTATGCTACTCGTGCACTTCACATCACAAAGATAAGTTTGCTAACAAGAAATTTGTTACTCATTCGAAGCGGATGGTGCCGTACATATTTACTGTGATTAAGAAAATTGAGCATACTTTCTTGTATCTGGTCGATAAGCATGCATTTTCTTAAAATGTTTTGCTTATGGGATACTAGGAAAATTTATGGATTACTACTGATTGTTGAGCCATTTTAGTCCCAGAGTCTATCAAAAGTGTTAAATTAGTACTCTTTAATTTGGGGCTGAAATAGTCCACAGGCTTCAGCCCATATTAAAAATGTTTGATGGCTAAATTGACTTTTTTATAGACTCTGGACTAAAATGACCCTTTGCAAAGAGTCATGGGACTGTTTTGACACTGACATAAATTTTCTCAGACTGATAAACAATAGAAAAGAAGAAATCACTCTAATTCTCATCATATATTATGGTAAACACATACGCAGCTTTTTGTTAGATGATGCAAAATCTTGTCTTTCATTGAACTTGGCACTTACTAGGCTTTATCTCCTCTAATGCTCATTTAGTTTTTTAGCTCCTTGAAGATTTGTTGTTTGAGGGTCTTAAATATGCTTACAGATGATGCGCGATGAACTGCTTTCTGGTGGGAAAGTATATCTTGTTTATCCAATTATAGAGGAATCAACGCAGTTGCCCCAGCTTCATGCCGCTAAAAGAGATTTAGCATCCATATCAAGCAAATTTGATAGCTATACTTGTGGGTTGCTGCATGGCCGCATGAAGAGTGAAGAGAAATATGAAGCCCTGAAAAAATTTAAATCTGGAGAAACACGAGTTCTTCTTGCAACTCAAGTAATTGAGATTGGTGTTGATGTTCCTGATGCCTCCATGATGGTTGTCATGAATGCTGAGAGATTTGGAATTGCTCAGCTGCATCAACTTAGAGGACGCGTTGGAAGAGGGATGCGGAAGTCGAAATGTGTTTTCTTCTCTTCAAATTCTGGGGCGCTTAACCGGCTCAAAATACTCGAACAATCATCAAACGGATTTAATCTGGCTATAGCGGATCTTCTTGTGCGTGGGCCTGGAAATTTACTTGGAAAGAAACAGTCTGGACACCTCCCAGATTTTCCCATAGCTAGATTGGAGCTTGATGGAAATATTCTAAGAGAAGCTCACCTTGCTGCACTGGTACTTATAATCACCTCGAGTCCTTTCATATTATTTCAAAAGTTATTTAGTCTTTATTATGACAATATCAGCATTTTTTTTATGATTACAATCTAACACTTTGTTTAGGTGTTTCCCAAGACGCGGGTCATTGTAAATGTGTTGTTCTTCTTTTCTTAGACTATTTATGTGGTGGAAGGATCTATAGTTAGAAAAGATTAGATTTTATATAATCACAAGGAGTTTTCATAGTCATCAGACAATGGTTCTTGGAATCACCATGAGAAGAAAAAGCATTATTAAGGATAATAATCATTCACATTCTTCGTCAATGATAGCATGTTTTTATTGTTTGAATTGTAAATGTCAATAGCACAATCTAGCATACTACACTATGGAGCATAAAGTGGCGCAGTGCACACCCTATGCTATTTTTATGGTATGACATAAGGGGTTAAGATAGTGCATAATATTGGGAGGTGTAATTAACCATATGGGCTTTCACCTAACAAAAACCTCAAATGCCAGATTAAAAATTTCTCATAAAATGAGGGTAAAATATCTGGGTAATATCATATTTACAATTCAATTTGTATTCTAAAATTTGACACTGGAATACTAAACATAAAGCTCTCTCAACAACGAGAGTTTGGGGAACGAATGTTTTAAGAACATATTAATTTGAAATGGTTATCGATATTGATATATCTTAATTGATATAAATTTAGATGATGTGCATATGACGGTTGTATACATATAAAATGATATAATACAATATAACTACTATTTTGTACTAACTTGAACGGTCATATTTCAAAATGTAAACTATTAAATGTTATTATATTGTTTTATTGTACATTTAACAAGCTTGCATTTTATTCTCTTTTTGTTATGTTACCATACTTTAGATGTTTTAGTACTCACTGACTGTTGTTTTCTTATTATGCTCCTAATTAATATTTTTATATTAAACTGCAAAGTAAAAATGAGTAATAGAAGATAAAATATTTATAAAAGAAATTGACAATCGGAACTAAGGTAAATTTAACTATATTATTTTTTCTTTGTAGCTCTTTCAATTTTTTTGTATTATAATATATGAAAATAAAAAATTTTAATTTCATTGTTCGACTGTTCGTTCTCATCTTAAAAAGTCTATGCCCCTGATCTGAGTTGTGTCAAAAATGGTATCAGAGCACAAGGTTTAGGAATATGTTATATACTCGTCAAGCATATGTTAACTCTAATCAAACAATATTTTTATTTTAGGAAAGTGGATGCACTAGAGATTGTAGAAGAGGGAAATGCAATAGGAAATGAAGTACTACTGGTTGCTATAAATTTGAACACGGATGCCCTAACCCAGATGATGGCAGTAATGGAGTAGCCGATTTAGGAGTTTAGGCCATAGTCTTATGGAAGCGGTACTATTGTTGTGAATAAGTACTTGAAGATGTTTTAGAATTTGTGACCACAATTGTTTAAGAGAACTGAAAGGTCGGTCAAAACAGAATACTGGTTAATGTGGATAGAAAAGATACTAGATAGCATGGCATCTTCGAATAAAAAAAGTGTATCATTACGTACTTTTGTTGTGGGTGAAGAAACTGAAAGGTGGTGTGGGTAGTGTCAAGCTAGATTAGGGGACATACCAAACATGATAGTAAATTAGGAGCATTTATGGAGCTTTTTAGAGAGTATTTTGGACTCTTATCTGCTCGAAGTCAAATGTAAAACAAGTTCATCAGATTGGTGCAATGAGAGAAGAGAATCATGCAATATGAGGTAGAGTTTTCTATACAAGCAAGGTATGTATCACAACTAATTTGTATTGTTGAAGAGAAGTGTTTTAGGTTCCTCACTGGTTTGAAGGTTTTAACAAACAGTCATTGGTGCCACTTGAGATTAAGGATTATTTTGTTTTAGTAGAGACACACTCAAAAGCATAAAAAGATGCACAAGATGAAGTGTATGGATGAAGGATAGCATTTGGTCCAATCAAAGGGATCCAATGGGAAGAAGCCCAAGGTCTATTATCGTTGATTCAGTTATTGTATGACACGTAGTACTCCCTTGTTTCAAATGTGGGCGACAGTATAAGGGTGAATATTTGATGGGCTCTATTATATGTATTTGTGTTACCTGTCAAGTCATATAGTTGGATACTACCCTGCATTTGGTCAGAAAACCTCTAAAGAAGATAAACTAAGTGGAGCTCTTTCATCAAAGATTGTAGGTGGGTAAGGAAGAATAGTCAACAGTTCAGCTTCCACTCAAGGTTAACCTCAACAACTAGTTCGACATCGAGTTTATGCCCATACATAGAGAGTCGGAAGAACTCAAGTCTTTCTGATGTTGATGCTAATATGGGTTTATGAGTGTTTTGTTTTCATACATATGATATGGGTTTCATTATCTTGTGTTAAGTATTTCTCTAGTTATGTATTTCTGTTGTGTTTTTTACTTTATGTTATTTTATGTGAGATCTGAAGTTATCTTTTTATGTTATTTTGTTTCACTTGATGAGAGAGTTTGGTTGAGTAATCTTATATCCGACCTTTAATTTATTATATAAATTTTTCATCTTATTGAATGAGATCTAGACTTCATGAAAATTTATGATTATTTAATTTACGTGCATGATGAGAAGTGGCTTGTGGGAGGTTTATAAGTTTCAAGGATAAAATTTTATGAGTGGGGAAGATTATAATGACCGATTTAATTCTCTCATAACACAACTGTTACATGTTGATGAGTTCGATTTGAGCTCTTATAAGGAGAAGAGGATGAAGATTATGGGGGTGAGGGAGTTAGGATAGAGGAGAGCAGCAGTGACTGGATGCAGTTGCATGCGAGGAAGAAAGCAGTGAAGCCAGACGAGAGCAAAAGAACAAGATGAGGATGACACCAACTCTATCCTCAAACATGAGCGTTCCTGGGAGCCAATCGGCATGTACAAAGGCGGAGGAGATAAATATTGGTGGAAGCGGCATTTTTGAGCGTCAATTATAAGTAGAGTTAGGGTATTGAAGCTGTGAAATGAAGTTGCATGCCGGCCTCCTATGAGGAGCAGAGCATGGGACAGACTGAAGGTTTTTCTCTCACAAGCAGGGTAGTGGGAGTGGAAGATCTTTATTAATGAGCTTGAACATAGAACATTGACGAGCATAGACGGATTTTTAGATGAAGGAATTTCAGTGTAAGATTAATTTTTATTATATTGAATTCTATTAACAAGAACGATTGATGGCAAAAAATATTTATTTATTTATGTATGTATATATAATATATCTTAAAATATCAATTAGAAATTTAAATATTTTTATGTGATAATTAGAAATTCTAATTATAGTTTTATGATTAACATTACTTTTAGGGAAATTAGGAAATTAAATGTCTTACAACAACAACAACAACAACAAAGCCTTAATCCCACTACATGGGGTCGGCTACATGAATCCTTTTTCTCCATTGCGTCCTATTTAGTGTCATATTTTCATTTAGTTCAAATTAAATGTCTTAATGTAAAAAAAAAAAATTAAAAGTTTAAATAATAATTGAAATAGAATTGATTTATGAACAAAATTAAAAGAAAATTCAAATATTTATTTAACTATGAAATTTTAAAGTAATTTTTTAAAAATAGAGTAGAAGTTAATTAGATATTGAATAAAATTTAATACAAATTATAGATATTGATTAAAATTGTAGTATTGATGGTTAAATTAAAGTAATGTGAAACTTAAATGAAGGACTTCAACAAACAATTAAAATAACATAATTAATTGTATGATTAGTTAAGCATCATTAAATAATATGTTTGAACATTATTTTTCATGATATTATGGATGTGAGTTTATAGGAGATGAAGTTTAAGGGTGATTGAAGGTTGAAGGTTTAAGGCAAGCGAATTAGATGAGGTGAGTACTCTTATTTCCAAGTTATATTATCAATATTGACCTTTGCTAAAGCCGTTGCATGGATAGTTTTTATGCATGATTAATGTCTTTGTAGGACTTTATTTTGATTCATCTGTTCTTAAATTTGATTGGTCATATCGATATAAATATCTTAAGTACTTTAAAATGATAAAATATATGCATTATTTATAATATATTTTATACTGAACGATATGAAAGTGTGACCGATATGAGCTATATAGAGTGATTGCATGTGCATGTTGACTACAATGGAGTTCATACCCTTATAATACTAACTGGGGATGCTGAAGTACTTGTGCATGTAATTGAAAAAGGTTGTTGATATTAATATACCTTAATTAGTACAATTTTAAACGATCGTCATGTGACGGTTGTATATATATATAATTATATAAATATATAAATGATATAATACAACATAGTTCATATTTTGAATTATCTTGAACGGTCATATTTGAAAATATAAATTGTTAAGTACTCTTAAACTAATTTACTATACGTTTAAATAGTATTCATTTTGTTCTCTTTTCATTATATTACTATAATTTAAAAGTTTTAGTACTCACTAACTATGGTTAACAAATTGTGCTATTAATTAATACTTTCATGTTAAAATTACGAAGTAAAAATGAGTACTAAAAAAGGAAATATTTATGTAAGTTGTGGACAATCTAAACTAAAGTAAATTTTCTTTATTATTCAATGACTTTCAATTTCCTTAGATTATAAAGTGTTAGTGATAGAATATAAAAATAGAAAATTAAAATTTCACCGTTCACCCCTTTCTCGTCTTGAAAATTCCAAGCCCTCAGGCTAGGTCATGATAAGTTGAGGTGAAGCCTTTGAATTTGAGCATCACTTCAGTTATTTTTATCATTATAATGGTTTATCATTCAATTTATGGAAATTTACTTGCATAGCACCCAATTCTTATGCATTTACTTATCTCACACCCAAACTTTGATTTTTACAAACTAAGCACATTTTCCTTTGTTTGAAAAGATGTATGAAAAAGGTGGATTACACTTTTTTCATAGATAGGGTGCTTTGGATGTAAAAATTAAAGTTTAGGTGTGAGATAAGTAAATGCATAAGAATTGGGTTCTATTATGTAAATTCCCTTTCAATTTAATAGTCTTTTGTATTTTAAGTGCATGTTTATTTTTTTTTTAGTATTTTGTGCCATGTTTTAAATAGTGTGCATTTCATTATAACTTAGGTTTGCAAACGAGCTGAGTCAATTCGAGCTCGAGCCATGCCGAGCCTGAGCTCAGCTTGTCTGGTAAACTTTGAGTTCCAGCTCGAGTTGAGTTCTCGAGCTTGATCTCGGCTCGTATTTTCAGTAGTCGGCTCGCGAGTTCAAACTAAAGCTCCATTTTTATGGGAGCTTGCCTGAAAAGGTATTGGTGGCTGGAAGAAAAGGAGGAGGAAGAGGCGGCGGGAGCTCACCCGAAAATGCATTGAAATGTCTAGTGATAGGCTAATCGAACTGGCTCGCGAGCCAACGAGCCGAGGTGGGATGAGCTTGAGCTTGTTTAATAAGCAAACTCAAATTTGAGCGCGAGCTAGCTCGTGGCTCGATGAGCTCGGCCCATAAGCTAGTTAATGAGCCGAGCTCAAGCTGGTTAGCGAGCCGGCTCGGCTCATTTACAACCCTACTATAGCTTTACAGAGACCATTGCACTATGATGCACTATTTGTTATTAAGGAGTATGATTTGAATGGTGTTTTCTATGGTCCTTCACATGGAAATGGAAGATATACTGATGAGTAAAAATAACTAGCAATCAGACAAAAAGAAGGAAAACAAGAAAAATCTCAATGGTTCTTCATCAGTTCTATGTTTTTCAATATTAATTGACACAAATCAGTGTTGCTTCACTTCTAAAATATTTTTTTCAGGCCTCACAGGCATGTGGCATGGTCCTTTTTGATTTGTCAGACTCATCTTTGCAAGCCAGTCCCTCATTATTCTCCCAGCTTAGATTTTATTATGTGGCTATGACTCACCTAAAAGAAGAATAATAATGGTATCACTCGAATCTTCTAGTTGACAAAGAGGATTTTGTTGTGAGCTTTTTGAGTTGAGCAATTAGTGTAAACACCAACCTCATGCAGCTCTTTGATTGATTGAGGTAAAGTGAAAATTGTATCCTTCCGCAAAGTTGTAGTAGAATTGTCTGAGTGTGTGTAAAAAAGGTAATTGTCTTGATGATGAGATATTTATAGTTGTTTTAACTGCCAGGACTCATAGTTTGTATTAATGAAGAGCTAACGAAGCGAGGGCTGAAAGAACAGAGTTATCATGAGGCATTTTGATGAGCGATCAATGGGCTAAATTTAAAGCTTCTAGCAGAACATAAGATATTATTGTGTGATTAATCCAAGGGGCCATAAATGAATTGATATCCTGAAATAGGGAGCAAGAACAAGTGCAATATAGGCGAGATTGTTTGAGATATGGGCGTTCTTTAAGAAACGCGATTGACTTGTGAAGGCACGCCTTCGGTAATTGTATGAACCTCTAGAGTGTGATGACATTAGTGCTCAATAATAAATGCGCACATTCAGATTGCTTGATGGCATGTGTGATTTGGCGAAATTCTCAATAAATGCAAATGGAAGTTGTGTTAAAGCAGTTCTCGAGAGAATATATATAGTTCAAAAAGGATTGCTGGATGAAACAAAAATCTTAAATTTATTTTTTTAGAAGATACAATACTGAAGGCATATTCGTCAAGATTTCTGAGAGTTGTTTCCAAGAGAGCTTGCTAAGATTCACTTTTGAAGTGGGTTATGTTGATATGGTGTGGATGGCTCAAATTAATTATAGCTTTGGACATCTGAATGGTAAAGTTTGCATCAGTGCTTCAAACAATCTTTGGAGATTACACCCCTATTACAACCCCCACCCCCCCCCCCCCCCCCCCCCCCCCCCCACCCACACACACACACACACATTTCAAAGCACAATAAGTGTAGCTCATAATGTTTTGAAATGCACTTTTTACCTCTACCCGTTTCAAATCCTGAATCGTGGTTATAGATTACTTTTCTATTAGCTATCACAAAGCATTCAAGGCAAGTGCTCTTCAATCAATAAAAATTGCATAAGCAGAAGGATGCAACGGAAGATGCCATTGCTACAATTTTGACTATCTTTTGAAGATCAAAAACATAGTTTCTTTAGGAAAAAACATTCCCTCCCTTTTTTCGATCTAACAACCTCCATGCCAAGGAAATACTTTAAAGATCCAAAGTCCTTGGTTTTAAAGACTGATGAGAGGGATTCCTTCAACTGATTCATTTCATCTATGTCATCTCCGGTGAGAATTTATCATCTACATATACGATTAGTTTGGCTATCTTCCCATCCATTGAATGCATGAAAAACACCATATGATCTCTTTGCCCTTGAGCATATACTCTGACTTTTAACAAAAATATAAACTTTTCAAGCTATGCTCTCGGTGACTGTTTCAACCAGTACAAGGATTTTGTTAGTTCTCTATTGAGGAAGACATTTTTTATATCCAACTATTATAGGGACCGGTCAAGATGAGCTACAAATGACAAAAGTATCATTGCAGAGTTTTAGTTTGATAACTAGAGCAAATATTTTTAAATAATCAATGTCATATATCTGACTAAATCTCTTAACAACTAGTTTAGCCTTGTGCCATTTTAAGAAGCCATTAGAATTATACTTGATTGTAAATACCTATTTGCATCTAACTGTTGTCTTTCCTCTTGATAAATCAATTACTTCTTATGTGTCATTTTTCTCAACAGTATTCTTCTCTTAAAAAACAACCTCTTTTCATTTAGGGACTTTCAGAGCATCCCGCATAGTTCTAGGATATTCATATGCAGTAACTGTGATGTAAAAGGACGGAAAGTGGGCGAGAGGTTTTCATATGACACATTATGGGACAATGGATGTTGGATGCACGACCTTTCTCTAATGAAAAGACTACACTCTAAAGACTCGTGATTTAAATTAGGCTCAATTCAGGACTAGAATATTTTGAATTTGAAGATGAAGTGGATTGAGCATGAGGTAAAGGATTAGTGAGTACATTACCTGGGTATGCAGATTCTAGGCAGTATAAAGGATTTGTAGAACCTTTCTTTTGGGTTGTTCTCTGTCGTGAGTAGACAAGATCAAATGGTGTCAATGTTGTCTTTCTTTTTCGTGTTTCTTCATTGTTATGAACATCATGAGATGACATTGCAGTAACTTCAGTATCTAAATAATTCGACTCTCTCTTCTGATATAATATTGCTCGGGTTTTCAGATTGAATAATTACGGTTGGGAACATACAATTTTAGAAATTTTAGTCATCCGCAATAAAGTTGGTATTATTTGTAAACTTTGGTGGACTACGCCTGCAGTGCTTGGGATTGTCTGTTCTCTGTTCCTGCGTTGAAGACATTTTTCTTACACCTACCTATCAAACTAGGAGAGCTATTTTTATTTAACTGCATGGCTCTGTCTTTCATGTTAATAGCTGTAGCTTTTGATACAATCTTTTATAGCAGATCTCATTTTTTATGATTGAATTGAAATTGAGAAAATGAATAGGAAATGGAAATGAAAAAGGTGAAGTAATTGAGTACAATTTAGTTTTCACCTTTTTGTTTCAAGGAGAAATCATGAGTTTCAATGATGATGCAGTTAATTTTTCTCTCTTTCTCCACTGGCGTGGAGCAAGAACTGGCTATTGAAACAATTATGTCTCAATATTTTATAGATAAATCTAATTTCATATATATTACGTTACTAAAAATCAAAAGTGAATTTGTGGAGTAAAATTAATATTTCCTCCAATCCTTCTCAAACATTCCTAAATATTTAGAGTTTGCAAAAATGATTGCAGTATCTTTGGAGGCTGATAACATATGATATGTATGATAAGTAACTCATGTGGCATGATTCTCCACATTCCAAATCAGAGAAAGTTCAAATTCCATAAAATAATTAGGTTTATTTACATACATACCACTCAATTCTTATGTATTTACATATCTAACACCTCAACTTAAATTTTTGCACACATGCCGCGTTACCTCTGTATTAAAAGGTGCATTTCACTTTTAAAAAGTTAAAATAGCGATATGTTTGATGTGATATGAAAGATTTGGGTGGTGTAAATGTAAAAAAACAAATTTTAGGTGTTAGTTATGTAAAAGCATAAGAATTGGTGGCATTATCTAAATGTTTCTGATAATTATTAGAAATTTTACTTATCAACTTGTTCGTTATATTAACAGCTCTTCTCTTCTCTTTTTGGCAGAAAATCTTGAGCACTTCACATGACTTGTCCTCCTTCCCTAAGCTCCGAGTTGAACTCAGCATGAGGAAGCCCCTGTGCATATTGGGCGATTGAGATTTGCACATTTTATTGGGACCAGAAATTCATAAAGACTGACAAATTTGGACACACAGACTTTTCAAATATTGCATAATTTAGAGGCATGTACGTACGCTTATGTCTAATTTGTCTCCTGTTAGGAGACCTCTTCATAGTTAATGTGTCAACTTGTTCTTAGTAGAAAATATTTAATGAATATTTCAATGCCATTGACTAATTATAAACATTTTTGGGAAAACCCACCATAAAATTCTTATGTATTTACATATCTAACACCTATCGTTTGATATTTACACCTATAACATCTTGTTGTCATAAACCCATGCATGAGAAGGCATTTTTCACTTTTGAAAAAGCTATGAAGGTGATATATTTATGTCATGTTAAAAATTTGACTGATATGCATGTAAATATGAATGTTTCGAGTGTTAGATACGTAAATACATAAGAATTGTGCGGTATGCATGTAAATTCCGCTAAATATTCTAACAAATGTTGTTGTAAAAATCAGCTTCTCAAAGAGATTTCTGAAAAGTAGTGAGAAAGCTTCATCAAACAAATACAGATACAACTATGTCACTGCATCAATTGACGGCTTTTATGTTGGTAAATTTATCTTCATCTTCACGAGACTGATGCGAGATCAGAAGTGTTGAAAACCAGAAAGCTGCAGAAGCTTTTTGTTTTACCTTTTGCCTTCTTTTTTTGACTAATATCATCTGCCATTCGTGTTTTAGCTTATCAGCTCAATGCAATTTTAATTTTATTCATCTTTTTTAAGAAGTGCCTTTGTTGTAGTAGGGGTGTAAATGAGCTGACCCGACTCGTGTTCGGCTTGAACTTTACTTGTTAATGAGCTTAGAGTTGAGCTTAGCTTTGTTGAGGCAATCTCATTACATTAATTAATCTTACATTTCATATTATAAATATTTTTTTTATATTTATTCATTTTAATATATTTTTATCAAAATTGAGCTTTCAAGCCGAACTTGAGCTAGGCGTAATTGCCATGAGCTGAGTTGGAGCTCGAGTTGAGGTTTGAGCTAACCATACGTCTCACAAGTCCAACTTGAGTTTAATGTGAGTTGACTCGACTGCTTGTACGTGTCTTGCATTTGAAGGCAGTAGAGAGTTTATTGGAGTATTGCAAGAATTTGATGTCATGGGTTGGTAATTGTAAAGTCTTAGAATAATTCAAATATCATGTTCGTCTTAGAAAAAATTAGTGCATTAGGAGTTCTGATGTAGTTTTGCATCAAAACTTCAATCAGGGTCTGTCACGTGTACTGGCAGACCCACATATGTATTAAATTGGGGGCTTGCATGTACACGTGATAAGTCCTAATTAAAGTCCAGATACAAAACTGCATCAGGACTTCTGATGCAACAATGTCTCTCATCTCGCAGGTGCAAGCAAGTCAAGTTTTGTTTGTGCTGAGATAAACTTGAATTCAATTCCATCAATTTTTCTTGAGCTTTAACTCCAGCTGGATAAGTAGCTTGTTGAGCTCTACAATGTAATGGAAGCACAATAATTTATTAAGAAATATCATTTTATTCAAAAATATTCATTATATATGTAATAAAAAATTATATAAATAAGCTTGTTTGATGGGTGGGTCATGTCATTAGGGGTGTAAACGAGTCGAACACGAGCGAGCCCAGGCTCAGCTTGTGTTCGGTTCGTTTATATTTCGAGCTCAAAAAGTGTGTTCGTGTTCGGCTTGTTTGTGTAGCGAGTCGAAGATGAGTCGTTCATGAACAAAGAGTCGTTTTGACAACTCAATCATGTAGCCATAAAAAGTTAAGGATTTGGACAAAATTTAAAACATCATTTGAATCTAATTTAATAATTTTTATTCTATTTTTTAAATTAATACTTTTGATCAATTATAAGTCTTTGTAGCCTTTTAGTCAATTAATTTTTTTTGTAAAATACTGCTCACCAATATATATATATATATATATATATATATATATATATATATATATATATATATATATATATATATATATATATATANTGCGGTTTGTGCTGGTTGAAGTGTTGAAATAATAGTAGAGGTAAGGATAAGAAGAGAAGATGGTGAAACACTATTTATAGTAGATTGAGCCAATTAGAAGTTTAGGCTCTTGAGCTGTTTGTAAGAAAATTGATTTTTAAGAAATTTAACATGACTTCAAATGATAAATTTGCTACTTTGAATATTAGAACACTTTTGTCATTTATATTGTGAGTTCTAACTGACAAATATATATTTAAGAGCTTTGGAGTAAGTTTGTGAGACGTATTATTTTATTGTCAAGGGAAGCAGAGACAATCAAAAGTTATAAAATGTTGACATTTATGTTTT
Source organism: Phalaenopsis aphrodite (assembly GCA_003013225.1). NCBI lineage: Eukaryota > Viridiplantae > Streptophyta > Magnoliopsida > Asparagales > Orchidaceae > Phalaenopsis > Phalaenopsis aphrodite. Next base: position 1,671,299 of record NEWO01000002.1, read on the forward strand.
GTTTTATACAGAAGTTGAAAAGAGGATTTATTTTGAGTACTCGTAGATGGAAGTCTATTGATAAGATAAACGACAGTTTGAATTGCTTTTCTTAAGAAGGGTTTGAGCAGTTTCGATTATGTCTATGTTTTCTTTCTGCTATACCATTTTGTTCAGGATTATATGGACAACTAAATTGATACTGAATTATATTATTTAAAGATAAATTTTGAGCTCAGTTGACATATATTCTCCTCCATTATTAGTTCTCAAATATTTAATATTTATGTTAAGGTGAGTTTTTATCATTTTATCAAGAATATTAATTGATATGTTGTCTCTGATTTGTTGTAATTAAATGCGCTAACAATAACGAGAAAAAACATCAATAAATATTACATATTACTTATATTCTTCAATGGAAGAATAGGGGAAAGTGACTCAAATGTCAGAATGTATCATTTATAATCTATGATAGGTAGTGTTATTACACATAAAGAGTAATTTTTTAATTTTATTTTGATAACAATTTTGACGTTTTAAATTAAAAGAAGAAATATTTAGGGTGAGAATGAGAATGAGAAATCATAGAGAAAATTTTGTTAGGAGGGTGTCACAATTATTGATGTTAATTATTTACCCTTGTGATAATATTGAGAACTGTTATAGAATAAAATCATTGGTCAGCTGCTCCAGTGAGAAGAGTTTTCCTAGTATTGGAGTCCTGAATTTTAAGTTTATCAATAATAAAATAATTTGGCAATTATTATCATTAGTAAGCTTATGCATCAACATTGGATTGTAAGATAGTTTTGAAATTCGAAAAAGGGGAGAGTTTCAACTTACTATCAGGGGTGGGAAGTATATCATTACCCACATGAGTTATTTCAATATTTTGGTTATTGTCGTTCAACATGTTCAGGTCCTTTTTAAGAAAAAGTTTGTTGCAAATTGTTCATGGTAGGTGTAAGATGAGTTGTGGCACTTGTGTCCAATACCCATTCTTGTGGCTGAGCAGGGAATTGAGTGTTTAAAGTTGTTATATGAGAAGTGGAGGGAGTTTTGTATTATAGATTTGATCTTTGTCGGCATTGTGTGATAGAATGTTTTTTCTTGTTGTAGATCTGACATATCATATTTGATTCTTTTTTTAACATGTTATTTTTATATTGATTTTTGTTGTTGGTCTGATTTTTTTTGAAGATAAATAAGTTATTGTATGGCTTTTTGTTTTTAAAAGTAAACAATGCAATATTCTGAGTGAGTTATGTGATTTCGTTTACAAGATTATATTCTTCTTTATGTAAAGATGTATAGAAATCATCTAATGTAATTTATTACAGATTTTCAAATTTTTATCTTAAATCTATGGTGGCTAAGAGGGTAAGTCATTTAAAGTATAGAAAATAATGTTTTTAGTGTCTACCTTGGAACCAACTACTGTAATATTATCCATCAAATTCTTGATAATAGTGACATATTGGGTCATCATATTCGCTTCCATTGTAATATTGCAGAGTTCATTCTTGGGTTAAATGACCTTGTTCTATTTGAGGCTTGAAATGCTTTCTCTAAGGTATGTCAGATTTCTGCGGTGATGCTTAAATGAAGAATGTAAGGAATGATAGAGGGAGATATGGTGGAGAAGATTGCAGCAGTAAGGTTTTATTAATCATTTGTCATAATACATAATCTTGATTTTAAAAAATAATTCATTCTCATCTAGTTTAAATTTTGGTAGGAGGGAAACCTTGTTATCCAAAAATAAATCAAAATCATTATCAGTAAGCAATTTTAATATTTGTACCTTCCAAATAAGATAATTATTTTGAGTTAGGTTAGAATTGTCTTCATTCTTGATTTGAGTCATCAAGAATTTTAATGTTTCAGGAATATCTATCTTACTGAATTTGTTTTTTATTGTTGTAATATGCTGATGTTCTTGATTTGATATTGCATAATTTTAATCCATATTTGTTGTTGAACAATTGGCTCTGATATCAACTTAAGATAAATAAACAGAGAAAGGAAAAACATAAATCTTATGGGCATGAAAGAAGATAATTAGTAATCTTTTTTAAAATCTCACATTACATGTTCGATAATATAGAGCTCCTATATATAACAATTTTAATGAAAAACTTATAACTATATGGGAGGATAAAATAATAAAACTAGCCACTGATATAAAAGCCTCTTTTTATTACAGTAACCTAAATTCCTAACACAACACCATTGAGACCGCTCAGCTGTAGTAGAAGAGGATCTGAAGGAACTTGAAGATGGTGTTGGAGCTCGATAATGGTTAATATTCAGTTAGATCTCCTTTTATTAGACTCTATAAAAGAAGGCATTTATATTTGCGGTGTTTTAAGTTATAGTGTACATTCTATTTATATATTGTTGGTTTTAAATTTCCTATTTGTCTTTTAGTCATCTGTATATTTACAAGTTTGTCATCAAAACTATTTATATATATGGGCTAATGTCTTATCCAACATATAAGTGAAATTTAATAAAATGTGTCACTTATCTTTATTCGTGCTTTGTAAGAAATTCCTCTTCTCTCTCTCTTTCTGTTTAGTTGTTTCTTCTATTTCTTAAATTGGATCAGAGTCAATTGTTGAACAATAAACACGGATTCAATTTTCACAATGTCAAATCTAAAACACCAGCAGACTACAACTTCATACAACAAATTTAGAGAATAAATGTTCCCATAACTTTAAAATTCCTAACATCTCAAATCAAAAATTTGACCAACATAAGCCTAACTCAAGATAATTATCTTGTTTGGAAGAAATAAATATCAAAACTGCTCGTAACTAATGGTTTTGATTCATTTTTAGATACCAAGATTTTCCTCCCACCAAGATCCATTCTAGATGAGGATGAAACTATTCTTGAAATTCAAGATTATCTACAATGACAAATGATTGACAGAAACCTTGTTGTCGCAGTATTCTCCACTCTCCCTCAATTCTTCCTTACGCAAAAATCTAACATATCTTGGAGAAATGGTTTCAAGTCTTAAATTTATATAGTGTTATTCAACTTAAGAATGAACTCCATAATATTATCATAGGAGAAAATGTTATGACCCAGTATCTCACCATTATCAAGAATATGGTGAATAGCATTGCAGCGGTCGGTCCCAAACTAGATACTGAAGATATTATTTTTAATACTTTAAACGGCCCTCTAGCTATCAAACATTTAAGACTACTATTAGAACAAATCTGCAACCAATCACATTAGTTGATTTGTATGCATTATTACGTAGTAAAAAATGCAATCTTGCAAATGAATCGGCAAAATTCATTTGGCGCGTGCTGCATTTCTTACATTTAAAAATAAAGGGGATGCCACAATTCAAGAAACTTTAACAAAAAATAGACAAACAATGAAAATTTGCATAACTTAATATATTAAAATTTTAATTAAGTGTGATATGTCAGATCTGTAACAAGAAATGATATTCTGTCACACAATGCTGTCATTGATCAAATTTATTGTACAAAACATCTTTTACTTCTTAGGTAACTACACTAAATACTCAAATTCGTGTTCAACCGTACACAGGTGCAACAATTCATCTCACACCTAATATGGACAACTTGCAACAACCACTTCCTTACAAAGGAGCTGAACAAGTTGTGGTCGGCAATTATCAAAATTTTAATGCAACTCATGTTGGTAATGGTATGCTTCCAACTCTTGACAGTAAATTGAAACTCTCTTATTTTGAGATTTTAAAAATTATCTCACAATCTCATATCAATGCATAAACTTACTAGGGATAATAATTACAAAATTATTTTAACTGCTGATAAATTTAAGATTCAAGACTCTAGTACTAAAAATATTATTCTCACTGAAGTAGTTAATCAAGAGTTTTACTATATAACAGCTTTTAATACTACCATGAGCTTAAATACATGGCATCAAAGATTGGGATCCCTTCATAATAAATTTTTTTTTATGATTTCTCATTCTCATCCTCACATTAATTTTTATTCTTTTACTTTTAAATGCAAGATTCTTATCAAAATTAGTCAAAAGCTGTTTTTTATGTGTAATTACACTACATATCATAGATTAGAAATGTTATATTCTAATATTTAAGAGTTTTTTTTGCATCCTTCTATAGAATAATATAATTATTACATATATTTATTTATTTTTTTTCTCGTTATTGTCGATGCATTCCATTACGACATAAATCTGAAATTATATCACAATTTATTTTCTCACATAAAATGATAAGAACTCACTTTAACTTAAATATAAAAGATTTGAGAATTGTTGGTGGAGGAAAATATATGTTTACTGAGTTTAAATTTTATCTTCAAAATGATGGTATTCAATATCAATTTATTTTCTCGTACACACTTTAGCAAAATGGTATTGCTGAAAGAAAACATAGATATATAATACTGCAAGAACCTTAATTAATACATTAAGTTTACCAATAGAATTTTGGATGGAAGTCATACAAACTATGACTTATCTTATAAATTGACTTTCATCTACAAATACTCAAAACAAATATTTATTTCAATTATTATATAAAATGAAACTTGAATATCTATATTTGAAGACATTTCATTGTCCTGCTTTCATTGGCAACAACATTATATCCATCATAAGCTTTCTCCCAAAGCTCCTCAATGTATTTTCGTGAACTAAAGCTCACAACACAAATGATATAAATGTTTTAATATTCAGCCTAGCGAATTTATTATTTACAAACATATTAAATTAATTAAAAATCAATTTTCTTACAAACACTTCATAAACAAACACTTAACTTTGGCTCAGTTTACTCAAAATATTTTCCCACCATCTTCTTTTATCTCTATCTTTTTGGTTACATCTACATCTCAACAGATTATAACTCAACCAACACACACTACTGCATTTTCTCAAATGCATTCTCCATACTCTCCTTCCTCAACACCTACACCCAATATTCCATCCCAAATAATGCTACTCAAAGCTCTCAAACAACACCCACCCAAGTAGTGCAACATTTCAACTGGCAACATGCAATGTCCGACGAATTCATCGCATTACAACATCAGGGTACATGAAAACATATTCCAACACCTAAAAATCAAAACATCTTAGGCTATGCATGGATTTTTCAAAATAAATATCATTTAGATGGAATTATAGTCAGACACAAAGCAAAATTAGTTACACAAGGCTTTTCTCGTTAATAAGGTGTATATTATCAGAAAACTTTCAACTATGTAACAAATATTCTTACAATTAGATTGATTATTGCTCTAGTTATTAATAAACATAGGCAAAGCCAGCAAATAGATGTTTTCAATGCATTCTTACATGGGAAACTTGATTATATTATTTATATAAAGCAACCATCAGAATTTTTAGATGCTCATTATTCTTATTGTCTGCAAGTTACAAAAACTTATATATTGTCTCAAGAAAGCTTCTTGCCAATGGTATTCTACATTTTGTAATTTTTTATGTAATCAATAATTTATTTTAAACATTATTGATCCTTCTCTTTTTATNTCTTTTGCCCCTCTTAAAATATTATCCTAACTTCTGCTACATTGGGTCTGAAGGGACAGTTTACCCCCTAAAAAAAGAGACTTGTCTGACACTGACAACAATTGTTAGAAGATCTTTTTCTTGCAAAATAATAATTTTTATAACCCTTGCTTTGTAAAATGAAAAAGGCAAATTATAATTTGATGAAAGCATGTGACATGTTCAACAAGGAGCAATACTGGCATTACGAGTATGAAATAAAATTTTGTAGGATTTTCATTTTTGACTCTCTGTCTCATAATATTCAAAATTGGCTAAGTATATTTGTCAATTAGATAAGTGCTCACAAATTTACATTAAATAAAAGCACAATGTTTTATAAATTGAATAAAGCTCTCATGCAATGACTTACGTGAAGTTTCAATGAAGGCTACATGTTTTTATTCTTTGTAATTTTAGAGCATGTGGTGGTGATTGTAGGCAAAGTTTCATCATTTAGTTATTTGTGTGTGTTTAATTTTCATGTAACGCTAAGACGTTAAATTATTATTCTATCACAACAAATATTATGGCACACAGCAAGTATAGCGAGCAAGGCAGAACATTATCTCATAAAAATTCAAACATCTCATACTATAGATATTATAATTGAGGGCTATATATGTAAAACTTCCAATGATCATGGGCGAGAGGTTGTCCATAGCAAACAGAGGTAATCCAACCAGTGGCAGGCAGCTTCCAGTGTCGTCGATAGGGCCGTAAAAAAAGCTCGTTGTTTGTGAACAGTTCGTGTTCGGCTCGTTCGTTAAGCAAACGAGTTAAACACGAACAAGTTTTTAAGGCTCGAATTATAAACGAGTCGAACACTCGAACACGAACAGCTCTTTGTTCGCTCGTGTTCAGCTCGTTTCAGCTCGAAATAAAAAAATTTATTTAATTATTTATATAATAATATATTACACATGTTATTTATATAATAATATATTATATATATTTATATCTACGTGTAAATCATAACACCTCATGTGGTAATGTGATTAGTGTCTTCTTTTGTATACATTTGCTCCAGGTTCGAATCTCACGCTTTACATCTATTTTTTTTCAATTTAATTTTTACGAGCCAATTTCGAGCCGAACACAACCACACTGTTCACAAGCCGATTTCGAACACGAGCTATTTCGAACGAGCCGAACACGAGCTAAGTCTGAGCTCGCTCAAGCTCGTCTCGTTTGCAACCCTAGTCGTCGATCATCTGCTTCAACTCTCAGGAGGAACCTGCCATTCACTCTCAGGAGGAACCTGCCATTCGCTGCTCGTTGCCGCTAAACCTTGTGGCTCAACCTCCCTTGACCTCCTTTTCTACCCTTTGGGGTTGTTTGGTTTGCAATTAGAATTTAACAAATTTTATAAATCTGAATTTATCAAATTCTAAGATGATTAAATTTTGATAAATTTTAAAAAATTATTTGGCATCTTAAAAAAATAAGATTTATCATTTATTGACAGATAAATATTAAATAAAAAATAACAAATGAATATCTAAAAATTCAAAATATATAAAAAGAGGTCTTTACATTTATCAATAATTTAAAATTAATTAATTATTAATTATATAAATTTAAAGTTATTTAAAATTTTATCAAATAATTTAAATTTTAAAATAGAAATTTGTTATTATTAATTAATAATTGATTACATAAAATATACATAATTATAATTAATTTGATAATATATAAATTATTTATTTATTAGTAATCAATTAAAGTAATAACAGTTAAACAAGAACAAATTAAAACCACAAACTTATTTCCCAATTCCTAATTTCCTATTCCCCTATTTCCCCGAAACCCTTTCCGAGATCCTTCACCTCTCCCGGTTTCGCCCAAACTTCCTATCGCTGCCCCAAACCCCTGAACAAACCTCTGCTAGTCTCCATTAGAGCTAGCTCGGAAGGAAATGACGGGATCACGGTGTGCAGAGACCGCCGAAACTCCCATCTTTCTCATGCTTCCTCTCCGCTCCTACCAGGTAAGCCTGTTGGCGACCATTTTTCCACTTGGCTCGTCCTGGATTTACTTATCCATCGGCCCATTTACAGGTTTTAGTAAATTATGGATTTATCGCGAATAGGCGTCATTTTGGGATTAACGGGAGCTCAGAGTTTACGGAGGCATGTTTTGCCGTTTGGCAGGGTTTAGCTTAAATCCTGCTTAAAACTGGCCGGCAAACAGCCCCTTTATGTTCTCTGCCTTTATTTGGTGTGACTGTTGTTTGGGCCTATGAATGTATACCTTGATTAAAAGGAGATCTTCCTTTACCTTACTATTATAGCGTTCCAGCGTCAATTCCTCTCCTCCAGCTGCCGTGTTGTTCGGTTGTTAGAGCTTTAGGACCTGAGAAATAAAGAAACAGAGAAAACAGAGAAAGGAAGACAGAAATCTTACAGGCACAAACAAAAATAAGTAGCAATCTTCTATTTAATCTCACATTGCATGCTTGATAATACAGAGCTCCTATATATAAATAATTTCAGTGTCAAACTTGGAAATACATATGAGAACAAAGAAGTCATTTTAATAAAACTAGCCACTAATATAAAGCTTCCTTTTATTATAGAAACCTGAATCCCTAGCACAACCCTGCCAAGACCGCTTAGCAGCAGGAGAAGAGGATCCAGAAGAAGAACTTGAAGTTAACATTGGAGCTCAGTAATGATAACATTCAGTTAGATCGCATTTTAACCCTCTTCAATGTGATGATTTAAACTTTTAATCGTCAATTTACGAGTAATATTTTGATGAATTTTTATATTGGTAGGAATATTTGGATGTCGATCTGTAGTAATAATATATTTTAGAGTGATGTGGTTAAGCTTCATATAGTCATGAATAAAACGACAATCCACTTCTATATGTTTTGTCTGAGCATGAAATATCAGGTTGTAAGTGGCGTTATAACCGACGTGCTATCACCGTTAATTATTATAGGCTGCAACTGTTGATTCATGATTTCTTAAAAGCTATCGTATCTAGAGTATCTTTGTAGTTGTAGTGGCTAATGCATTATATTTGGCTTCAGTGGATGATCTAACTACAATAAATTGCTTCTTCGCAGACTAGGAGATAAGATTTGGCCTGATATATATGCAAAAGCTAATTGTTGGTTTTCTATCAGTAAGATCACTAGTCAAATCGACATCTATATAAGTGTTTAAACAGAAATCATCATAAACAATAAAAGCTCATAATTGATCATGTTTTTGAGACATCGAAGAAGTCTTTTAAGATGTTGAAAATGTGTATTGATAGAGTTTTGCATATGTTGACTAAGTTAATACACAGCGAAAGTAATATCCAGTCTGGTAACTATAAGATATTGGAGGGATTCAATAATCTGTCGATAGAAATTTGGTTCTTTCATAGAAATGTTGGGATCTGTGGCTTTTAATAAGTTTGTCGAGAGGAGTTAAAATAGATTTTGCATTAAACATTTTTGTTTTATGCAATTGTTCATTTAAATATTTAGTTTGGTTAAAAAAGAATGTTTAAGTAGTGTTTTGAATTGTTAAACCAAGAAAATAGGAGCTAATTCCCTATTATTTTAAGTTAAACTGATTTATTGAATTTGTTAATTAGCATATTAATAATATTGACACAATTTCAATGTGAGTATGTCATCAACGTAAACAAATAATTAAATACAAATGTTATTATGACAGTAAATCAAAAATGAGGGATCTGCAACACTTTAAATATTTATTTTGTTACATAAAGAATTGCAAAAGGTAGAATATAATTGGTGATGAGCTTGCTTGAGGTGTTATATAGCTTTTTGTAACTTACATAATGAGTATAATGAGTAGCTGAAAATCATGGTAGTTGTTTCATATAAAAATATTGTCGAGTTTCTCATGTAAAAAAGTATTTGAAGCATCTAATTATTGAATTTGTCGTTGTTTATTAACTGTTAGAGCCATAATCAATATGATAATATGAAATTTGGTTACATGGCTGAAAGTTTCTTGATAATCTATATATTGTTATTGATAAAAATCTTATGTAATCAATCTTGCTTTGTATCTGGCTATAGTTTTATTGGTGTGATATTTATTTTTAAATTTCCATTTACATTCTAAAATATTTTAGCTTCAGGTTGTGGAACAAGTTTTCATGTACCTTATTGTTGTAATTTCATCACATTGTCTAGTGTCATTGACAATGTTGCACTTCTTGGCTATAAGTATGAGGTTCTTCATAAGAGATAATGTTGTGTAGAAGATTAAAGATTATTGTTGGTTTTAAATTTCCCGTTTCTCTTTTAGTGATCATATGATGTTTATGTGGTTGAGTAATAGGTATATGCTGTGTAGGAGAATGTGGTTGAAGGGCTAAAGTCGAGGGAGTGGGAGAATTTAAACTAGTTATTTTCTTAAGAAGTATTTGGAATAGGAATGTGAGGTAGAGGTGTGGAAAAATTAGAGTATGAGAAAGACATATGAGAGGAGTTTGCGGTTTGTGCTGGTTGAAGTGTTGAAATAATACTAGAGGTAGGGATAAGAAGAGAAGATGGTGAAAATTTATATGCAGCAACCATCAAAATTTTTAGAAACTCATTATCCTCATTATGTCTACAAGTTACAAAAACTTATGTATTGCCTCAAGAAAGCTTCTTGCCAATGGTATTCTACAGTTTGTAGTTTTTTATGTAATCAATAATTTATTTTAAACATTATTGATCCTTCTCTTTTTATTTACTGACAAAATAATATGTATATTTACTTGTCAATGTTGATGACATACTTATTACAGGAAATTATACTACTAATATCATTGAGTTAATTAACAAATTAAATAATTAGTTTAACTTAAAAGAATTGGGAATCATATGCCATATTCTAGGTTTAAAAATTTAAAGCGCTGCTCAAAGATGTTTTCTCACACAAACTCAATATTTAAATGAACTACTGCATAAAACAAAAAATGAATAATGCAAAATGAATAATGCAAGATCAGTTTTAATTCCTCTCTCCGCCCGCTCATATAAAACCACGTACCTCATTATACTCATGAAGGAACCCAATTTGAATAGGCAAATTATTGGATCTCCCTAATAACTTACTATTACAAATCTGAATATTCTTTTCATTGTCAATTATCTTAGTCAATATATGGTCTTATTCTATATCTCAACACTCTTAATTATGGTCTTCCAATTGTTTCTGGTGATTTGTATTTAAGTGCTTATGCAGATGTCGATTAGGCCAGTGATCATAATGACAGAAAATCAACAACTGGTTTTTGCATTTATATTGAACTGAATCTTATCTCTTGATCCGTGAAGAAACAATCTACAATAATCAAATCATCCCCTGAAGCCGAATATAGGGCGCTAGCCACCACAACTACAGAAATCCTCTGCTACGATAACTTGTTTTGAAAATTACCAATCAACCGTTGCAATCTACAATCATTCGCAATGATAGCATGTCTGTCATAGCTCTAGCTTACAATTTGATGTTCCACGCTCGGATGAAACATATAGAAATGAATTATCACTTTACTCGAGACCATATAAAATTTAAACACATCACTTTGCATCAAATTATGACTACGGATCAACATGCATATATTCTTACCAAACAAGTACTGGTCAATAGCCATTAAAATCTTACCAGGAAGGTGACGATCACAAGTTTAGATCATCATTTTGAAGGGGGGCTAAAAGGAGATCTTCCTTTGTGTTACTATTATTGAGCTCCAGCATCTTTTCATGATTCCTCTACTCCAGCTGTCACGTTACTTTCGAATGTGTTCAATTGTTAGGGCTTTAGGTTCTGTAAAATGGGCATTTATAGTAGTATGTTTAAAGTTATAATGTGTTTTCTGCCCTCTGTATATTTAGAAGTTTGCCATGAAAGTCTTATATATATGGGGTTGATGTATTATCAAACATTCAAGTGAAATTAAATAAAAGATGTGCCACTTATTTTTCTTCGTGCTTAGTAAGAATTTCCTCCTCTTTCTCTGTTGATTTGTTTCGTATTTCTCGAGTGATTTGTGAATTAACTTAAGTTGAATGCTAGGTTGTATTTGACAGATATTTTGTGTGAAGAATACAGACTAAATTTCTGATTTTATATTGAATTTCGCCCTTGAATAGGATCGAACCCTTTTCATACAAATTTATGGAGGGTTTTGCATTCAGTTCAATATTCAATTGCTTCATATCATCTAATTTATTAATTAAACATTTGGTGATTTCTAAAACAACCAGAAATTTCTAGATGCTAAGACAATGAACCAATCAATTTTCCTTTCTTTTTTTTTCAACAGTTTGTACTAACTTGAGAGTGATACGTTTCTACTATTGGTCAGAGTGTGATACAGATAAATATTAAAGCAAATTTCAACACTCTTTGGCAAAATTATCAACATTGGCTTCCAAATGTAACAAATTCCTTTTATATGAATGCAGGCAACTATTCTTTACATCTTTGATCATGTAAAAAATATAATGAGACAAAAAGATGAAATTACTAAGTCTATTGTTTGATAGACTTATAGACCTCTAACAACAAAACCCTAAATCGTCCGACGTCAATCTTTACCATCTGTTTGTCTAGAAAGATTGACCATAACTGATTCCATCCCTGCTGATGGATTGAAAAAGGATCCTTGAAGACTGCATGATCCCTTGGATACAGTTTTATTAATGAACTCTCATCATCTTTAATCTCATATTCCAAATACTTAATCCCCATGTCTGGAGCTGGCTCACCAAAGTCATGTCTACAAGCGTAAGTTAATCCTCCCAATGGGATTATTTGAATCACTGTTGAGTTCTCTGGCAGGAACAACATATTAGCTAGCCCAGCGCCATGTACTCCCATCATCACATCACAGGAATTCACAATTTCTGCAAACTTTGTCAATTCCTTCATCTCCTCTGGCCTTGCAGTGATCACCTTATAACCTATCCTTCGAGCCATCATAATTACTTCTTTCTCATTCATTATTGATCTTGATCCTTTTCTTAGTATCATCAGTAATCTTGGTTTTCTCCTTGATTTCTTCCGAATTATAGAACTTCTTTTAAGGGAAAAGCTTTCCCTGAGAAACTTCTTGAAATCAGACATAGTGTAGCCTTTTGGGGTCTTTGAAGGATCAATTCCAAGAACTCTATGGCTTTTTAGGCCAACATGAACATAAGGGAAGCAATGGATATTCTTCTCTATGTCCATATTAATGACCTCAAATCGAGAGAGGCCTAGCAGAATCGGTCTGTATTTATTGATCCACTTAGCATTGAAATCAGTTACAAGGAACTGAACATTCCCATTAAATTGGCGAGAGGTAACAAAGAGTGGGATCAGAACATCAGTGAAGTCATGGAAGAAATTGCCTAGGAATCCACCTGTGGAGAATATGATGGCAGGAACTGCATGGTTTTGATTACAAGTGAGATTCTGTTGTAGTTTTGATGATGTTTTTAGGCTTAATTCCTTGATGTTCTTCATTGACTCTGGTTCCCATTTCCTTGCGTAGGGTTTTATAATGTGTGTATGGTTCTCCAAGGGAATTGGAGACTCTGAGGACATCGCTGCAAAGATGGTGTAAGAGCTACTAAGGACTCTGATATCACCAAACATGGAACAGGTATCTGATCTTGATTCTGAAAGATCACAGACAATCCTGCCTTCTTGACTAATATCACCTGCAAATATTTAATAATAATGGTTCCGGTTAGATGCTGAAATCAAATCACTTTAAATTTGGGCTATAAAAGTAGTTAATGTAACAACGTAAAGCTCAAGTGTTACTCTAAATAATGGAGATTCAGCTAAGCTACTTCTAGATGGATTGAACTCCAAGAATGTCTCGGTGAGAGTATGCTAACTTTTGATTTCGTAATTTGGGGCTTGGAAACTGTTTGTTTTTGGGTAACTATGTTGTGGATAGCTCTTGTGTAATGTGTAGTTTTGTACTCGAGAATTACTTCCTCCATTTTGGTTCTCCTCTTGTCTACTGCTTGCAATTATGTGTCCGTGCTCCTCAGATTTGCTTTGAGTTTGATCCATCGCCTTAATATTTACATTAACTGTAAAAAGCGAGTATTTAATTCAAGATTATTCAGTTTTGCTGAAGAAAAGTGTTGCCTGAGTGTAATTGGGTATATGTGTGAATTCTCCTTCAGAGAATGCATTTACCTTGCTTTTTTTCTTCCAGTTTCTCTTGCAGGTCCAGTGATGAGCTTTTAACTTCATTGCCTGCTTGGATTTAAATGTAAAGAGATTAATCGATCACTTTTTTTTTTTTTTGCATGCTTCTATATTAATGCTCCACAGATACGGTACTGACCTTCTAGTTTCTGTTTTCCTTCAGATTTCTTTTGATAAATGACTTGTACTGACACTATGGTTTCATTGCCTGCACTTTGAAACATAATTGAGCTACTGTGATATTTTACAGTGAACATGAAATCTTCTAAATGAAAGAAATCTGATAATGACGTGCTCTGGTAAAATTGTTTTGAAGATTCCTAGCAATATATATGTGTTTGAATTGACCTAATGGCTGACTCACTGCCATTTTTGGATAGGACTTTACAGAAGATAGAGAGAAAAAATTTAGAGAGATTTGCATGAAAGGTTATACAAAAATCATCAAATCAATGCGTACAAATATTTCTAGGTATTCTATTAAAAAAAAAATCAACATTATAATCTTAGGAAGCTTCTACACTACTTCAGAGACTTGATTAAAAAAAATTTACTCATATTAATACTGGTAACTCTGGAGAAATCCCATAAAGAATATATTATTGTTGGTATAACAAGCATTAGTATAATTCAATGATTAGATGGGTCACTCTTCTAGTTATTGGAAAATGTCTTATTACAATGTAAAGTCTTATATAGAGGTTGTTTTGATTCGCAAGTGAAACTGGAGAAAATCTCAATACTGCTTTTCTTTTATCCAAGGAGAAGACAGACCAACCAAGAAGGTGGAGAAAAATTGACAGGCAGAATACCAAATGGGAATTGTCAATGGGGTCAAAGCTCAGGATTTTCTTATGAATTTGAGATTATTCTCTACTGAATTATGGTCAAAATGATTAAAAATATGATCTATATATCAATATTAGGAAATATATTATTGGGATTTATATTGGAGTGTATCAAATAAATGTTTTTCTACTTATGTTAGAAAATTGTTGGACGATCATTCCTATGAGTCTGCCCAATTAGCCCTCGTCGATCAGGTTGACCCAAGTTTAGTTGTAGCTGCTAATGGTGATTTTCTCATATTGAAGTTAAATGGAGTTGAAAAATGAAATATTTATTTATCACATTATTTTAAAAAAATTTATGAAGGATTATCTTAATATTATCTTCACAATAAATATTGATATAAAAAAATGACTTTTGGAGGGATTTTTCATCTGCACAAGAATAAATAAATCCCACAAATGATTCTTAAATTGCCATGTGACGGGCAAGCAATGGCAGGAGACGAGCTGTGACGGGTGGCGAGCAGTAGCATGCGGAAAGTAGATTGGCTGTGGCATGCAATAGAGGTCAAGAATGGCTAGACGCAGGCAGGCAGGCAAGTGGCGGCGACGAACAACGGTCATGTAAATTTTTCTGATTTTCACATATTCCAAATTCACCAAAAATAAAATCTTGAGGTATCCAAACTACCTATGCAAATGTTTTATATATTTAATATTTCTAATCAAATGCTAAAGAAGCCAAAATCTTTGCTTTCTGCACTCCTAACACTTGCAACCAAAACAACCACTTGAATGAACCTTCATTGAGAAGTTTTAGTTAAAAGGGAGAATTTCAAGCTTAGACCAAGTGTAATATTGGACTAGAATATGGCATGCCATGCCTGAAATTTCCTGACTTTTTGTTGGGAGACAAGCTAAGTGCTACTAGATCGAATTCACAGAACTCAAACTACCGCAAAAGTAGTTGAACATGAGTTATGGCTGGATGTCAAGTGGCGTGGCCGCGTTCTGATGAGACGAGTTCGCTTTTGAAAACTATGAAAGACTCCGAACAGCAGCACCTTCTGGTTCTGACTCAGTTGAAGCCAGTTAAATATTCTTGGCCTACAAACCTTTTTTAGGTTGAACTTCTGGTGTGATTCACAGAACCCATGTTGCCATGGGAGTACTGTGGACAGGCAACATAAATTCTCTTCTGGTTTTTAAGTTAACCATAGTATTCGAGTACTTGATATTGGTCAAAATATACTTATTTATATTACAAAAGATATCATGATTTACAATTAGATACATTTACTCTATCTGCAATTTCAGCAGTGTTACTTAAATTATTGAACTGTGTGTATCATTTTACTTTATTAGCTAAAGAGGTTAACCACACACTGGTATTTTGGCCTGGTCTAAAAAGTATTAGTGTCATCTTTTATTTTTATTTTAGACCTCAAAATGCTTGTGGGATTCCAATTGGCCTCTTATTGTGGAATGAATGTTGAGTTGCTTCAGAAAGAATCAAAGTCTAGACTAATTGAGGCCTCCATTACGCTAAAAGAGTTAGTGGAGTTTCCTTTGTGCTTCTTTTTGTCAATGTTCACTTTCTAAAGATTTGAATGAATGAAACCATCCAATTTGTGGATCCTACCAAGCACTAAATATTATTGTAGTGTGGTATAATATCATGCCTTGACATTGGCCCTTATCATTTAACTAAGTCAACTTTTGTGTTTGCCTCATGGTTTCATATTTTTCATCTATATTATTATTTTTTGTGCGAGATATGATGCACATTATTTTGCCCTTTTCTCGAGAATTTATATTATGTAAAGTAGCCATCTTTTGAATAATCTCAATTTTTCCTCGAGTCATATTTTTATAGTGGATTCTATCTTATGAGTGTGTTAATTTGTCTCTCAAAATCGAAAATATGAAATGATATCATTGAGGATGCCTCTAGAACCACCTCAAGCATGTCTTCTTAAATGTAGTTAAGAGATGGTGGGTGAACTCTTTAATATGGTGTCGATTGCCAATGAAGAATACACAATGATTGAAATGATTCATGTCATGGCTTTTCGATAAAAATTCAACATTGATTGCCGACTACCTAACAAAGAGATAGTGGACTCAAAATGAGAGAGATGGTTGCATGCTAGGTTGGTCTCTTCAACGGAGTCTTCACCATACTCCCTACTAGAAGCTAGGGGGAGTCATCTAGGGATGAGTTAATGCGATGAGGCATTTGGCAGTTATGTTAATGGTGCCTACAATATAAGATGAGAGGAGGAAAACTCATTGAAAGTGCTCAAAATGTAGGGGCATTTACACACATACCACCCAATTCCTATGTATTTACATATCCAACACCTAAACTTTGCATTTTTACAATTATACCCGTCAAATCTTTTGTATCACACAAAAAAAAAAATCACTATTTTAAGTCATAAAAAGTGAAATACACCTTTTCATGGATGGGTGATGTGGCAATATGTAAAAAATTAAAATTTCTAAGTGTTGGATATGTAAATACATAGGATTCAATGTGGTATGTTTGTAAATCTTCCAAAAAAGAAATGTAATGACTTCTTAAATGCATTTGAAATTTCATTTGTGTTTAATTTATGGATCATTTTATTATAATATACAAAAGGTAACCGCACACTTCTAATTTAGCCTGATATGAGAAGTTATTTTCTAAATACTAAGTCAATTACAGCTGCTCTAATTGTCTATTTGCGGTGTCTTCATCGATATGAACAGCGACAAATGATTTTTTTATCATTATTATTATTCAAAAATAAAAATCAAATCAAAGGATGGCTTCCCTGCTTCTCATTGTGTATTTCTCCATTTATTGACCTTATCATTATGCCAAAAATATACAATATATATATATATATATATATATCATATCAAGTCACCAAGAAAAATTTAATGTATTCAATTATTATTCTACTATTGTCTTATTATTTATATTATAAATATTATCTACTAATGCTAAAAACAAAAAATAATAGGTAGATTTGCAAAAACTTGTCTTTAGAAGGTCAAAAATTAAAACTAAACTTCTATTCTAAGTATCTTCCAAGTCATATTTTCCATTGTTGTAGGATGAATCATTAAGGGTTATATGATGATTTTGGAGTAAAACCCCCTATCATATTTGAATTGCAAATTATTTTGTCAATTTGCAAAACAATAATCATTTATACAATTAACTATATTAAATAATATGAAAGTTGAGCTAAGTTGAATAAACAAAGAAAACTCTTCAGCCAAAAAAATGAAATGGTGGGAGGGAAATAAAGAAGAGTGAGCCACAACAAGCACTTTGCTTGTGTCCTAATTGAACCTATGCAAGGCATGGCATCTTTAGGTGTAACGTCACAATCTAAAATGGGCCATAATATTTTTAGAGGCTAATATATGTGAAGATAATTATGAAAATTGAGCTTTGGTGCACCACACATTTCCCTTTCTAGTGCTTCAATCCTTCACAATCAATCCATTAATTTCTGAAATATTTAAAAGAATTTATGTGAGGCATTCATATATCAATATCAGTTCTAAACTATAAAGTGATAACTACATCATAGTCTTTAAAGTATTCTTTAGAAATAATAATTAATGATAGGGATGTATGCTTGATTTGCATTATATTCATATAGCTGGATAGCAATATGATGTATATACATATATTGTATGTATTTATATAGTCTTCAAAGATATTAAGACCCTTCAGCCCCCTTCAATTTCTTAATGATGATTGTATGTATGTAGTTGTGTCATCAGTTGTGACCTTTTGGTTAAGCAGCCTCTTTGAAGGTTGTAAGTCACCTTAGGTCATGGGTTTGAATCTTCCTCTGACCAGTTTGTCGGTAGTGAGGGCGGCACACGAATAGTTAGACACATGAGGATGATTGGGGGCTCGTATGATAGCCTCTGACCGTTCTTTAAAAAAAAGTATGTAGCTCTTTCTTAAATTTGCCGAACATCTAAAACTTAGTTATACAACTCCAACACTATAAATGAAAGCGATTTGTGCCTTCATAGCAAAATGAATGTTTTTAATCCTTTGTCATACTTTTATCCAAATATCTGGCCTTTGCTTCAAAGGATGCAAGTGTCTATGATTAGAAATTAACATTTAGTCATATTTTCATTAAATATATGAAAGTTTATTAAATGGATATCTAATAATTGCTCCTTTTAGTCTGAAATTAAAACAAAAAATATTACCCAATTGATTTCAAATATCAAATGACACATAAGATTAAATATCTATTCATGATAAATACTTCGAAAAATTCACTTAGTCTTTGACAACCTTTTTTTTATAGGAGCAGATATATCAGTGACAATGGTCTAGCTGCAGCCACGCCACCGTGTATTGAGGAGTCTCAAGTAGTCAAGCTCATATGCCATCAATATATACATATTACTAACATACTCATTCATTGACTGAAACACATTATCCATTTATGAGTACATATGTTTTGATTTCTATTCCTTTTTTTTCATTTATGTGTGTATATTTTCTCCAAAATAAATAAATAAAAACAATATATGCGGTTTTGAAATGTCTGCAATCTGATTAATTAATCTCTCCCAAACGTCTTCTGCACGCGAAGTACTTTTACTCTTTAGCGTCCACACAGTTGACAATCAAAATTTATTTAATCAGAGATAAAACTTTTAATTAGTTCATTAATCTACAATTAAATTTATTTAATCAAAGATTAAACTTTTAATTATTTCCTTAATTTTAATGCTTACGTGCAACCATATTCATTTGAATCAAATACAGCAAGTCATCAGCACTTAACAACTAATTCCTCAGTCATCTATATACTGTTATCTAATGTTGTTAATGTTAATCACACATAATTAATTATCTTTACAGTGCTGAAAATTGATTTAAACTTAAAAACAGAAATATATATATATATATTAAATTAGAATCTTTTATTTTGCTAGACAAAATTGAATTTTTAAAACTAATTATCTCCAAAAATACTAAAAAAAATCCCTCTTTTTTAATTTTTTTAACAAAATCTTTTTATCTTAATCTAATTTTTTTTCTTAATTTTCAGCATAAGTGCAGTTTGAAAAGCTTGATTTCTAAATTAAATCGGCAAGAGATTATCACTAACCTGCAGGTTTCTCAGTAAAGCTTCTTGCTTTAAGTTCCTTCACCTTCGTACAAGGCACATCGCCATGTCCCCATACTTTAAAACTCACTGAAAATAATCAAACGCATATTATGTTATCTCATCATAATCTACATATATTATATGTATATAACAGCAAATATTCAGAGAAATCAACAATCTGTAAGATATTATTAATTCTAAATCATCAGAAAAAATAATCATTAATCATTAATAATATCACTAATCCAATCAAAATTTCATCTTGGGAACTTGTTTCTGAGAATTAAGATCATGACTAATCCGATGGCTTGATTGGAAATTATATGACTTACAGAAGGGCGAGGGATGGTGGGAGGTTTGCTTAGTTATGGCGATGAAGAAGAAGGTGATGAGAAGGAAAGTGAGGACGGCGGAACGGCCGAGATTCTCTGCTTTGATCCGACTGAAGCTGTGGTATGGCTTCGACTTCATTAATGATCTCGCTTTTGGTTATGGCTCTGTATTTTTTTCTGTTCTTCTTCTTCTTCGCCGGCCGTCTGCTCGTCGTTAAGTTTGATTTATATGTGTGTGTGTGTGTGTTGAGAGTAAGAGAGTTGAGGTTCTCGAATGCCTCACGCCAACGGAATGCTGACAAGTACTGATGATGCGGGAGAATGCAGAGCAAGCCCAAGGAACCAAATAATGTTTTTTTCTTATATATTATGAAAGAAATATTCAGATGCTATTATACAGTCTTGGTCATTCCTCATGTGCTTAATAGTTTGAATATCACACCCTAGTCGAACTCCAGACCAGAGGAAACATACAACTGACAAACCAATGCCTGATCAGCTGATCTGACTACGCGGTGCTTTTCTTTTATATATATATTTATATGAATGACATGTTAAATGAGTCTCAGTCATCCCTAGGTGTGTTAAGTATTCGAGTGTCATACCATACACATAGGGTGATTTAAACCAGTGACCGAATGGTACTTTACGACCTTTAGAGAGACTACTCTACCAATTATCCATGGGACATGTCAACAGATATATATAGTGTCATACCATACACATAAGGTGATTCAAATCAGTGACTGAATGGTACTTTACGACCTTCAGAGAGACTACTCTACCAATCATCCACGGGACATGTCAACAGATAGATATATATATATATATATATATATATATAATTCGATTATGAATATCTAACAATCTTTCTTTTCGTTAAAATGGAGTTTAATTTCATTGAATTATGAGGGTAATATATATAAATTAAAGAAATTTGTTGACTTTGAGATGGGTTTATTTTTTGTCAAAATAATTAGATATAAATAGTTTAATTTTTTTAATCTTTTATTTAAGTTAATAGTATAAGAAATAGTAAAGTTAATTTGTTAAAATCAATTCAGGTATAAATTAAATGTTTTTTTTGTTAGATATTTTATGTCTAGCATATATGTTGACATGATGTTGACTTTTTTTTTATTAAGCCACATTTGATGCGGAGATAATTAGCCCACTTTTAATGGCAAAATTAAAAAAATTTAACGAGGAAATGGTAATTATCTAAAGGAATATAATACCTATAAAATTTAGGAAAATATAAATATACAATTAACATACATATATATGCTAAATTATATAGGTATCATAATTAGCAGTCATATTCTCCAATATAATTTAATAAGAATAAATCAAATTAGCAGTCATATTTTTCATAATAATGTATGTACATAAAAAAATGTGCTATTGTTGATCATGAAGACATCTAACCGTTCAAAGGAGAATATTACAATGAAGGGTGACCCGCTGACATAATATCATGAGACTCGCTTATCCGACCAAGTGGAGTTGTCTAAGCCAAAACAAGCAAGGTCAAAGCTGACCGAGCCATAAAAGATGACTGAATGACTCGAGTCCGAGTCACTCTGTAAGAAACGAGACAGAGACATCCAGGCAAATCAGCATGAGGAAGCTGGCTCGAGGGAAAATCTAGCTCATCGGCATCTCCAATCATATCGGTGTCTAGAAGCTCCCCCATCTATTTTTAAGGGTTGAAATTAGACTAACTCGACCAACAGAACCAGTCCTACCAACCTGAAGCTAATCGAGCTCAAAAGACCGGAAGCACCGATTAAGCTCAGTCAATCAAAATGGATCTACCGAGCCTAAGCTATATAAGCTTGGTTGAACAAGCAAATACCAAGCGATTGGGTCATACCAATAATATAAAAAAAATACCTTATGGCGCCCCCGTTAAAACAGTGTTGAAAATGTAACATCATCACATTATACACTCTATCTCTCTTCTATAAATAAGGAAATCATTTCATGTACAAAGGAGGTCAGATATACGAGATTTTAGCTGAAAATGTCAATAAAGGTCAACATGATTGATACAAGTTAATGTTCATTCGTTATATATATATATATATATATATATATATATATATATATATATATATATATATATTATGATCTATTCCTTGGAGCGTGATTCATAAATAAATCAGGATTTAATGTCTTAAAAAAGTGATGTGAGTGTGGTTCTGTCACATACAAGAAGAGGAGCAACCCATGAAGAAGAAACTCATAACAAAAATACCGACAATATGGAGTGCAACACGAAGCTTGCAAACCAGCAAAGCTGGAAGTTAAAGGATTACATGATGGATGAAATCTAAGAGGAACTGGCTTGGGGAAGAGAGTAGTACCCCCAAGAGAAAGGGTTAGTGCATGATGGCCAAAGAGTCCCCACTAACCCTGAAAAAAGAAGGTGAACCCCAATACACTGATGGAGTTGGATAAAAATAGATTGATCAACACCGGTTCAAGCGTACTGAGGTGTCTCAGTAGCTAGAGAATGTGTTCTTTGGCAAATCTCAGAGGTTAATCCCCAAAGAGTTTCAAAATCATGGTATTGGAGTTCTATAAGTCAAGGACTAATCTAACATACTACATATGAAAGTTTATTAAATGGTAAAAGCAATTACACATAATTCACCCGACCAAAGCCTCTTCAGTCTGGCCCATCGGAACGAATCTCCTCAACCTTTGAAGATATTTGGTACCACCAGTGATGTGAATGACATTTCGTTTAGATAGGTTCATACAAAATTTCTTCCCCTGGAGCCTTTTCTTGATTTTGCGTAGTTGCTCCTGGTGTCACAAACTCCTAGAAATTTTCTGCTTTGATTAGCTCCTCGACCAGATTTTAAGGTGTTCACATTGCTTTTTGTCGTGATCATGGCCTTTGGGGTATGTACAGTATTTCCTTGAGTCCCAGTGGAAAGATGTTGTTCTTATCAGCGGTGACTACTTGAAATATTCCTTGTTCTAAATGGTTTCTACTATCTCATATGTTATAATTAACTGACTATTAGTCAGGGTATCATGACTTATGTCGGTCCCCCTGTTATCACGAGGCGGCCAATTGCCTCAATACCATGAGAAAGCTGAATGACATAGATCTTC
Source organism: Phalaenopsis aphrodite (assembly GCA_003013225.1). Taxonomy (NCBI): domain Eukaryota; kingdom Viridiplantae; phylum Streptophyta; class Magnoliopsida; order Asparagales; family Orchidaceae; genus Phalaenopsis; species Phalaenopsis aphrodite. The sequence goes on from NEWO01000002.1 coordinate 1,694,422, forward strand.
CCTCGGCCTACATGTCATCCCTAAGGGCCCTTTTTTGTAGATGACAAGTGGATGATTCTGCTTTGGTTAAAGCAGGAGTGGAATTTTACTCCTCGACTGAAATTTAATTGTTGGTTAGCTCTAACATTTCAGCTAAGGTTTTTAGTCATTGAAGGCCTAAAGCTTAGTGAAAAGGTCGTTACTGAAGGCCTAACACGTAGTGAAAAGGTCCTTCTTTTAGCCTTTGAGCTAGGGCGTAGTGAAAAGGTCCTTCTTTCAGCCTTTGAGCTAGGGCGGCGTATGCTACCACGGATTCTAGGCCCTGCACCTCATCATTTCCTTTAGGAATTTGGGTGATAAACGAGCTTAGGCTCTCGATTTACCCCTGCTTGATCTGCAGTAAGGCTTATGAACTCTTCCGAAGTTTTTGAGCACTCGCGAACTGCATCATCAACATTAATTTGAAGTTGGTGAAGGATGTGATCACTTCCGCTAGCAATCTGTTAAACCATCTGAGAGTCGACCCCCTCAGCATATTGAAGAATAGGAGGCACTTCAAGGCATCTGTGTTCCTTGGCAAGCTAAAGGTCAACTCCTCTTCATCTCCAAAATTTCTTAATGCACAAACTCCCAAGGGCTTTGCATATCGACGATATCTCTGTTGTGAGTTTCTTCTCCATGTGATACTCCTCTTCTTGATGCTGGCATGATCCACACTTACTGTACCTTTTAAGATATTGGATCCTGATAAGTCCATGAATCACACACAAAGAATAGAGTATAAGTCAGGAGAGAGAGAGAGATATATAGAGATATGCAGATCAATAAACAATAAATTGGAAAAGGTGAAAACATTTATTCATATGATGACCCCCAATTTATAGAGAAAAGTGGTACAATATGTGAAGTTACATTTATGTCTCCACTTTATTGAGAATTGTATAGAATATTATAGATATTTTACATGTGTGTCTGAAGCCTTGTTGGTATAAGGCTAGGCTTGCTAGAGTGGTGAGCCCTTAGTAGGCACTGACAGTCGGCCAAGCTAGAAAGGCATGTTGGTCAGCCTGGTCCAGTAAGGTTGCCAGTCCGCTAGGCTTGATGCTACCGATTAGCAACGGCTCTTATTGGAAAAAGGTCGGCAAGGTTGACTCGATCAGCTAAATTGTGTTGATCATTTTGTTAAGTCTGGCCACATGCCATCAGTCCTTGACATGGAGCTCCTATCGATAAGACAGAGCTAGACTATCAGACAGATGGTGAATCACCATAATCTGATAGGTAGCCGCCCTTGGACAAAGAGGACTTGGGAGATGACTAAGATTCAACACACTGACTCTTGATGATGTTCAGAGAAGCTCTTAAAAACCTCCAAGGGAATTGTGGTCCGTTCGGCCTTACCGTTGACTTTTAAAGAAAATAAAAATTAATCACTTCGGCAGTTCACGATTCAACTTCTAATGCAACTCTACTTGTTGTTCAATTATAAATATATTAAACAAAGAATTATGTAATAAAATATATATAATAACACACCTAAAAATTAATAAATATTAATTATAAATTACAATAAAACTAGCTATTAAAAATTTATAATTTAATTTTTCAAACATATATTTTATAATGAAAATTTCCAATTTTCTTTAAGAACTAAAAATGAAACGTCTAAATTTCATTCCCTGCTCTTCAAATTAACTGAAACCAAAAAATAAAAATAATAAATTTTGAATGAATTTCAATCAAATTTGAACTTGATTTTAGGCAAAATGAGTGATGCCAATAGCCTTTGAGAAGCTAATTCAATATTTAGACATTTGAAGTGCCCTAAGATTCCTGCTTTAATCATTCTTAGCTTAAGGAGCTTAGCATGAAAAGCCAAACAAAAGGAAAGTTAGGGAACAGTGTAATCTGTTTTGTCCCACCTCGGTATGAATCAAAAAGGGATAATTACATGCAGATCATCCGAAATATTAATATTTACAAATTAACAACCCATTTGATTTTTTTTCTAAACTACCGACGGATGCATTTACATGTCACAATCAAATCATTGAGAATTCAACAAAAAATAAAAATAAAAATAAAAATAAAAATGAATTGGGGCGGTTGATTTGTAAATAGCTAGTTTAGCTTGCATTTATGTAAATTAAATCAAAGTAGGAAAATATTCTTTCATGTGAAAATATGGTCTATGATATGAGGGAAAATATTACATCAAGACTCCTAACGTAGAAGTACGATTCGGAGTCCACAAATATGCGAACATGTAGAGATGACAGAAAAATAAAATAAAAATCGTTTTAGTGCGGGGGAATATTCCTCCCGTGTTATTCCGTATTATTCAGGTTTTATTGTGGTAGCATTCATTTGTTATTGTGTTATGGGAATATTTTCGCTGTTATAATAACACAATAACGCATCAATTTCATTACAATAACACCTGAATAACGCGGAATAATATAGAAGTAATATTCTCCTGTGTCATCGGGTTGGATCACAAGAAAGCGCGAGCGATTCCTTGAAGCCACGTGTCTGCATATTAGTGGACTCCGAACATAGCTCTACATTAGGAGTCCTAAGTTAATATTTTTCGATTATATGAATGAAAAGGAAGTTATTTAAATTGAGACCAAACTTCCTGCATAATTCAGAAATATCAGTTATCATATTTGCGATAGATTTGCTCTTAATACTTTGGAAGCATAACAAGATCTAAAATATGAATCTGACATTTTGGCAAAGACGATGCTAAATAGAGATATCTTTTGGTTGATCCATTGATGACCATCCAATTGTTGGTAATAGGCCGAGCTAAGTCCGAGTTCGGTTTGTAATCTTTCAATGATTCTCCCCAGAAATAGTTAATGAATTTGACATCTCTACGTTAGGAGTCCTGAACAAGCGAGTTACATCTATCTTAGCTATCAAAACCGTCAACGGAGTCATCATAGTGGTGGTAGTTGGGCAGGTAAATCAGCGGCATTAATGTCCTGAAAATACTCCATGAGAAATAGGCGAACCACATCAGTAAAACTCCATGTATGAAATATTTTCAAATAGAGAATGTCACTCAGAACAATTTCAGAGACAAATATATCGGTTCATTTTTTACCCAACTTATCTTGAAATGGTGTGGTTGTTCCACAGAGAATAGAAAGAACTCCATAAAGAGTTCCTCTAATTGTTGTGTGCTTAGCTTGAACGGCCCAGAGGGTTTCCAGGTCATGATCTCCATCTTTGCCTGGGCGTTTGTTGTTTTCTGCCATGGCTTCCTGGACACTTAGGCTTTGATGCCACTATTGTAGGAGCTTAGCAAGAAAAGTAAAACAAAGGAAAAGTGTGAATTCAATCCAAAAGACCAGGAAGTTCTGAAATCCATTTTTTCCCACTCCAGAAAAAAACTACCATGTGTAACCCTTCTAACATATATTAAAAATAGAAAATCAAAATAGTAAGATATTCCCTACATGAAATAAGGGTAATGTAGTGCTAAGATATTAAGAAAAAGGACAGAAGTCATTATTAGTTGTCTGCTCCTTGCATTCTGATATCCTAAGATTTCTTTTAAACAAATCAGCCCCCATTATTATCCTCCTGACCATGTTGTTTCACATTATCACGATCCAGCCCGGAACTTAGAATTAACCAAAGCAAGAACAGGAAGTCCAACGGTGAAAATTAAAATTTTTCTTTTTTATTTTCTCTAACTTACTACTAACAAATGAAAGCGTCACTAAATCATATAAATTAAAACAGTATATTTATATTTACTTTGTTCTTGGTTATCCACGTCCTCTAAACACATTTTCTCTTCTATCATTCAACTTTTAATCAATTTAATTAACATAAAAAGTTAGTTTAAAATAATTGTGAGCTAAACAAGCTAGTGAATACTCATATTTATCAACTAAAATAATACAATGAAAAAAGAAAATAAAATGCATGTCAGTTAAACTTTTTAATAAATCAATATAAATATTTAACATGTTATTCATAAATCTTACAATATTAATAGAATTTCAATATCATTTTATATCAGCACAACCATCACAGAAACACTGTCTAAGAGTTTGTACAAATTAAGGTACTTCAATATTAATATCATTTTTCATTTACGTGCACGGTTACCTTTAGTGTTTCTCCACGAGAATCAGTAAGGAGTTATTATATCATAGTCAATCATGCACATACAAGCATCCAATAAAAATCACTTTCTAATAATAATATTCATTTTTCATTCGCATAATAGTCAATATACTTATAAATCATTCAATATTAATGATAATTCATATAATGTTATGCACACATATCATTCATAATAGCCAATTTACTAGAATTCAAAATTTTGAATTTGCAATAATTTCAATATAACTAATGATTATATTAATAAATGTTTTTGATATAAAAGAAGTAAAATATTACAATAGTATAAGAGCATGAGAACTCACAACGATGATAGATGATCTGTTAACTCTAACTTACTTTTATCAAATTATTACCTATAAAATATAAAATATTCAACTATCTCTTCATTTAATAGTGATTTAATTTAATTACGATTTGTTATCGTATCCCATTATTTTAATTAAGATTTCAATACTTTAATCAAAATTTTAATTATTGTAATCAAAATTAATATTAAATTTTTTTAATTTATAAAAAATACATTTAAATTTTAAAA